>CP139509.1:212851802-213308255 GCA_021014915.2 Artemisia tridentata subsp. tridentata
ATGATACACGAATATAAATAAACAAATAAAAATAAACGAACGCATATTCGGACGTTCACGAACATAAATGAACGGATGCGACTTTTGTTCATGTTCGTTCATTTAACTAAAAGAACGTAAAAAATTGTTCATGTTCGTTCATTTAATAAATAAACTAACATAAAAGAACTTTTTACCGAACGGTTCATGAAATGTTCACTGAACGTTCAATTCGTTTGCAGCCCTAATCTTTCCTAATCAGTGGTATGACCTAACCCTAAACATGTATAAAGGGTGTTGATAGAATACTTGTTTCCTACAGTTCTATAAGCTTCTGAATAAGTCTGATGCGCGGATCTGCCTTCTTACTCATTGATTGACCAGTTTAGGGTTTACGGGAAGAAAACCACTTTTCGGGTTGCATCAGGTATCCACCGATACTGTACAGGTAGAACTAGGGCTCGAATATAAACAAGTTAGGCGAGATACGAAACCGAGGTAAAAACTAAATCGACTAGGGTTAATTTAGTGAAGTGGCACAAGGGTAAAACCCTTCTAGGTCGACGATCGGTTGGAGAAGGAGAAGAGGAATGAGATTTTAGGGTTTAGGAATGTGTTATGAGAATGACTAAGAATGCCTTTGTATTTTAGAATACTTGTAGAACTGGTATTCGAGTTTGTTTAGGAAAAAAACTCCTTCCTTGTGAGGGATTGAGTCGATTGACTCCAACAACCCTTAGGGGTTTGTTTTTTTTTCTTTTTTCGATTTATTACCCTCTAATATTTATCCCAGATAAATATTAAGCTTCGGGTAATTACTGTTTAACCCTTTAATGAAAATAACTTCGTATTTTCATTCCTCATTTACTCTATTTTATTTTGTAATCTCCTTTCTTATTTCCGCTTGCATGTTCTGTTTAGTGTGCACCGGTGTGATCCTTCTGCATTTCCGTGAAGGAAAATGTGAAAGCTTGTTGTGTGTTCTACACACAAACCTTTCACAAGGAACGCAAGTGAATGTGGGAAAAAAACTAATGATAGTACTTTGAGTCATTTGCTGATGTGCTTAATGTTGATTGAAACAAAACTCAAGTTAACTTTCGTGTTCATACTATGTCTGCTTCAAGTGAATGTGAAGTAGTGATACCTAGATCATTTATGGAGGAGGTAAGTGGCAGATTGACTAATTCATTATACAATTATTTCATTGGTAAACGTGTGGCATTTACAGTGTGCAAAAGTATGTGTTTAAAACTTAGGAAAAATACGACATACAAAAGATTATGATGAACACTAATGGTTTTTTCTTTTTCAAATTTGGTTCCAAAAAAGAGGTTGATGATGTACTTGAAAATGGTCCTTGGATGATCCGTATCATATCGATAATTCTTAAAAAATGGACTACTTCTACTAGTTTGAAACAAGAGGAGTTAACTTGTGTTCCGATTTAGGTTAAACTTCATGATGTTCCAATGGCGACATTTACTTCTAATGAACTTAGTGCTATTGGAAAAAATATTGGTAAACCGTTAATGCTTGATTCATTTACTAGCTCGATGTGCAATGAATCATGGAGGCGAAATAGCTATACACGTACTATGATTGAAGTAAGTGCTGCAAATACTTTGAAGGACTCAATGGTTATTGCTATCCTGAATTTTGGATGATGAGGGATACATGTACGAAAAAATTACTATTGAATACAAATGGACTCCTCCACGATGTGACAATTGTATGATTTTTGGACATGACTCTGAACATTGCCCTAAAATGGTTTCTACTAAGCCTATGAATCTTAAGGAGGTGCAATCTGGTAGTACAAAGTTGAATCGAAGTAACACTGGAATTGTTGAAAAGAAACCAGCTAGTGGCTTTAATATAGGTTCTAAATTTCAGTTTAAGTCGACTAAACATGTATATAAACATGTTTCTAAGAAGAATAGTGCTACTACAAGTGGTACGAAGAACAATGAAGAAACACCTAGAAAAGAGCCAAGTTGTTTGAACCCCTTTGATGTACTTAGGTCGGTTGATAAAGATGATGTGTTAGGTGCGAACAAGGTTAACTTCATGAGGGCTGAAACTGTTGTGAACGAGGGGCAGAAGGGTGATGCGGAGCTGATGCGTTTAAATCCTGTTTTAAATTTATAACTAGAATCTACCTAGGATTAACACATACTAACGGGCAGCGTACCCGGTCGTATGTAATATGTAACACCCCTAATTTTACGATACACAGCGGAATTCAAACTATGTGTTACCTCATGGCATAACAATTATAATAATAGAAAACGATCTCTAATTGAGTCATTTTAAAAGATTTACCATTTGAATATCAGAGTTAACAAAATGAGGTCCCACTAGTTTTACAGTTTGTTAAATAAGTTTTTGAATGATAATAAAATTTATAGCCTTCTTGATGTATCTGTACTCCTCCGTGCCATCCTCGTTCATTATGGACCTGAGATAAACATGCTAAAAGTGTCAACACAAAGGTTGGTGAGTTCATAGAGTTTAAGTAAAATAGTTTATTCCAGTAGTTTCAAGTTTGGGTGATAATTGTAATAAATACAAATATTGATGAAATAAGTAGTGGGTTACGTTGTTATACACCCATAGTTCGTTTGTTTGCCCTAACCGGGTCAACACAAAAGTAGTTCGTTTGTTTGCCATAACCGGGTCAACATAAAAGTTGAGTGAATCCATAGGGTTTGTATGCTAATAAGTTGAACACAAGTTTCAAGTTTAATAAACAGTGGGTTACGTTGTTATACACCCATAATTTCAGTAGTGACGGTACCGTATCATGACTACGGTACCGTATTGTTGTAGTTCAGTATATTGCCCTAAGTCTCATGACACTCAAAACTTAACGAGTACCATCGAAATGGTATGAATACACCACCGAAATGGTGTAAGTATGTGGCCCTCGTGTAGGAGATTGCCATCTTCCTATTTCCTTCAAATAAAGTGCATTTGACTAATCCAGCTAGCAACTAAGGCCATCTTCCAGCTAGTTCAAATAGGCAATCAGCCTATAATAGATCTATTCACTATATTCACGTTCACTCACAAGTAATTAATGGTTCATGATGGGAGGGGCTTTCGGAAATAGCGGAAACTTAGGCAATATCAATCAGGTATAGCATACATAGCATACAGAAAATAGTACTTGTGTTCATGTTTGTAGCATGTATCTCCCTATGAGATAGAATAACGTATAAAAGTAGGTATATGAACTCATGGTAATTCGTAAAAGTTTAAAGTACTTGTGTAAGTAAAAGCAAGTAGTATGTTTCAATAAACGAATAGAGTGTGTCATCAACTGAGTACAACGTTTAAGGTAAACGAGTAAGATTTTTAAGTAAAACGAGCATGTATCTCCCCCAAAGAGTTCAAAATAAGTAAAAGAAAGGGCTATGACTCACCTTGGAATGTAGTGACGTGAGTAACACAACGGCGCCAAGGAGTATGGCAGAATAGTATAAAGAAATATAGCACAACGATACGAAATCGGCATAACCTAATGAATATAAGCTTGTCTCAAAATATGACACGCGGAAAGTAATCGATGCGTATGAGTTTCAAAAGACATAGCGTTTTAGTTTTTGTGGAATATTTGTATCAATGTTTGTAAAAAGGTTTAATATCTCATTTCGTGTGGTGGTATGAAGTCATAGAGTCAGACAAAACGCACGCCGAAGCATAAAACATATAGCATAATTATAACAGGTAATAAACACGTATAAAAGAAGAATAAACCGGTAAGAATCAGATAAGCAGATAAGTAAATGAGATATGTGGATTAGTTAAGTTTAACTAATAACTAGTCTTAGAAGTTTCAACTTATGTTTATTGGTTATTGGGCTAATAATCCAATGGGCGATCGCCCGATATCTTAATTCCGTCACGTGTCTAACAATCCAAGTCACAGTCCGTATAATAAAGTATGATAATAAGTAATTTGTTATTAAGTCATAAGTCCATTAAGAGTCCAATACATTAGTTCGTTTATGGTCCAAATCATAGTCCAAGTTATGTCCAATATGAGTCCAATACATGTAGTCCATTACGATATATAGTCCCATCAGATTTTTTAATAAATCCAAATAAGTAAATAGGCCGAGCAAAATATATTCAATATCACATAAGCTTAACTAATAAGTAATATATAATAAGCTGGAAATAAGCCGTAGTAAATAAGTAAAATCAATAACACGAAAACTAAAAAAACCCGACCCACTTGGGCCGCGGTTTGGCTAGTGAGCCGAGGGACCAAGCGCAAACCCAACACCCACGTTGGGTCGGTGTGGGCTGCGAACAACATCACCAAGCGGACCCAAAATTGGGCTGCGTTGGTGGACTAGTTAAAGTAAGCCGAACACCCGGTTGGGTGTGGCTGAGGTCGTGAGCAACAAAAACAAACACCCTCTGTTGGGGGGCTTTCCAACCGAGGACCAGGAACAAACACCCCCTTGTGGGCTCGATGTGAATCAAACCGAGACACACCTTTCGGGTGGCTTTCAGCCGAGAGCAAACCAAACAACCCATTGGGGTTTTGTTTTTATATCGCAAGTAAACAAACACAATAAGCTCTCTTGAGCTTATTCACAAGCAACCCAAATAATACAATAAGCTATGTGCTTATTCAAATAAGCAAAAGAGGGAAAGAAGAAAATTAAGATAAGCCAAATACCCTTCGGTGTGGCTGTGGTGGACCGAGCAAACAACCGAAACACATAAACACCAGAATAAGCTTCATCTTACAATAATCAATCAAGCAAAAAAGAAATAAGCATATCAAATCCAACACAAGACCCATACGGGTTTCGGCTTGAAACCCACTCGGGTTTAAACCCGACCCGGTAACAAAATAAATCAAACAACCTTATGCGGTTTTACCCTACTTGTATTGAGACAATACAACCTAAATAAGCATAACAGCCAAATAAGCTATTGCTTATAACAATAAGCTGTAAAATAAGCATAATCTACCCAAATCCAAAGGGGAACAGACCATAACCCAAACGGGTTTTCCTTATGACTCGAGAGAAACACAAGACCAAGCAAGCAAAACCAACATCACAATAGATCAAATAAGCACTTTCGACTGCTTATTCTAAACTATTAAGCAGTTGAACAAAAGTGTTTTTATACCAAACGAACCACATGAGAATGATGATTATTAATTTCCATACCACCACTTATTGATTAACACACGCGAATCTTTAATCACTACACGAGTTATTAACAAAATGTTTTTAATCCACGAAATCTATTCAAATCGATTTATATTTGATTTTTATGAAAGAAATATAACAAACTTAATATAGGTATTTCAGCATACCACAAATCGAACGAGATGAGGAGAGGTGGAGGGATGGAGGAGAGGCTGTGGCTAGTGTCGGTGGAGAGGTGGCGCCGGTGGTGGTGATGGATGCCGTGTTGCTAGAGAGAGAGGAGTGAGAGAGATGGGAATATAGAAGAAGATAAGATATGAATCTTATCTGTTGGGTGAGGCAGTGGTATATATATAAAAAAGAGAGATAAGTATTAATGATATAGAGTGTATTTGGTGCACCTCGTGTCCCGTTAAGCCAAGATGTAAACGCGGTACCACAGTTGGGTAAATGCGAAAAATATATTCTTGGAGACGTTTTTATAAAAATAATATAAAAACGAGACTATTGATTTCGAATAATGAGTATCGAATGTAAACCATTTTTATTGTGGTATCGGTACGCAGGAAACACAATATACCTTTTTGTTAATTAGAAAAAGTTGAACGTAAACGTTCAGAGAATAATAATTCGAATCAGAGCGAATTATTTAACTTGGGAAGTTACCGGTTAACTACCGATTACAGTATTTGCTTTTACGTTAAGGTAAAAGTCAAATAGTCAAGAAGTCAAAGTCAAAGTCAACTTTAAATAAATAAAAAAAAATCAAAGGGCAAAATAGTCATTTTGCTTTATGAAAATTTACGGGTTGTTACAGTATCCACCCCTCAAGTGGAACTTCATCCCGAAGTTCTGTGGGTGTTATCTGTTGACAGCGTGTTCGAGAAAAGATGGAAGTACTTGCGACGCATCTGGTCTTCACGCTCCCACGTGAATTCGAGTTCTTACTGAAAGTTCTAACGAATTTTGGACAATAGGAATGCGACTTTACTTAAGTCGTTTGACCTTACGATCTATGATCATGATAGGTTCTTTGATAAAGTTCGGACATTCGTCAATCTGGATCTCTTCCAGAGGAATAGTGAGTGTCAAATCAGAAAGACGCTTTTTCATATTGCACACATGAAAGATGTAGTGTACACCACTAAGTTCTGGTGGTATCTCTTGTAACCACTGGTAAAAATACGACATTATAAACTACACTTATCCTTTTCCCACGTAGAAATTTTTTTTATTTATTAGTTGATTATAACTATTATCTTATGTGACGTAGATCACATCCTCGATAAACGTGCTCGCAACAAAATTGGTATTTAACTATCTAAAACATCTTTGACCTAAAACTTTACAAAGTCCCATTTAACACTTTATGTTATTTCGTTAACGTACGTTTAAAACTAAGTGTTTCTATTTAATAAGAGTTTTATAAAACCCTAAACTACCATAATAACAGGTGAAGATAACAAAACCCTAGAAATGTTAAATATAATTTATTTAACTAATGTACAAGTCACTAAAGCACATAAACCCTAATTACATAATAACTCCCGATAAAACCCTAATTTCAGTTAAATTATGATTTTATGTACAAAGCTCACAAACCCTAATTTATCTATAAGAGATTTTTACAAAATATATATGTACAAGACTTTTTAACTAAGGTACAAGTCTTTAATGCATAAAAATCAATTATTAATAAAAACCTTATATAAACTTCAAAAATAATCATTTTAAAGACATACTTTGTAATATCTTTACACATTAATTTTTAAAACTAATTTATTAAATTATTAAATGAATGTACAAACCCATAAACCCATGGTACAACCCTCTAATGCACAAAAACTTAAAAATCAATTTAATTATCTTAAAACCTTAATAAAAATCATACAAAAATTATATAAATTAAGAAATTATTAAATTTTATATTTTTCCTATTTTCTAAACCCTAGTACAACTCTCCTAAGCCTAACGTACAACTAGCCAATGCACAAAAATATTTTTCCTATATATATATATATGAATCGATACATGTATTGTTATTTCACAAAACCCTAAAATTCATTTCTAGAAATCCCTAAACCCTAGGAACCCTAACTAGAACCCTAACCCTAGATTACCACAAGTCTAAGCATATAGTACAATTCCCTAAAGCCTAAGTCGAACCAAACCCTTCCCATTTATACTAACCTAGTTCAAATTCAACAACATACAAACCAAATCCTCCTATATTCTTAAACCCTAAGAGTACACGTGTTTAAACCCTAAACCTACACATCACTATATTTCTAGAAACCCTTAAACTTCTATGGTCTTAGAATGAACACATCATCACCACCTTATACACATCACTACGCCACACCCCCCCCCCCCCCCCCCCCCTTGTGGCCTCTCCTCCATCAACCAACTCAACTACTTAACCTATGGTTTATATAGGTACACCTCAACATCCATCTTCTATATATAGCAACATATAAACCTTTCTTTTTCTTCACAAACACCATTTAACAAAACTAAAACAGTCCCATACACTCTCCCTACTGATCATACAATCTTCATACAATCCAAATAAAACCCATAGGAAGCTTAGAAGGAAGCAAGAAGCCTTGTGCCTTAGTTTGAGTCCAAATCGCCACTTAAAAACCCTAACCGAACCATATTATTTGGTAAGTCTTCTAAACCGATTTCAATACTTTTTATATATTTATTATGTTCCTAAAACAATAGTAATTAATCATTAATAATATAACTAGGCCAAGAACAAAACAAATCTTTTCTTTCTTTTCCTTTTTCTTTATGTTCGAACACAAACAAACACCCTATAATTATTTTTCTTTAATATTTCTAAAACAGTAGGTTATAGGACACTTACATATTTTTAAAGAGAATTTTATAAGGAGAACGTAGCAATTTGAATCACTAAAAACGAATAAACGAGTCAAAAGTTATAACAATTCTAAGTTATATTAAAATCTGAAATTGCATACTGTTACAGAAACGAAAGTCGCGTAAAACGAGGCCTTTCTGGTCCGTTTCGTCGAAAACTTAAAACACGAAAGTTGTCCGGAACGACGTTTCCTTCAAAAACTATTTAGACCTCGAATCATGAAAACGCATAACAAAGGGTGTTTTTAATTAAATCCAGAACAATTCTTTTTAAAAGACAGCAGCAGACCCTGGGTTTTCAAGCTTAGTTTCGACCACTAAACGGAGTCTAAAAATTCTAGATTTTTGTACAAACGTAGATCACTTAGTTATCTAACTATAGGAAAAAGAATGAGGTCAATTGGTTAAGAATCGAGTGAGATATGGCATTTCTTTGTGGCGTGTTTTCTGACCCGACAAAACAACCCAAACGCCCCAAAAATAAATTATTTCGAGCTCGTGAGCTCGAATCACGAGCTGAGTTTTTGTAGAAATTGAGTTATTAAACTAATAAATAAGTTTACAAAAGAGTCGTAAAAGGTTTTGCCATAATTCATGAGATATAGCGCGTTTTTAAAGAATAAGGATGTCGTGTGAAACGACAAAAGAGTCTCAAGGGTATTTTATGTCAAAACTTTAACTAGATTTATAAAAAGGACTTAATATGCAGTCGACCTAAACCCTAGGGGTAGAAAGTGTCATTTTTGAAACTATAGGGGTAAAAGTTGTCATTTAACCAAAGTTGAGGGGTAAAAATTGTAATTTTGTGAAAGTTAAGGGGTAAAACTTGTCAATATATGAAATTTCAAGGGTAAAAGTTGACAACATATAGAACTTTAGGGGAAGAAGTGAAAATGTTTAAATAATAATTAATATTATTATTATTATTATTATTATTATTATTATTATTATTATTATTATTATTATTATTATTATTATTATTTATTTTTTATTTTATTTTTATAAACATCACTTTATTAGAAACATATAGGATTTACAAGAAGTTAGTAGGGAGCCGAGATACTAATTGGGCTCCCACTCCTCTAGCTATAGAAAAGCTAATCCTACTAAAAATATGAGCAGCAGCACGTGCTCCAATGTCTTGAGTCATCGAGAACTTTCGAATACGCTTCAATAAAGTCACAGCGTCCTTTTCAAGTTCCCCAAAAGAAGAGAAAGAGAAGGGGAGGAACCCATATCCCATACCTGCGCACTTAGCCTCATACTTGACGCGTTTACGTTGTGCAGCCTCAATCACCGCACGACCCGGCACGAAATCAACCATACCAGTTTGCGTCAAGGGCGATGATCCAGTCAAATCAACACATACATCAAGTCCTCCATCCCACGAGTAGAGCAACACATCAGCAGGACGTAAAGATTTGTCCCTTTCATCACAAAGTCCAATGTCAACCTCTTTACGAGCCGAAACCCCAGATCGAGAACATATGTCAACAAGAACATCACGTACCATGTTATGCCGATGTTTAATACCAATAATACCAGCACAAGATACAGCATGGTCCCCATAAATATCACCAGCAAAGACCCTGGAACAGGCTGAGCACGGCATCTGAACAGAGAATAGGGGGACACCAAGCCGATAACATAACACGCAACGATAGGTCCTGGCGTTCATAGTCTGTCCCAACCCAGATATCGGAACTACCCTAAGCCAGTCCGAAGTGTAGTCCTCCATTTGCGATTTCCATAACGCCATCTGTCGAGCAGATAAAGAAAATGTAGATTCGGCGGTTCGGGTAACACGTGTGAAATATATATCTGCCAGTTTCTTCATGAGTTTGGGGGCAGCGATCTCACACGGATTACTCAAAAGGTCAACCTCCATTTTCACATTAAAAGCACACAAGGCATCATCAAACGAAGGCCCATGGGTTACGATACCAGAATGTCGAAGCAACATAGTCTGCAGGCTAGCAGATTGAAGTCTAGACGCAAGAAAAGCATAGTTCAAGACATCACCTGTAGAATATACACCAAGCCCCCGAACGCAAAGGGTAATGTAGCAAGTCTCCACTGCCAATCACCAAAACCAGGCCCAGAAGCAGTAACAATACGCTCTAGAGTAGAGCAAAGAGCCCCATCAAAAGAAATCTGAGCAAGTTCAAAGACCCGGGGAGAGCAAGTGTGCATAGCAAAATATAATTTGGAAATACCAGCACAAGCACGAAGGAGTAATAACTCACACTAGGGATCATTAATCTTAGCAGTAGCATCCATAAGCTCAATGGTTTTTGCAACTCTTTTCATAACAAGCTGACTACTAAAATCAAAGTCCACACTAGCGGGCCCACCCAGTAATTTAACACCATGCAAAGGTCGGGCAATATTAGGTGGGAAAACACCCACAAGCCTGCTTCTGGGATCTTCCTTAGGCCAAAAAACCTTTGTTTTATCAACATTGAGGTGCAAACCACAACGAGGTCCATCCACCATGATAAGCTCTAAAACATCCCCCACAACCAAAGTATCTCCAATAATAGTGCCATCATCCAGGTACCAAGTGATGCATGGTTTTGCGACCTTACAACAGGTTTTACCTCTCGAGGGATCTCGAGAAGCTTGCAATCCCCACCAGGCAGTGTACCTGACCGATGTAGTATAGTGAAGTGGCAAGTACCGGGGGATTGATCGTTCAACTCAAAGAATAGTGTTCGTTAGGATTGAAATTTATCTACTAGGTCTAGAGGTGAGGGATGATTCTTTTTGTATTTTTATATTTTATGGAAAGCAAGTAAAAATCTCGGGTTTTGGAAGGAGAGGCGGAATTAGTTGCTAATCAACTAACCCAAAAGCTACTAATTAAACTAATGTGCAGGAAAGTAAACTAGGGTTCTACAAGGGAAGTGAAGCATGTCTACCTATGATATGTTACTCCTTGCTAGCTATCCAATTCTACCTATTGAATTGTCACACCTTATTTTAATTGACGGGTTGTATTCCTTAATACCAATCGTGGGGGTGTGTACGATCTTCCCCAACTCTATAAGCTCCTACTTCACTCCTATGTCGAGCCAGCTAAGAAGCTCCTAACATGGGATCACTAGAATTCGCTTATGCATTAAATACAACCAATTAACCTTAGTACACCTTGGTTCATGTTTCTTAAGACGTTCAAGCAAGTTACCGTATAGGAGGTTAGCCAGTTTTCTTAAGCCTAACATCGATATCATCCAATCATACAAGAGACAATAGGAAACAAGAATTATAAGCTAAACCAATTAGATCTATTGAAGTTGTCACGCCCTAATTGATGGAGATGGACACACACATCAACAAGAAATCAATAAGATCTAATTAGTTATACACAAGTTTCACACAATCATAGGTAAACACTAGGTGATTTAGTAAAACATAATCAATGAAGAACAAGCAACAATAATAATGGAAGACATAATTAAGATAGAATCAACACACCATTACAAGATGTTTATGGAGTGATTAAGACCTTCTAAGTTGCTGGAAAAACACCTACCTAAACCCTAGAATCGGACTTAGGGTTTAGGGCTTACAAAAAGTGAAGTTATGATGTTGTATTTATAGGCAATATTTCTGTCGGCAAGGCTTGACGGCCTTCTTGACGCCGTCTCCCTTTAAACTCCAAAAATACGTTCTGGCCTATCAAGGCTTGACGCTGTCAGGCTTGGGCTTGACGCTGTCAAAGGTACTATTCCAGCAGATTTAGAGACTTTGTCGTTTTCTTCACTTTTATGCTCCAAAAACGTCCAAAATGCTTCCTTTTCCAAATTTCATCTCCAAAGTACCTAAAATGACAAAAGGAACGATTTAGGGCAATATTTGATCAAATAAATACGATTTAGGGCTTAAATGACCCCCGAAAAGCGGTACACTTTTCGCTTCATCACCAAGCATGAAGGGAAAGGCTAAAAGAGTCTCGAATCTTACATACCAAAGGATGTAACACTAAAGAAAAAAGAAAAGGTCCAAGTGGATCACCTTGTTGTACGCCTTGATATGACCATAACGTGTGTTCCCCATAATATAATCTAGCTGGGCTCGAGTAACAAAATTCCACCCAACGTGAAATAACAGGACAACGAAGACGAACCTCATGTAGCATAACCTCACGATCCACCAAGTTGAAGGCGTTTTTGAAATCTACCAACAACATCGAAAGACCCACATCATCTCCACGCTCTTCAATCAACCGATTCACGGCATGAAGAATAGCCTCTCCTCCTCCAGATACCCCAACACCAAACTGTAGATCATTTAAATAACCGTCCAAAGAATGACCAATCATAGCGGCACTAACCTTCGAAACTAAGCGCCTCCAAACGGTCCCCACAGCAATAGGACGGATACCACCACCCGGCTTGACTAGCGGTGTGAGAGGAGCACTAGCAATATACTCACCCAACGCCCTGGGGCATTTACCATCAAGAAAAAGATTCACCACTTGGGTGATAGAAGCGATCAACTCATCAGAAATAGCCACAGCAGCACCACTAAAACAATCCAAAAGGTGTTGGGCACGCAAACCATCCCGACCACAAGACGTACCACGAGGAAAACTCTTAATCATATCAAGAACCACAGTAGAAGATGCAGTGAGGTGATGATGATCAAAAGGTAAAAGTGGCAAAGAAGGAGCAGCTTTGAAAGGGTGCTTAACCTTTAAGTCCTCAAGAGTTGCATCATTATAAGGTGCAACACCAGAAGAAGAAAGAACTCTGACAGCCGCAGTATAATGGCCATCACAAATCTTCCTCTTACACTGCTTGGCATTACGCTCACCCAAGTCCAAGTTATCCTCATCAATATTAGACCATGATGGGGAGGGTTCAGCTAAAGCCTCCCTCACGAGCTGCAAACTACCACCCGACATGTCCCAAGATCGAATGGCATTAACAATATACTCTTCCTGGCGTTGACGTTTAATGGCAGACCTACACTCTGGATTACTCCTCGGGCAGAAGGTTTTAAGGATACACGTAGGCAAGACCAATAAACTAACCCAGCAAGAAATGTCATCAGGCATGCAAATCACCTTATCAAGAGCTCCTTTCAATACCCGAGAAAACCCTAAGCGACACTTGAGAGGGATGGATTTAACGGTGCGCAACCCCTTAGACAACAAAGTGTCAAGAAGAGACAAATCAAAACCACCATGCTCGTCCAGAACCAAATCTTCAACATGGGCAAGTTGAACAGAAGAAGGAACCTGTGGTTTGGTGAGATCATACAACACGAACCTAACCACACCATCACCACCATCAGGAGGAGACACAAAATTAGAACCATTTCCATGTCGACACTTAGAATGAAAGGTGTGCGTCTTAAAACAAACACCACATAACCAATGACCCATGCGTTTAAGCGTAACTTCGGCGGCCTCGAGAACAACAAGACTAGTAGCAAGAGAATGTTTAGTGACAGCTAGCGCGCCCTCATTAAAGTGTCGATCCCGAAGGTGAGTGAGCAATGAGGTTTTGGTAAGCCCGTTTCCACTACCATCATGGCAACCACTAAGACCAACAAACGGACAATGAAACCGTATAATCGCCATGTAATAAACCAGAAGCAACCACAAACCAAAGGCGCAAACTAATGTCAACAGATAAACCAAACAACCTATTATTATTATTATTATTATTATTATTATTATTATTATTATTATTATTATTATTATTATTATTATTATTATTATTATTATTATTATTATTATTATTATTATTATTATTATTATTATTATTTTTATTTTTTTTTTATTTTTTATTTTTTTTATTATAATAACAATTTTTCATTAAACATAGCAAATATTACATAAAGTTGGATGGGAGTCTAGACACAAGTTGTGCTCCCACTCCTTTCTGAATACAAAAGCTAACTCTATGAAAGATAAAAACACCACCTTTAGCATTATTTGAGTGACTATTGACAATAGACTTAATACGTGAAAGTGTGTTCAAAGCCTCTGTATCGAATTCCCCGAACGTGGAAAAGGCAAAAGGTATGAACTTGTATCCATTGTCCTCACATTTGGATGCATACTTTCTATTTTTCTTCTCCACAGCATTTCGCAAGGCTACCCCAGGAGCCCATGAAGTCGCCCCACTACCAGCAAATGGAGAGATGCCAGTCACATCCAAGCATGCATCTTTACCTTGAAGCCAATTAAATAATAACAAGTCTGCAGGTCGTAGCTCCTTCCCGTCCTCCGAAAGGAATCCCATCGGAGCCTCCTTACGCACCATGATCCCAACCTTAGAGCAAATATCCACAAGAATATCACGCACCAGATTATGCCTGAACTTCACACCCACTTCGCTGGAACAGTGGACCGCATGATCCCCCCATATGTCCATACGATGCACATTACAACTCGGGCAGAGGCTACCTTCAGGGAACATAGGTACGGAAAGCCTATAACACAACACAGATCGGAATTGGCGATGGTTCATCCTCTGACCCAAGCCGTCAATAGGGATGGTGAAAAGAAAATCCTGTGCATGCGGGGCACGTATGCTACTGAGAACAGCGACCTGTCTTGGACTTAGCGAGTACTTAGAAACAAGGTTTTTCTCAATGACACCAAAGTAACACTTTGCCAAGGTTTTCATCATTTGGGGGGCAGAAGCGTCATTGGTGACAGCGAGAGCGTCTATGTTACAAGTAGCGTTGAAAGTATCAAGAGCATACTGAAAAGAAGGACCATGGGAGACATTACCAGATTTATTCAGTATCTTGTCCTGTAGATCACTCGTTTGCAAACGAGAGGCGAGAAAGGCATACTGGATAATGTCACCCGCTGAAAGGACTCCAAGACCACCCAACTTGATTGGAAGAGTGGCAAGCCGCCACTGCCAATCACCAAACCCCGGACCTGAGGCGGTAACAATCTTCTCCAAGGAAGTACGTAACGACTGATCAAACTGAACCTGAGCCTCCTGTAAATACAAAGGGGAGCATGTCCTCAAAGCATAAGATAATTTTGCAACCCCGGCACAACTTCGAAGAAGAAGGAGCTCACATTGGGGATCATTAAGTTTGTGGATTGCCGCCATTAGGGTAATGGTTTTAGAAACCCGTTTCAAAGCCAAATCCCGACAAAAACTATCATCCAAACTGACGGAACCACCAAGAAGTTTGACACCATTGGTCGGGCAAGAGATATTTATAGGAAAAATGCCCTCTACCCTACTTCGATGATCCTCCACAGGCCAGAAGAGTTCGGTTTTATCAACATTCAAAAACAAACCACGAGCCGGACCATCCGTCCTGATGATGTCAAGAGCCTTGTCAACCATAAGGGTATCTCCAATGATAGTACCGTCATCAAGATACCAAGCCTGAAGGGTAAGCTCACAAGACTGATTAATAGACTGTACCATAGGGTGCAAAACTAGGGCAAACAACAAAGGACCTAACGGATCCCCTTGTTGAACCCCTAGACAAGACCAAAGGATAGAGTCATCATAATAGAGCCTAGCAGGTCGGGCATAACAAAACTCAACCCAAGGAGCAATGGAAGGGCATCGCGCCCTGACTTCCTGAAGTAATATGCTCCTATCAACAAGATTGAAAGCATTCTTAAAATCCACCAAAAGCATAGAAAGCCCAACCTCGTTACCCTTAGACTCAATGAGCCTATTCACAGAATGGAGAACAGCCTCACAGCCACCAGGAACACCAACACCAAATTGAAAGTCCTGTAAATAAGTATTCATGGAGTTACCAATAGACGAAGAAGCCACCTTGGATACAAGCCTTCTCCATACAGTATCAACAGCAATAGGGCGTATACCACCACTAGGCTTGACTAAGGGAGTCAAGGGGGCACTAGCAATATACTCTCCCAATAGAATGGGGCACTTTGCACTAAGAAACAAGTTGACAACACCGGTAATATTATTGTTATTATTATTATTATTATTATTATTATTATTATTATTATTATTATTATTATTATTATTATTATTATTATTATTATTATTATTATTATTATTATTATTATTATTAGTAATAAGAATTTAAGACACGTATTCTCAGATAACGAACGAACGAAGGATCTATTTAACGAACGAACGGAACGAACACATAAAAATAAGTAATAAGATAAATCTTATAACTTTTGGAGAAACTTCATGTTGTAACAAAATTAACATTTAAACAATAATGAAAACTTTACAAAACGAACAAATAAACTTAATTATATTCAAGAACGATTACTAAAATATGACGTACCAAATCAGGTTGCGAGCCGGAGACGTTTATCAACTTTAGTTAAATTCGTTTATCGTTCAGACCAATCGAGGTGAGTTCATAGTCCCACTTTTATTTATACATTTTTACAAACTTGTGGGGAGATACATGCTACTAAATCGAACACGTGTATTTTATTAATTGTTGTTGCACTAGGTTAACTTATTGCCTATTTTTATAAAAAGTCCCTCATATCATGCACCATTAGTCACCCGCAGGGTGAGTGCGAATATAATGAATAGATCTATTGGCCTGACGACCCATTTGTATTAGTCGGATGGATATCCTTCGGGGTAGCCGGGTATGCAAATGTATTATATTTGATTTCTATAAAGAGTTTCTAGGCAGACTCCTACTCGGGGGCAAGACCACTCTCATTTAATTATGTTTGTGGAACCTGGACACTGTCAACGCATTGCATGTCATGAGGCTTAGTGCAATATACCGTACTATGATTTTATACTTTATAATAGGCTTGTGTTCAAATTGATTATAAAACACTATGGATTCACTCAACCTTTGTGTTGACTTTTTAGCATGTTTTATCTCAGGTAATTAAGAGAGAACGAACTTGGCACGGAGTGGCTGTGGACTTTCTTTTATAAAAAGGGTGTCCATTTGTTATCATTCAAATAAATAATGTAATCTTTTATAACGTATTTTCGAACCTCCCTCTAGGACCTATATTATGTACTCTGATATTAAAAATAAATGAATGATAACAATTTTATTTAAAACGTCTCTTTTTGGGTCGTTTTCTATGATCATGTCTACGAACCATGAAGTAATACCCCAACTTATATTTTCGCTGCGAATATCGTAAACGGGGGTGTTACAGCTCTAGGGTGTAAACTACCAGACCAGTCCTAGTCAGGATCTTGTATAGTCCGATGTTGAGATGTCTGGGAAAAAGTGTAGGTATTTGTGGTGAATTTTGATCTCACACTCCTAGGTGAAATCAGGAACTCTTTTAATGTTTTGATGGGTGAGCAAAAGTGCTCTGATTAATATCATGGCTTAAACTAGTATTTATAAGAAATAAAGTAAGGATATAGATGATTGGAGGACTAACACAATTGGAGAGCCTAATGTTGCAGGGCTAGTTGGAGGGCCAGTTATTGTAAGGCCAGCTGAAGGCACTGGAGGACCAAATGTTGTACTAGAGGTTAGAGGCGGCTCTTACAAAGATTTTATGAGCTGCAAGCTCAGCAGTTTCAAAAGCATGAAAGGAGCGATTGGTTTGACTCCTTGGTTTGAGAGAATAGAGTTAGTATTTCCAAATCAGCAACTGTGCTGAAGACTGCAAGGTCAAATATGCCACAAGCATACTTCTGGAGGATGCTTTGTCATGGTGGAATGTTGTTGCACAATCTATTGGTCAGAAATGCTTACAAGATTGCTTGGACTAAGTTGAAGAAATTATCGATCAAGAAATATTGTCCTCGGAATGAGGTGTAAGAAATTGAGGTGAAGTTTTCTTGTTGTGGTGTTGATATCACAACTTATATTTGTGGCTTTCAAGAGTTAGCAATAGTGTGCCCAATGATGGTCTCAACCAATGAGAAGTCATGGGAAAAGTTCATCTAAGAACTTCCACTCAGCATTCAAGAGAACGTAACTTCGTTTGATCACTCACACTAGATGAAACAATTTAGATGTCTCGCCAGCTAGTGGATCATGTTGTACGAGCTCGGTCTGCTCAAGAATTCAATAATGGCAAAAATAACAACATTAACAACAATAACAAACGGTGTGGGGATGTGGAGAGAGAACATTTCGAGAAACAATGTCTCTAAAATAAAGGTCAACAAATGGAAGGAACTCTTGGGAGAGCTTATGTGTAGGTGTCCATGCACCTAAGTAAAGTAGGTATTTACGTATCCAAGCATAGTAGGTGGAATATCGAAATCAGTTTGTCATTTCAAGATTGAACCAAAATCCGTTAGCTCAAGAGTGTAACAAGTCTGTTAACTCAATAAATAGCTCATGATTGAAAGGATTTGTAACGCCAAAAGTGATAACTTAAGAATGAACTAAGGTAGTTCAAATGAGGTCTTAAGATTTTTGCTGAGTGGTAAAATATTGGAGATTCTCAAGTTCGAGTTCATACTCATGTCATATCGGATACAAATAAGCCCACTTATTTATAATTCATTACTTACATAGAGAGGCGTCCCAAACAATGTAAATAAAGAAATATAAACTTATGGTTCGGTGATTCATAATTTCTTTATTTAAATAAAAGGGCTTCCCAATCCATTCAAATAAAGACATTGTAAATCAACCTACTTAAGAATTTCTGACAAAACACTCATACGCGTGGAAAAGAAAAATAGTCCACACTGGGCTAGAATCATAGACTTTTAACAATGAAAGTTTCGGAAGAGAACTTTGATAAATGTAGAGAAAGTTGCTGAACTTCAGCTTTTGTAGATGATGAATCAGCTTTTTCCTTAGCAATTTCATATCGTAAATTTCTAGCAGGGAAATCGATAGATTGTGACAGGTTTTAGGTAAAACAATATTACGTAAGGTCGTGAAAAGTTTAGAGATCATTGTAATCATTTACAATGTCTGAGAAATGGGAGAGACGATTGTGCAGTTCACAATGTCTGGAAAGTAAATTAGACCATTGTGTAACTCACTATGTTTGAGAAATGATAGAGAGATCATTGTGTAAGTTACAATGTCTGAGAAATAAATGAGTTCACTGTTTCATTTACAGTGTCTGGGGATGTAATAGAGACCACTGTAGGACTTATAGTGTCTGTGGGAATAATATAGACCACTAGATTTTAGTGATTAGTTCAAAGTGTTTGAATGAATGAGTGAAATGTTTCGTATATTACAAGAGGTACGAGTAGGTACATGATTGAAGAAATGTGGTTGTGCCGTAATGCCCTAAAATAGGCATACGCAGATGTATTTAGTTTGAAAGCATGTCGAGTGTGTATATATCAATATACTAATGTGTAGCATAAAATACCTAGAAGTCACATAATCGTCTGGAGGATGGAAGGCACGGAGAGCAAAAGGCTATAAAACGTTTTGTTTGTAAAAGTGGTTATAGTTTAGGTCTCAATTAGACCCGTTTCTCTATAACTATAGCTCTGATACCAATCTGTAACACCTCCAATTTCACGATACGCAGCGGAATTCAAACTGGGTGTTACCTCATGGCATAACAGTTATAATAATAGAAAACGATCTCTAATTGAGTCGTTTTAAAAGATTTACCATTCGAATATCAGAGTTTACAAAATGAGGTCCCAGTAGTTTTACAGTTTGTTAAATAAGTTTTCGAATGATAATAAAATTTATAGCCTTCTTGATGTATCCGTGCTCCTCCGTGCCATCCTCGTTCATTATGGACCTGAGATAAACATGCTAAATGTGTTAACACAAAGGTTGGTGAGTTCATAGAGTTTAAGTAAAACAATTGATTCCAGTAGTTTCAAGTTTGGGTGATAATTGTAATAAATACAAATATTGATGAAATAAGTAGTGGGTTTCGTTGTTATACACCCATAGTTCGTTTGTTTGCCCTAACCGGATCAGCACAAAAGTAGTTCGTTTGTTTGCCCTAACCAGATTAACACAAAAGTTGAGTGAATCCATAGGGTTTGTATGCTAATAAGTTGAACACAAGTTTCAAGTTTAATAAACAGTGGGTTACGTTGTTGTACACCCATAATTTCAGTAGTGACGGTACCGTATCATGACTACGGTACCGTATTGTTTTAGCTCAGTATATTGCCCTAAGTCTCATGACACTCAAACCATAACGAGTACCATCGAAATGGTATGAATACACCACCAAAAAGGTGTAAGTGTGTGGCCATCGTGTAGGAGATTGCCATCTTCCTATTTCCTTCAAATAAAGTGCATTTGACTAATCCGGCTAGCAACTAAGGCCATCTTTCGGCTAGTTCAAATAGGCAGTCAGCCTCCAATAGATCTATTCACTATATTCGCGTTCACTCGCAAGTGATTAATGGTTCATGATGGGAGGGGATTTTGGAAATAGCGGTAACTTAGGCAATATCAATCAGGTATAGCATACATAGCATACAGAAAATAGTACTTGTGTTCATGTTTGTAGCATGTATCTCCCTATGAGATAGAATAACGTATAAAAGTAGGTATATGAACTCATGGTTATTCGTAAAAGTTTAAAGTACTTGTGTAAGTAAAAGCAAGTAGTATGTTTCAATAAACGAATAGAGTGTGTCATCAACTGAGTACAACGTTTAAGGTAAATGAGTAAGATTTGTAAGTAAAACGAGCATGTATCTCCCCCAAAGAGTTCAAAATAAGTAAAAGAAGGGGCTATGACTCACCTTGGAATGTAGTGATGTGAGTAACACAACGGCGCCAAGGAGTAAGGCAGAATAGTATAAAGAAGTATAGCACAACGATATGAAATCGGCATAACCTAATGAATATAAGATTGTCTCAAAATATGACACACGGAAAGTAATCGATGCGTATGAGTTTCAAAAGATAGAGTGTTTTAGTTTTTGTGGAATATTTGTATCAATGTTTGTAAAAAGGTATAATATCTCATTTCGTGTGGTGGTATGAAGTCATAGACTCATACAAAATGCACGCCAAAGCATAAAACATATAGCATAAGTATAAAAGGTAATAAACACGTATAAAAGAAGAATATACCGGTAAGAATCAGATAAGCAAATAAGTAAATGAGATGTGGATTAGTTAAGTTTAACTAATAACTAGTCTTAGAAGTTTCAACTTATGTTTATTGGTTATTGGGCTAATAATCCAATGGGCGATCGCCCGATATCTTAATTCCGCCACGAGTCTAATAATCCAAGTCACAGTCCGTATAATATAGTCTGATAATAAGTAATTTTTTATTATGTCATATGTCCATTAAGAGTCCAATACATGAGTTCGTTTATGGTCCAAATCATAGTCCAAGGTATGTCCAATATGAGTCCAATATATGTAGTCCATTACGATATATAGTCCCATCAGATTTTTTAATAAATCCAAATAAGTAAATAGGCCGAGCAAAATATATATTCATTATCACATAAGCTCAACTAATAAGTAATATATAATAAGATAGAAATAAGCCGTAGTAAATAAGTAAAATCTGTAACACGAACACTAACAAAACCCGACCCACTTGGGTCGCGGTTTGGCAAGCAAGCCGAGGGACCAAGCGTAAACCCAACACCCACGTTGGGTCGGTGTGGGCGGCGAACAACATCACCAAGCGGACCCAAAATTGGGCTGCGTTGGTGGACTAGTTAAAGTAAGCCGAACACCCGGTTGGGTGTGGCTGAGGTCGTGAGCAACAAAAACAAACACCCTCTGTTGGGGGGCTTTCCAACCGAGGACCAGGAACAAACACCCCCTTATGGGCTCGCTGTGAATCAAACCGAGACACACCCTTCAGGGTGGCTTTCAGCCGAGAGCAAACCAAACAACCCATTGGGGGTTTTTTTTTATCGCAAGTAAACAAACACAATAAGCTCTCTCGAGCTTATTCACAAGCAAACCAAATAATACAATAAGCTATATGCTTATTCAAATAAGCAAAAGAGGAAAAGAAGAAAATTAAGATAAGCCAAACACCCTTCGGTGTGGCTGTGGTGGACCGAGCAAACAACCGAAACACATAAACACCAGAATAAGCTTCATCTTACAATAATCAATCAAACCAAAAAGAGATAAGCATATCAAATCCAACACAAGACCCATACGGGTTTCGGCTTGAAACCCACTCGGGTTTAAACCTGACCTGATAACAAAATAAATCAAACAACCTGATGCGGTTTTACCTTATTTGTATCGAGACAATACAACCTAAATAAGCATAACTGCCAAATAAGCTATTGCTTATAACAATAAGCTGTAAAATAAGCATAATCAACCCAAATCCAAAGAGGAACAGACCATAACCCAAATGGGTTTTCCTTATGACTCGAGAGAAACACAAGACCAAGCAAGCAAAACCAACATCACAATATATCAAATAAGCACTTCCGACTGCTTATTCTAAACTATTAAGCAGTTGAACAAAAGTGTTTTTATACCAAACGAACCACATGAGAATGATGATTATTAATTTCCAAAACACCACTTATTGATTAACACACGCGAATCTTTAATCACCACACGAGTTATTAACAAAATGTTTTTAATTCACGAAATCTATTCAAATCGATTTATATTCGATTTTGATGAAAGAAATATAACAAACTTAATATAGGTATTTCGGCATACCACAAATCAAACGAGATGAGGAGAGGTGAAGGGATGGAGGAGCGGTTGTGGCCAGTGGCAGTGGAGAGGTGGCGTCGGTGGTGGTGATGGATGCAGTGTTGCTAGAGAGAGAGGAGTGAGAGAGATGGGAATATAGAAGAAGATAAGATATGAATCTTATCTGCTGGGTGAGGCAGTGGTATATATAAAAAAAGAGAGACAAGTATTAATGATATAGAGTGTATTTGGTGCACCTCGTGTCCCGTTGAGCCAAGATGTAAACGCGGTACCACGGTTGGGTAAATGCGAAAAATATATTTTTGAAGACGTTTTTATAAAAATAATATAAAAAGGAGACTATTAATTTCGAATAATGACTATCGAATGTAAACCATTTTTATTGCGGTATCGGTACGCAGGAAACGCAATATACCTTCTTGTTAATTAGACAAAGGTGAACGTAAACGTTCAGAGAGTAATAATTCGAATCAGAGCGAATTACTTAACTTGGGAAGTTACCGGTTAACTACCGATTACAGTATTTGCTTTTACGTTAAGGTAAAAGTCAAATAGTCAAGAAGCAAAAGTCAAAGTCAACTTTAAATAAATAAATAAAAAGTCAAAGGGCAAAATAGTCATTTTTCTTTATGAAAATTTACGTATTGTTACATAATACACCTAAAGTAAGTCCGAGTGTTGACCCTAAGAAGGATATGCATTCTCTGGTTGTCTAATGGAAATGACATTCTACCTAAGAAAGCAGTAAATTAACATGTTGCATTTTGAATGATTTGATTATATTTAATAAATCCTAAATAATGTAATGGGAATGTTTAGTGGTAATCAACTAATAGGGATGATAATCCTAAGTTTGATTATTATGATCTTATGTGCTATGTTTAATCACAATTTTAAGGGAGGCATCGGAAGTCGATAGGCTTAATTGTCATCCTCACCTATATTATGGTCCCTGAGTGGTGGGAGTTCCCCTTTACTCAGTTCACAGTCATTAAGTCTCATACTAATCCGAGAGATATGCCTTAGTATTCTCCTTTACCACTAATGAGCTTGTTGGTCACTAACACCTATTACTACAACTATAGATAGGCCGTAATAATAGCTTACATATGGGCAATGCAAGGGTTCAGGGAAGAATACCTCATGCTAATAAGTTGCTACCTATTATCATGGCTCGCACTTCTAACTAGGTCTTCATACTAGCGGTTGCCTAATGATCTTAGGTCAACAACTACTAGGGAATGGTCTGTAACACCCCCAAAATCTGGTTTAGCGGAAGCATACATGTCACTGGGGTGCTACTCAATTGGTATCACTACACAGAGTATAAAGAACGGTTTTAACTCAACCGTTTAAATTAAATTTCATATTAAAAAATGATTTGTTTACAACATTTCAAAATGGTGTGAAAATATAAGCCCATAAAAGATTTTAAGTGGTCCCAATTATATCAGAGTCTTCTATGACCATGCCATGCCCTGCCAAAAGTCTTCGCCACTAAATCATCACCTTAAACCTGAAAATACATGCTAAAAAGGGTCAACACTAGGTTGGTGAGTTCATAGATTTAAATAAAACAGATCATGTTACACAGAATATCATACAGTTTAGCACTAAAGTCTGGTTAATCAGTACGCTCGCCATGACCAGTACGCCTGGTAATGTGACCGTTTCGCCCGGTCAATGTACCCGGTACGCCCGGCACTGTTCAGTACGCCTGATCTATGAACATGTCAAGTATAAAGTATTCAAGTAAACCACTCTTATACATATCTGACCAGTACCCCTGGTCTATGTATATATCATGTATTCAAATAGGGCATCCACGTAAACAGTCATATACATATCTGATCAGTACCCCTGATCTATGTATATATCATGTATTCAAATAGGGCATTCAAGTAAACAATCTTATACATATCTGACCAGTACCCCTGGTCTATGTATATATCATGTATTCAAATAGGGCATTCAAATAAACAGTCTAGTATATAACACCAATCACATGTCAAGTAAAACAATCAATTCCAGATTTCATATACCAATTAAATAGTCATTGAATTTAGTTTAAAACAAGCATGTATTCTCCCCCAAAACAGTTATAAAACAAGTAAAAGTAGGGGCCATGAACTCACCTTTAATGGTCTGAACAGTGAATGCTGTGAAATTAAAGAGTGCACGGCACCAACACGCAACCTAGATTAAATAACCATGTCTTAGTTTCAAGTATTAATTTCAAGTCCTTCCAAATTTTAATTTCAATGTTTTAGTACATCTATGTTGTTGTCACTTGTGTGGCGGCAAGTGTGGTTGCTAAGGTCTCTCCTAAGGAATGGTGAGGTGTATCTCTATAATTGTCCTAAAGGTGCGGTAAGGAGGGGTTGGGAACAATAACCCATCTAGGTACGAATGAATTAAACCTAGTTGTGATATATATGCATATACTTTTATTGTAATTGTATAATTTATTCGTTATGTCCGTTTATGTTGATTTTAAAATACGACTTAACGTTTGTGGCGTTTATCACTTATCTAGTTAAATGGTTTGAAGATTTAATATATATCGTTAATTCCTAATAGGCTTGGTCAACTTAAAATTGGAGTTTGTGTTATTAATCTATCACGACTCATTTCTACACACTTTTAATTTAGAACAATATGTATGTCGTTCAATTCGTTCTAGTTAAGTTTGATATCATATCCCATGTTATTACTAGTGACAGTTATTACCTAATAATTATATGATTTGAGAAATGGAATACATCGTTAACTTTTAATAACTTGGTTAATCTATCTAAATTCTCATTAGTACTCATTTTTACGCTACATTAGTTTATGTTTCGTCGAGTCTCTTCAACTTGAGTTTGACTTACATTTTAGTTTTCAAAATAATGAACGTAAGTGTTAATGTATATATATATATATATATATATATATATATATATATATATATATATATATAAAATTCGACGTGTGTTATAGCCTACCCTCATCGTGAACTTGATTTGTTGTTGCCTTCGTATGAGTACTATATTTTAAATATACGAGAGGATTGATGCGTGGTTTTGCGACCTTACAACAGGTTTTACCTCTCGAGGGATCTCGAGAAGCTTGCAATCCCCACCAGGCAGTGTACCTGACCGATGTAGTATAGTGAAGTGGCAAGTACCGGGGGATTGATCGTTCTCTAGGGGAATAGTGTCGTTAGGATTGAGAAACTATTCTAATAGGTCTAAGGGTGAGGGAAGATTCTTTTTGTATTTTTATATTTTATGAAAGCAAGTAAAATCTCGGGTTTGAAGGAGTGGGCGGAATTAGTTGCTAGTCAACTAACCCAAATAACTACAATTGCAAATAAAATAAAATAACTGAAAATGAAAAGGTTGTGAAACTTATGTGGAGAGAAATGTGTTTACTTAGATTTCCTTACTCCCTAACTATCTTTTACCGGTTGATTAGTGTGTATTAATTGCGTGGATGACGGGTGTATTCCTTAATACCAATCGTGGGGTGGCGTACGTACTTCCCCAACTCTACAAGCTCCTACTTCACTCCTATGTCGAGCCGGCTAAGAAGCTCCTAACATGGGATCACTAGAATTCGCTCATGCATTAAATACAACCATAATAACCTTAGTACGCATTGGTTCATGTTTCTTAAGACGTTCAAGCAAGTTACCGTATAGGAGGTTAGCCAGTTTTCTTAAGCCTAACATCGATAAACAATCATCCAATACAATTAATAACACACTAACAACTAATAATCAATAGTTAGGTTTCATTAGATCTAAGCAACCACAAGATAAATCTAGCCTAGCATGTTAATCAAAAGACAAGAACAAGATATAATCAAACAACACATAGACATATTGATTGATTAAGTGATTACTTATCTTCAATTAAACATGGGAGATCCAAGGGTATGAAAACCCTTAAAAATGGCAGAAATTCGTCTTAGGGTTTCTCCTCACAAAGTTGCACACTAATGACAAAAAATTGCAAAACTATTTATAGAACTTAGTATCTGACGGCGTCACGTTATAGATCTTGACGCCGTCACCTCGCCGTATCTAGGGTTCCCGGATGGTCTTCCTGACGCCGTCCCTCTTTAGTCCTCCAAAATCCTCCCTGGCTTATCAAGGCTTGACGCCGTCAGAATAAAGCTTGACGCCGTCTCTCTTTAGCTTAAACCGTGACGACCTTGATCACTTCAAAGGGTGACGCCGTCAGACTTCCTTTATAAAACTCCCTGGCTTATCATGTGTATTTTTCATATCCACCTCTTTTGCCAAGCCATGACGCCGTCAGGAGCAATCCTTGACTCCGTCATGTGTACTTTTCCAGCAACTTTGGAGACTTTGTCGTTTTCTTCACTTTTATGCTCCAAAAACATCCAAAATTCTTCCTTTTCCAGATTTCTTCTCCAAAGTACCTAAAATGACAAAAGGAACGATTTAGGGCAATATTTGATCAAATAAATACGATTTAGGGCTTAAATGACCCCCTAAAAGCGGTACACTTTTCGCTTCATCAAATACCCTTACACTTGAGATTTGCTTGTCCTCAAGCAAATGCGCTTTTATTCTAATCAAAATACAAGTTAGGGGTCATTTAATGCTAATATAAAAGTAATTACAACAAATAGTCGTTCCACTTTAATCATAATAAGCACGGAGATTACAAACTAGTACCTCACCAGTAGTGTTTAGATACTCACATCTCTCAGGTGTCATCAAAATAAATCTCATAAATGAAAACGGATAATATCTCTTACTACCTGTCATAGCAAATAGATTACCATAAGCTTGGGAAAGGATCAAAAACCTTCTCCACTAGGCGTAAGCACCTAAGATAAACTATCAAAGAGGGCTTTTACATGGGTTATAACGTTAGGTGTAGGGATATGATAAACACGGTTTTGTTGGATAAGGGATATTTTACTGGTGGCGAGTTAAAGATCTTGATTAATTACATGTACAATATGGCATTGCTAAGCCAAGACTAGACTCGACTTAAGCTAAAAACAAAATAACAGAAACATAAAATAAACATAAAATGAAACGGGATGGTAGTCCGTATGTTTTTTCTACTTTTCTTTTTCTCATTTTTTTGTATTTTTCTTGATTTTTTCGATTTTTTTTTTTTTTTTTCATACACTCTTGCCCTACCATCCGAAATAATACATCATAGGGGCGTTGCATTCCCCTTACACTTGAACTTTTACATAACTTTACAATTACTATTCTAATGACTCGAATTAAGATAATCGAAACACTTGGAGTACTTTTAAAATATTTAGCACATATGGGGGTAATAATGTTGTTCTTCCCCATTACTCCATTACACTAGTACTTTACCCATGAGTCCCAATCGTCCCAAAACAATATGTACAAGGATATGACTCGACTTAGCAACCATGTAATCAATTAGATAATTAACTAAGGGTTTAAACAAATGTTGTCACAATAATGCACTAAAAATGAGTGCATACAAGGTAGGCTAAGGCGATTTGGGTGTACATTTAAGTGGGGTGTAACAAATTCTTCCTTTAAGTAAAATGCTTAAAGGTCGAAACGAAAAGATAGGCTCTGAGGGGTGTACTAGGGGTATCGTGTACTGAAAATAAGTACAACGCAAAGGGTGTGGGAGAATTACTTGACCAATGTAGCCAATGTAATTATAACAAAAACACAGGTGTAAAACAATGGGTTAATCCTAATGCCTCTTATCATGTAGTAAATCTAACTACACGAATGTAGTCTCACTTGTGGCCTCGGAATGGTCCTAACGCAAGTTCTAGAATCTAAGTGCTACCGGTACACACATCATAGCATAAATGCTTTTCCTACCAATTCTAGGGGCGAACCTCACATATTTGGGGGTGGAAAATTTTTTAGTGGTACGGTTTTGTGCTAGTCATATAACTCCTATCCATGAGACGCTCATTAAGACCAAAGTTTCACTCCTATATGTTGTAAAAAAATTTAAATTTGGCACTAAAATTGCCCTAACAGGTATTTATCTCAGTTTTATTACACATCTACCATCAAACAAACAAAAATCAAGTGTAATAGCATTCTCTAAAGTATCGTACTTTACCCCCCTTACACTTAAGATGAACATTGTCCCCAATGTTCAAATAACAAGATATAAAAGTAAATAAGGTAAAAGAATGAAATCAAATACTCCCCTGATTCGTTTGGTGGATAAAGAGGTAACATGGTTAGATCTTCTTCCAAGAGAAAGTAGAAGCTTCAAGACTAAAGCATCGCCAAAAGCTTGATTCCCCATACATCTGCTTGTACAAAATAACCTGTTAAACCTGAGAAAACAAACACGAAAACCTGCATAACATCGGCGGGATAAATTCTATATAATGATATAATGCTTGTGGAATGATTATTTTGCAGATTCCTGGAGTTTATAAGTTAGAGATTTAATAAAAACTTTTTATGAAAACAAAACTTTCAAAATTTTCAGAAAATTAAAACCTGACGCCGTCAGGTTGTAAAGCCTGACGCCGTCAGAAATGATCTGACAGAATTCTCATGTTAAGTTTCCGGAAAATTTCTGGAAAAACCTTTACCTTACTTCCTGGAAATCCTGCAAAACATCATTATGACTCGATACAAGCATTTGACTCAAACTATACTAATATGTATGTTAATTTATTATTATTACGATTCATGTTCATTTGTTCTACTAAACCGATTTGGATTTCCCTTACACTTAACTTTTGCAAAATACCTTTATATGTAGTTAAGACGAAGTTAAAAACAAGATAAAGCATTTTCACAATTTAGTTTGGAACATGAATTAATAATAATAAAAATTTAAACATACATACGGAAACAAATAAAATCAAACAACCAAACAAATAAACACACAAAGCAAATAAAGCTTGGGTTGCCTCCCAAGAAGCGCTTTTCTTTATTAACGAGTCTTGTAGCTAGACTCAAAGTCCTTCTACCCTATGTAAGTGAGTTCGTCATCGAGGACGTCTTTAGGGTTAAGCTTGGATTGAAGTTTCCTATTGGTCCGCTTAGTACAATATATCTTTTCAAACTTCTCTCCATCCGGGTCATACAATGTCATCTTAATATGCCATGACCCATCTCCATCTTTGGGTGGTTTGTCCCAATCCCACTTGTGATCATCGTCCTCACAAGTCCACTTATTCATCCCTAGGTTAATTGGAAAAACTCCTAGGAACTCAATCATCTTCCTAAAAACTAGAGGGTCTTCAAATGGATCCAATTCGGTGTCCCTAGCCAAGAGTTGTTCTACCGCATGTGTTCGGTTCACAAAGTCCTCTTCTAGGTAAAATGGGCGTTGGGGTCCTATGAAGTCTCTATCGATCCAAGGTCCATATCTAGATGGTCTCCTATTTAATTCTAACCAATGGGGTGTTGGTTCCTCACTAGTATCATAGGCATGTTTCTTCACATCATAGACTGACCAAGTATCACCTTCTCCTACCGCTATCTTAGATTCCTTACAATCAATCATAGCACTAGCGGTTGCCAAAAATCCTCTACCTATCAACAAGGGGTATGTAGGGTCGCTAACCATATCAAGGACGTGGAAATCGGCTAAAATGGTTAGTTTTCCTATGTGTACTAACACGTCTTTGACTACTCCAACCGGGTAAGCAACACTCCCATCCGCTAAGCCTATTATCACCTCGGTTTCTTCAAGTTTCCCTAGTTTTAGAGAGGTGTAGAGAGGTAACGGAAGTAGGTTAAGGCTTGATCCAAGATCGGCTAATGTGTCACAAGCCTCCGAATTACCGATCTTGCAAGGTAGAACAAATAAGCCCGGATCATCTAATTTCTTAGGTAGCTTGTTTTGAACAAAGGCGGTCCCTTTTTCGCCTAACTTGAGCTTCTTCTCATCCAACACATCAATAACCGGACTTTCAAGGTGGAGCTCCTTGAATTCTCCGTCAAGGTTTTGAGTGGGAGGTGTTTCAACTATGTTGTTGACCAATTTAGTGTTGGATATCATAACTTCTTGGTCATTTTGAACGACTTGGGTTTGTTTGAAACACGTGCTCATGGAATTGACCGAATAATATTGTGGACAAGAACTAGGAGACATAACCGATGAAATGGCATTGACGTTTAGTTTCGGGTTCTTGTCTGTGTTGCTAGGGAGTGCTCCCATTTCTCGGTCATTGAGGGCTTTCAACAAAGTGTCAATCTTATTGGTCATCTCGCTTTGTTTTTGTTTGAAATCGGCTTCAAACTTGGCCAAACGAGCTTCTTGAGATGCCATAAATTGGGACATCAATCCTTCAAAGTTATTGGTACTACCATTGCTGGAAGGATTGTTGTTGAAAGTACGGTTCGAGTTGGAACCGCTTGATTGGAAACGATTAGGTGGGTTGGAAGAATTGGTTTGTTGTGCGTTTTGGTTTTGTTTCCACCTAAGGTTTGGGTGATTTTTCCATGAGGGGTTGTATGAATCACCGTAGGGGTTTGGCTCGGGTTTGAAAGTGTACCACTTGTCTCCCGCTCCGTCGGTACGCGAGGATGCGTAATCCGCAAAAGCTTGTTCGGGGAGTTCCACGCAATCACGAGTGTCGTGGGGACCACTACATAATTCACATGAAGAAGTGATTTTGTTCACTTGGCTTGAAGGTTTAGGAGCCTCGTAGGATTTCATAAGAAACTTGACTTGGTCTTCAAGTTCTATGATCCTACGGTCGGAAGTGCTTGAATTGTTCGAAGGCAAAGATATTGCCTTGACCGTTTTATTCAAATCACAGGGATCACTCCAACTTTCGTTGTCATAAAGAGCAAGATCTTCTAGGAGAGCCCATGATTTTTCCGCACTTAGATCACGTAGCTTACCACCGGCCGATTGGTCAATGGTTTGCCTCGTGGAGAGATTGATATGGTCATAAAAGATTTGGACTTGGAGCCAAAGTTCTATGCCATGATGAGGGACTTTTTGGAGTAAGTCCTTGAATCGAGTACATGCCTCGTAGAGGGTTTCGCCTTGACATTGTTGGAACATCAAGATATCATTCCTTAGCTTGGTAGTTCTTCCTAGTGGGAAAAACTGAGCAAGGAAGCGAGTGGTGAGATCATCCCAAGAGGTGATGGATCCTGCGGGTAGACGCTCTAGCCATTGACTAGCTTGGTCCCGCAGAGAGAATTGAAAGAGACGCAGTCGGGTCGTCTCTCGAGTGGCAACATCAAGGTCTATAGAGTCAACGATTTTGAGAAAGTCCTTGAGATGTTGATTAGGATCTTCGGAACGAAGTCCATGGAATGCGCATCCGCTTTGCACCAACCGGATGGTGTCGGATCGCAAGGGAGTGACATTGGCTCCTTGAGTGAGCTCAATGGTGTTTCGATAGCCATGGTGGCTAGGACGAGAGTAGTCTCCTAAGGTACGGGCTCTAGGAGGTGGGTGTTGTTGTGGTGGTGGGTTGTTGGGATCAAGGATATTACCACCTTCCATGATGTCGGATGGTAATGGTTACGAACAAAGAAACGAAGAAAAAAGATAGACTAAAGAAAAACCTAGAAATATAAAAATAAAAATCTCACTAGAAAGGAATCTAGTGAGTAGACCTAATAAAATAAAAATTCAACCTAAACAATAACTATTCCCCGGCAACAGCGCCAAAAACTTGATGCGTGGTTTTGCGACCTTACAACAGGTTTTACCTCTCGAGGGATCTCGAGAAGCTTGCAATCCCCACCAGGCAGTGTACCTGACCGATGTAGTATAGTGAAGTGGCAAGTACCGGGGGATTGATCGTTCTCTAGGGGAATAGTGTCGTTAGGATTGAGAAACTATTCTAATAGGTCTAAGGGTGAGGGAAGATTCTTTTTGTATTTTTATATTTTATGAAAGCAAGTAAAATCTCGGGTTTGAAGGAGTGGGCAGAATTAGTTGCTAGTCAACTAACCCAAATAACTACAATTGCAAATAAAATAAAATAACTGAAAATGAAAAGGTTGTGAAACTTATGTGGAGAGAAATGTGTTTACTTAGATTTCCTTACTCCCTAACTATCTTTTACCGGTTGATTAGTGTGTATTAATTGCGTGGATGACGGGTGTATTCCTTAATACCAATCGTGGGGTGGCGTACGTACTTCCCCAACTCTACAAGCTCCTACTTCACTCCTATGTCGAGCCGGCTAAGAAGCTCCTAACATGGGATCACTAGAATTCGCTCATGCATTAAATACAACCATAATAACCTTAGTACGCATTGGTTCATGTTTCTTAAGACGTTCAAGCAAGTTACCGTATAGGAGGTTAGCCAGTTTTCTTAAGCCTAACATCGATAAACAATCATCCAATACAATTAATAACACACTAACAACTAATAATCAATAGTTAGGTTTCATTAGATCTAAGCAACCACAAGATAAATCTAGCCTAGCATGTTAATCAAAAGACAAGAACAAGATATAATCAAACAACACATAGACATATTGATTGATTAAGTGATTACTTATCTTCAATTAAACATGGGAGATCCAAGGGTATGAAAACCCTTAAAAATGGCAGAAATTCGTCTTAGGGTTTCTCCTCACAAAGTTGCACACTAATGACAAAAAATTGCAAAACTATATATAGAACTTAGTATCTGACGGCGTCACGTTATAGATCTTGATGCCGTCACCTCGCCGTATCTAGGGTTCCCGGATGGTCTTCCTGACGCCGTCCCTCTTTAGTCCTCCAAAATCCTCCCTGGCTTATCAAGGCTTGACGCCGTCAGAATAAAGCTTGACGCCGTCTCTCTTTAGCTTAAACCGTGACGACCTTGATCACTTCAAAGGGTGACGCCGTCAGACTTCCTTTGTAAAACTCCCTGGCTTATCATGTGTATTTTTCATATCCACCTCTTTTGCCAAGCTATGACGCCGTCAGGAGCAATCCTTGACGCCGCCAAGTGTACTTTTCCAGCAACTTTGGAGACTTTGTCGTTTTCTTCACTTTTATGCTCCAAAAACGTCCAAAATGCTTCCTTTTCCAGATTTCTTCTCCAAAGTACCTAAAATGACAAAAGGAACGATTTAGGGCAATATTTGATCAAATAAATACGATTTAGGGCTTAAATGACCCCCTAAAAGCGGTACACTTTTCGCTTCATCAAGGATGTCAATATTTTTATACCTTTATTTTGCTGAGTGTATGTAACATTACTTGTATATCAATGTATATGTACCTAGCCTAATCATCTCCGCCACGTTTTACATTTTGGCTACTCTAGTTCCTACGTTCATGTAAGTTAAAGTAAATGAAATTCTATTTTGTACTCGACTATAATCTTCCTATGTGTTGAATTATTTTCGTCAAGTGTTTATATTTTGACTATACATGTTTGTATTAATGTTAAAATTGTAACAATTCGCATTTCAGGATAATTTCTATTCCCGAGATTTTTACTATTCATTTTCACTATTCATTTTCCAAAATTTTTATTTCATTTTCTCGTGAGATAAATTATTTCCATGACAAAATAAAAGTTTGACGCTCGTCAGGTTATTTTCGCAAAAGTTATTAAGGAATTATACGTTTGGTTTAAACGTCGTTTAAACATCCTGCGCATAACGAAAACCAACTGCGATAATTTTCCTCGCATCAGATTAATGTTTGGTACACTCACAATTAATTTTGGAATTTTTAAAAATTAAAAATTCTAAGTTAAAATGTCACCATATAAGCCTCGTGCCGTACAAAACTAGAAATTGCGTTTTAAGCACTTTCACTTATCCGCAACCTTAGCCTTCACATGCACCACACTTTTTAAGACATTTAGAAGCTTTTATATTATTAGAAAAGTCAACATATTTTCCCCCTCCATTGACCATAAAAATCATTCTTTGATTTTCTAAGTCATTCCTTGAATTTTTGGCTTACGGTTTTATGTTTAAAAGACATTTAACACCAACCGACGCTAGACTGAGCCCAGTCTAGACATTATAAGCCATTTTAATTCATTATTATCATATTAGAAAAGTTACATTTTACTTTTCTCAATTTTACGCAACTTTCGTACATTTTACGTATTTCGCGTTTTAGACCGCGTTTTCAGTTTTAACAGGGTTTGAGCAACCCGATGGAACTTATCACTCATTTTATATTTTATTATGGAGTATATTGATAAGTTTAAACATTCTTTCAAGTTTCGTATTTTTACGATACCCGGTTTTACGTTTCGTGACTTAACAACTTACAGTTAGCAATTACCGGGACAAAACTGACTCCGTAAAAGCAAGATAATGCATGAAACTTATCAAGCTTCTCATGAAAGTTTCATGAATCTTGTCAAGGAAGCCTCCAAGGGCACTTGGCTTGATCCTAGCCATTGATTCCTAAGATGTTTACAAGTGTAAAATTATATTTACAAAACTATCCTAAATTTTTCCTATAAATACTACCCTAAATCCTTCATAAACACTTGCACCACACCTTCTTATAACCTTATAGTCCTCAAACCAAAGGCACTTCTCTTATATTTCATAAGAAAGTTGATGAGTTCTTGAGAAGAAACTAGGCTTTGATCCTCTTTTCTACAAGTTTTCAAGTGAAGTCGTTATAATCTTCGAATAGTTTCGGATTTCCAACAAGACGTCGTTATAATCTTCGAATAGCTTCGGATTTCCAAAAAGACGTCGTTATAATCTTATTTTGGTTTCGGGTTCTCAAGGATTCCAAGGGAGGAATTGTTCTAGTTCTTGTTCTTAAATCCTTGATTTCCTTTCTTAAGTGAAAGCCAAAAGTTGTAAGAAACCCTAACACACTTTTTTTCTCAATATCATTTTCATGCTTATTATACTTCATTCATGCTATATATGGTCCTTATATTATGTTCATGATTTAAATACTTATGGACTTTGTTAAGTTTATTTATGGTATTTATAAACTCTTAATGTGTCATATAATCAAGTAAGCAAAATATATTTTCTATCAAATACTACAACACTAGGGAACTTTATGTGAGGGGCTTCATTTGGGTAAACGGATCGACGAGTTGTGGATTTACGAGTTAAAGTGTCCTGGCTCCTCGAACGTTTACTACATGACCTCTGAATTACGATGGCCCGAACGGTAGTACGAGATATACAAACTAAAAATGTTTCATAAACCATCTTATTACAACAACCTACCTGACACACTAAGTACTACATCATGAACATTATATGAAACATATATAGGCAAGTCTTCGTATTCATAGACATTACTCCAAACCTGAGTCGCAACGTTCTATTGTAGGTTGCACTTATAGAATTCCCGACTTATCCATCGAACTCATTTAAGCACCATAATACCATCCAACTCACGGTGAGTTCATAGCCCCACTTTCTATTACTTAATTGTTTTACAAACCCATGGGGGAATACATGCTATTTTAACCGAACACAATGCTTTGAAATTGTATACTATCCGATTGTTTTATTATCACTAAGTACCACCATTGCCAATCCAAGACCCCATAATCATGAACCATTTAATCACTAGAAATAGTGAGCGCGAATATTGTGAATAGATCTATTGGGATTGACGAATCCTGTTTGTGTTGACTGGGTCCGGTAACCAAACGCACTATATTTGAGTCTTAGGTATTTGGCAAGTACCTACAGGGGCAATCAGCCATCGATATTGGCATCACGTTAACGTATTGGTTGCATGAGCTTAGTAAATAATAATTGTTTTTCTATGAATGTGAGACTAATTACCTCACATCAACTTTCGGGCGTATAGCAACGTAGCCCACTTTCTTGGAAACTTGACATATTGTGTTCAACTACATAAACAAACTCTATGAATATCACTCAACCTTTGTGTTGACAGTTTAAGCATGTATTTCAGGTGCATAATGATCAGGGATGACACGGAGGGGCACGGTCTCAATCAAGAAGGCTATAACATATTTTATCATTCAAAAAGACATCAAATAACTTTATATTGATGTACTTTGTAAACATGGAACCTTATGGGACCTCATTTTGTAAACTCTGATATATTATAATAATTTGAATGATAATTCCTTTTAAAACGGCTCAGTTAGAGATCGTTTTCTATTATTATGACTGTTGTGCCGTCGAGTAACACCCAGTTTGAATTCCGCTGCGTATCACGAAATTGGGGGTGTTACAGATTGGTACCAGAGCCATCTTTGTATAGAAACGGGTCTAAGTGAGACCTAAACTATAACCACTTTTACATGCAAAAACATTTTATAGCCTTCCGCTCTCCGTGCCTTCCATCCTCCAGACGATTAGGTACCTTTCAAGCATTTTATACTACGCAAACATATTAACCTATTGATACATACACACTTGTCATATTTGGGCACTTCCCGTAAGCATTATATTCATTTTTGACATTATAGTTCTTATTGTAGATATCATGTCTTCATTCGCCAACCCCATTATCATTTCGTCAGACTCAGATATTGAGGACACTTTTTCGTCTACCAACACGCATGTACCAATGATCTTACCAAACTATACTCAGACATCCCCGAACTACTCTTCATCCTCAGACGACAATTTCTATTTAATTGAAGCGTTAACCTCATCTCAGAAAGCTACTTTTTCATCACCACCACCGTCATTTCCTTTTTCCATCCCTACATGTGATGAGTTGGATCACTCATTATGGATCATACCACGACCACCATTGATTCAACAAGAAAGTCAGCATGGACACTACATCATGTCAGATTTAATCAACACATTCCTCCTTAACACGCTAAACCAACAAGTTGCCAATCAGCCAGAGCTAAAAGGACCTTCTGTTCCACAATAGACTAGTGTGATAATACTAGTTATTGATGAAGCGAAAAGTGTACCGCTTTTAAGGGGTCATTTAAGCCCTAAATCGTATTTATTTGATCAAATATTGCCCTAAATCGTTCCTTTTGTCATTTTAGGTACGTTTGAGAAGAAATCTGGAAAAGGAAGCATTTTGGGCGTTTTTGGAGCATTAAAGTGAAGAAAACGACAAAGTCTCAAAATCGGCTAAAAGTTACCTTTGACGGCGTCAGGATCCTCTCCAGACGGCGTTACGGCTTGGCAATAAAATGGTGGATGTGAAAATTACTCATGATAAGCCAGTGAAATTTGCATGAAATTCTGACGGCGTCACGCTTTAATATGATCAAGGTCATCACGGCTTAATTTAGAGAGGGACGGCGTCACCCCTAATTCTGACGGCGTCAACCCCTGATAAGCCAGAACGGATTTTTGGAGAGCTAAAGAGGGACGGCGTCAAGAAGGTCATCCGGGAACCCTAAAAGCGGCGAGGTGACGGCGTCACACTCCATAACGTGACGCCGTCAGATCTGAAAATCTATATATAGTTTTGCGATTCTTTGTCATTAGGGTGGAACTTATTGTGGAACTTATTGGGGAACTTTGTGTGTGAAAACCCTAGGACGAATTTGGCAGCTCTTTCAAGGCTTTTTGCCTTGAGATCTTCCATGTTACATTGAAGATAAGTTATCAATTAATCATTCAATATGTCTATGTGTTGTTTGATTCTATCTTGTTCTTGTCTTTTGTTTAACATGCTAGGCTAGATTTATCTTGTGTTTGCTTAGATCTAATGAAACCTAGCTATTGATTATTGGTTATTAGTGTGTTGTTAGTTGTATTGGATGATTGTTCATCTATGTTAGGCTTAAGAAAACTGGCTAACTTCCTATTCGGTAACTTGCTTGAACGTCTTAAGAAACATGAACCAATGCGTACTAAAGGTTTTTATGGTTGTATTTAATGCACAAGCGAATTCTAGTGATCCCATGTTAGGAGCTTCCTAGCCGGCTCGACATGGGAGTGAAGTAGGAGCTTGTAGAGTTGGGGAAGTACGTACGCCACCCCACGAATGGTATTAAGGAATACACCCGTCATCCACGCAACTAATACACACTAATCAACCGGTAAAAGATAGTTAGGGAGTAAGGAAATCTAAGTAAACACATTTCCCTCCACATAAGTTTTCACCAACATTTTCATTTTCTGTTATTTTATTTTATTTGCATTCGTAGTAACTTGGGTTAGTTGACTAGCAACTAATTCCGCCCACTCTTTCAAACCCGAGATTTTACTTGCTTTCATAAAATTATAAAAACACAAAAAGAATCTTCTCTCACCCTTAGACCTATTAGAGTAGTTTTTCATACCTAACGAACACTATTCCCTGTGGAGAACAATCAATCCCCGTACTTACCACTACACTATAATACATCGGTCAGGTACACTGCCTGGTGGGGTTGTAAGCCTCTTGAGATCCCTCGAGAGGTAAAACCTGTTGTAAGGTTGCAAAACCACGCATCAAGTTTTTGGCGCCGTTGCCGGGGAATAGTTAGTGTTTAGGTTGAATTTTTATTTTATAGGTCTACTCACTAGATTCCTTTCTAGTGAGATTTTTATTTTATTTTTCTAGGTTTTCTTTAGTCTATCTTTTTTCTTCGTTTCTTTGTTCGTAACCATTACCATTAGACATCATGGAAGATGGTAATATCCTTGATCCCAACATCCCACCACCACAACAACCACCTCCACCTCCTAGAGCCCATACTTTAGGAGAAATACTCCCGTCCTAGCCACCATGGCTATCGAAACACCATTGAGCTCACTCAAGGAGCCAATGTCACTCCCTTGCGATCCGACACCATCCGGTTGGTGCAAAGCGGATGCGCATTCCATGGACTTCGTTCTGAAGATCCTAATCAACATCTCAAGGACTTTCTCAAAATCGTTGATTCTATAGACCTTGATGTTGCCACTCGAGAGACGACCCGATTGCGTCTCTTTCAATTCTCTCTGCGGGTCCAAGCTAGTCAATGGCTAGAGCGTCAACCCGCAGGATCCATCACCTCTTGGGATGATCTCACCACTCGTTTCCTTGCTCAGTTTTTCCCACCGGGAAGAACTACCAAGCTAAGTAAGGATATCTTGATGTTTGAACAACGTCAAGGCGAAACCCTCTACGGGGCATGGATTCGATTCAAGGACTTACTCCAAAAAGTCCCTCATCATGGCATAAATCTCTGGCTTCAAATCCAAATCTTCTATGACCATGTTGATTACCACACCAAGCGTGCCATCGATCGAGCCGCCGGGGGCAGATTGCGCAACAAAAGCGCCGAGGAATCATGGGAGATCATTGATGAGCTTGCATCCGACGATGATGAATTGTGGCAAGTTTCCCACGACGTACGCTCGGCGGTCAAGACATATTCATCGCCTGATACAGCCAATCAAATCACTGAGGAAAGCGTAAGTGAACTTGAGAAAAGGGTTGCATATCTTATGGAAAAGCAAAAGAGGCCCTTAAGTCCACAAAAAGCAACAATTAACTCGGTCTCAAGCGTTAAGCAAATACCATTATCCGAATCACCCCGTAGGGAAAATACTAAACCCTTCCATAAGCACGCTCAACCCAACTCCCCACCTCAGGAACTTAGTCCAACATTCGAAGCTCGAATGAGAGAATACATGTCAAGACACTCCGAACGGTTGGCGAAATTTGAGGAAGCCGTCTACAAACAGAAGGAGGAAATGGAAGAGAAGATGGCGGAGATGATGAACCTTTTGAAAGAATACACAAATGTAAAAGCTCCTAAAAATGTGCTAGTGCGAAAAGACGTTGAAGTTCCCAACACTAAATGTGTCAATGCCGTCTCCGTCGTCCAAGAGGGCGAAAATGATGGGAGAGAGAAGTTGATAACTATGGAAGTTAACAAAATTGACCTCGTCCCACTTAATGACGGAAACACCAATGCCTACACATGCGATTCCGACAAGGGAAAGGAGGCGCCCACTGAGGAGCGCCAATTGGAAGAACCACCAAAGTCACAACAAGTGAGGCATTACTTGAAGCACGAAATAAACAAGGAAACCATAAACGATTGGGTAGGAAACTATCGACGTACTCATCTACCCAACAAGGAGTCAAAGAGGATGGAACCGGATGGTGAATCCGACACATCACCCGGGGGGCAATTGTATGAGTGCCTCATAAGACAAAAGTTAGTGGAAAAGCAGGAATTCTACGGGGTCTTCGAAATACCATGCAGCATTGGAAAACTCAAGTATCTGGATGCGGTAGCTGACCAAGGTTCCGACGTAAATTTGATGCCTTTATCCGTTTATGTCCAGTTAACCGACGAACTGCCATCCATCACCCGTACTAAACTCTCCTTTGCAAAACATTCTTATGAGTACCCGTTAGGAATTGCGGAGGATGTGTTGGTCAACGTTGCCGGATTCCTGTATCCGGTCGACTTCATGATTATTGAAAGAAATGACATGAATATGCCAATAATCCTTGGGGCACCCTTTCTCGCGACCACTAGGGCACAAATCAATTACGAAAAAAGTACCATCCAAATGAAGAAGGGGAAGAAAACGATAAACTTCCCAACGATCCCACGTCATATACGAGATGTTGCTCTACAAAAAAAGATGGAGGCTAACCCCAATGTAATCCGTGGTAATGTTCGAGAGAAAATCCTTGCATGGGAGGCAAGGATTAAGAATTACAATGAAAATGAGATTAGAGAATGTAAGGGTGGAAATAAAGATTATATTGAAACTGATGAGCAGCCCAATAACCCCGCTGAATTTACGAAAGGAGACTCAGTGCTTTTAAGGCATTCAGAAACAAAAGCACCTACCGATGAACCAAGTCCCTGGTGGTACGGACCATTCACAATTAAAAGTCTACACCAAGATGGGGTAGTAAGCTTGACCAGCAAGGGAGGAGGTGATGTGACTGTGAATGTCGAGCGATTGAGACACCACCACCCTGATAACAAGGATTATATCTATCAGGGATACGTCATTATGAATGATGGAATCACGTAATGTACGTGACTTTGAGTCTAGCTACAAGACTCGTTAATAAAGAAAAGCGCTTCTTGGGAGGCAACCCAAGCTTTATAAGTTTTATTTGCTTTGTGTGTTTATTTATTTGTTTGTTTGTTTTTATTTGTTTCCATATGTGTGTTTAATTTTATTCTTATTGATTCATGTTCAAAAGTAATTTGTGAAAATGCTTTATGTTGTTTTTAACTTCGTCTTAACTACATATAAAGGTATTTTGCAAAAGTTAAGTGTAAGGGAAATCTAAATCGGTTTATTAGAACACAAATGAACATGAATCATAATAATATTAAATTAACATACATATTAGTATTTGTTTGAGTCAAATGCTTGTATCGAGTCATAATGATGTTTTGCAGGATTTCCAGGAAGTAAGGTATAGGTTTTTCCAAAATTTTTTCCGGAAACGTAACATGAGAATTCTGTCAGATCATTTCTGACGGCGTCAGGCGTTACAACCTGACGGCGTCAGGTTTAGTTTTCTGAAAATTTTTGAAAGTTTTGTTTTCATAAAAAGTTTTTATTAAATCTCTAACTTATAATCTCCAGGAATCTGCAAAATTATCATCCCACAAGCATTATATCCTTATATATAGAGTTTATCCCGCCGATGTTATGCAGGTTTTCGTGTTTGTTTTCTCAGGTTTAACAGGTTATTTTGGACAAGGAAATGTTTTTGGATCAAGCTTTTGGCGATGCATTAGTCATGAAGCTTTTACATTCTCTTTGGAAGAAGATCTAACCGTGTTACTTCATTATCCACCGAGCGAATCAGGGGAGTATTTGATTTCATTCTTTTACTTTATGCTTTTACATCTTGTTATTTGACCATTGGGGACAATGTTCATCTTAAGTGTAAGGGGGGGGGGGGGTAAAAGTACGATTTTAGAGAATGCTATTACGCTTGATTTTTGTTTGTTTAATAGTAGATGTGTAATAAAACTGAGATAAATACCTGTTAGGGCAATTTTAGTGCCAAATTTAAATTTTTTTACAACATTTAGGAGTGAAACTTTGATCTTAATGAGCGTCTCACGGATAGGAGTTATATAACTAGCACAAAAACCGTACCACTAAAAAATTTTCCACCCCCAAATATGTAAGGTTCGCCCCTAGAATTGGTAGGAAAAGCATTTATGCTATGATGTGTGTACCGGTAGCACTTAGATTCTAGAACTTGCGTTAGGACCATTCCGAGGCCACAAGTGAGACTACATTCGTGTAGTTAGATTTACTACATGATAAGAGGCATTAGGATTAACCCATTGTTTTACACCTGTGTTTTTGTTATAATTACGTTGGCTACATTGGTCAAGTAATTCTCCCACACCTTTTGCGTTGTACTCATTTTTAGTACACGATACCCCTAGTACACCCCTCAGAGCCTATCTTTTCGTTTCGACCTTTAAGCATTTTACTTAAAGGAAGAATTTGTTTACACCCCACTTAAATGTATACCCAAATCGCCTTAGCCTACCTTGTATGCACTCATTTTTAGTGCATTATTGTTACAACATTTCTTTAAACCCAAGTTAATTATCTAATTGATTACATGGTTGCTAAGTCGAGTCATATCCTTGTACATATTGTTTTGGGACGATTGGGACTCATGGGTAAAGTACTAGTGTAATGGAGTAATGGGGAAGAACATCATTTATTACCCCCATATGTGCTAAATATTTTTAAAAGTACTCCAAGTTTTTCAATTATCTTAATTCGAGTCATTAGAATAGTAATTGTAAAGTTATGTAAAAGTTCAAGTGTAAGGGGAATGCAACGCCCCTTTGATGTATTATTTTGGATGGTAGGGCAAAAGTGTATGTCAAAAAAAAAAAAAAAAAAAAAAAATCGAAAAATCAAGAAAAATACAAAAAAATGAGAAAAAGAAAAATACAAAAAACATACGGACTACCATCCCGTTTCATTTTATGTTTATTTTATGTTTTTGTTATTTTGATTTTAGTTTAAATCGAGTTGAGTCTTGGCTTAGCAACATTGTATAGTACATGTAATTGATCAAGATCTTTAACTCGCCACCAGTAAAATATCCTTTATCCAACAAAACCGTGTTTTCCTTTTCCCTACACCTAACGTTATAACCCATTTAAAATCCCTCTTTGATAGTTTATCTTAGGTGCTTACACCTAGTGGAGGAGGTTTTTTATCCTTTCCCAAGCCTATGGTAATCTATTTGCTATGACAGGTAGTGAGAGATATTATCCGTTTTCATTTTTTGAGATTTATTTTGATGACACTTGAGAGATGTGAGTATCTAAACACTACTTGTGAGGTGCTAGTTTATAATCTCCGTGCTTATTATGATTAAAGTGGAACGACTATTTGTTGTAATTACTTTTATATTAGCATTAAATGACCCCTAACTTGTATTTTGATTAGAATAAAAGCGCATTTGCTTGAGGACAAGCAAATCTCAAGTGTAAGGGTATTTGATGAAGCGAAAAGTGTACCGCTTTTAAGGGGTCATTTAAGCCCTAAATTGTATTTATTTGATCAAATATTGCCCTAAATCGTTCCTTTTTTCATTTTAGGTACTTTTGAGAAGAAATCTGGAAAAGAAAGCATTTTGGGCGTATTTGGAGCATTAAAGTGAAGAACACGACAAAGTCTCAAAATCGGCTAAAAGTTACCTTTGACGGCGTCAGGATCCTCTCCAGACGGCGTCACGGCTTGGCAATAAAATGGTGGATGTGAAAATTACTCATGATAAGCCAGTGAAATTTGCATGAAATTCTGACGGCGTCACGCTTTAATATGATCAAGGTCGTCACGGCTTAATTTAGAGAGGGACGGCGTCACCCCTAATTCTGACGGCGTCAACCCCTGATAAGCCAGAACGGATTTTTGGAGAGCTAAAGAGGGACGGCGTCAAGAAGGTCATCCGGGAACCCTAAAAGCGGCGAGGGTGACGGCGTCACACTCCATAACGTGACGCCGTCAGATCTGAAAATCTATATATAGTTTTGCAATTCTTTGTCATTAGGGTGGAACTTATTGGGGAACTTTGTGTGTGAAAACCCTAGGACGAATTTGGCAGCTCTTTCAAGGATTTTTGCCTTGAGATCTTCCATGTTACATTGAAGATAAGTTATCAATTAATCATTCAATATGTCTATGTATTGTTTGATTCTATCTTGTTCTTGTCTTTTGTTTAACATGCTAGGCTAGATTTATCTTGTGTTTGCTTAGATCTAATGAAACCTAGCTATTGATTATTGGTTATTAGTGTGTTGTTAGTTGTATTGGATGATTGTTCATCTATGTTAGGCTTAAGAAAACTGGCTAACTTCCTATTCGGTAACTTGCTTGAACGTCTTAAGAAACATGAACCAATGCGTACTAAAGGTTTTTATGGTTGTAGTTAATGCACAAGCGAATTCTAGTGATCCCATGTTAGGAGCTTCCTAGCCGGCTCGACATAGGAGTGAAGTAGGAGCTTGTAGAGTTGGGGAAGTACGTACGCCACCCCACGAATGGTATTAAGGAATACACCCGTCATCCACGCAACTAATACACACTAATCAACCGGTAAAAGATAGTTAGGGAGTAAGGAAATCTAAGTAAACACATTTCCCTCCACATAAGTTTTCACCAACATTTTCATTTTCTGTTATTTTATTTTATTTGCATTCGTAGTAACTTGGGTTAGTTGACTAGCAACTAATTCCGCCCACTCTTTCAAACCCGAGATTTTACTTGCTTTCATAAAATTATAAAAACACAAAAAGAATCTTCTCTCACCCTTAGACCTATTAGAGTAGTTTTTCATACCTAACGAACACTATTCCCTGTGGAGAACGATCAATCCCCCGTACTTACCACTACACTATACTACATCGGTCAGGTACACTGCCTGGTGGGGTTGTAAGCCTCTTGAGATCCCTCGAGAGGTAAAACCTGTTGTAAGGTTGCAAAACCACGCATCAGTTATCTTTTGTACCACTAAACTGAGTAGATTCAGTTAGTAAACTCTGTAAAATCCATGTAATAGCTAGCAGTTGTAAAACGTTGTAATTTCTAAACTGAAAGTATCAGTTAGAAAATTTTGAAGAAGCTTGTAATAGGTTTCGATTTTGTAAATCAATCAACGTTATATGAATAAAACCCTTGCTTTGTATTATCATGTGTTGTACCCTTAATCTCCTAGACTACCATATTATACACTACTACTCTCACTAGCTAGCCTATAAACACAACACCATTACCAAAAACCCTCTATCCATGTCTTCATTTCCAACTAAATCTCAGAAAACCAAAATGAAGAACCCAAACCTTCTTAACCTTCTCACAATCATCATCTTCACAACCCTTAATCCCACAAGCTCGTTAACAGATCTTGATACACTTTTAAAAACTCAAATCATCTTTAGTTACACCACAAGCACCCTCATCAGCTTTACAAGATTGAGTACCAAGAAACTCATATTGCTCATTTTCAGGTGTCACTTGTGACCAAAACTTTCGTGTAACCAACTTAACCATTTCCAACATACCTTTATGTGGAACTATACTACCTGAAATAGGTATATTAAACAAGTTGGTAAATCTTACACTTATGTCAAACCAACTCAGTGGTGAACTACTTATGCAGATGAGTAACTTGACATCTATCAGGTTTATAAACCTTTCTACTAATACAAATTCCTAAATCAACCATTCAGTATCAACCTCATGACCAATGAACTCGAAAGTTTCGATCAGTATGGTATGGTTATCTCAACACAAATAAAAGAATTATTTGTAGCGAGAAGGTTGTTCACATTCCTTGCGACAATGAAACTTTGATCATCCGTGGTGATCAAAGTGGAACCGATAAAATATCGTCTCGTGTATCAAAACCTTGAAATACATTGAGAGAGGTCAAGCAACTCAAACAAAGCCGAATTCCAATTGTCAAAGTTCGTTGGAACTCACGACGTGGTCCAGAATACACATGGGAACGAGAGGACCAGATACGTCAGAAAGACCCACGTCTTCTTATCAACGATGCTTCTACTCCTAACACAAATTGATCTCCGGGACGGAGCTCTCTTAAGGGGTGGAGACTGTAACAATTCGCATTTCAGGATAATTTCTATTCCCGAGATTTTTACTATTCATTTTTCGAAATTTTTATTTCATTTTCTCGTGAGATAAATTATTTCCTTGACAAAATAAAAGTTTGACGCTCGTCGGGTTATTTTCGCAAAAGTTATTAAGGAATTATACGTTTGGTTTAAACGTCGTTTAAACATCCTGCGCATAACGAAAACCAACTGCGATAATTTTCCTCGCATCAGATTAATGTTTGGTACACTCACAATTAATTTTGGAATTTTTAAAAATTAAAAATTCTAAGTTAAAATGTCACCAAATAAGCCTCGTGCCGTACAAAACTAGAAATTGCGTTTTAAGCACTTTCACTTATCCGCAACCTTAGCCTTCACCTGCACCACACTTTTTAAGACATTTAGAAGCTTTTATATTATTAGAAAAGTCAACATATTTTCCCCCACCATTGACCATAAAAATCATTCTTTGATTTTCTAAGTCATTCCTTGAATTTTTGGCTTACGGTTTTATGTTTAAAAGACATTTAACACCAACCGACGCTAGACTGAGCCCAGTCTAGACATTATAAGCCATTTTAATTCATTATTATCATATTAGAAATGTTACATTTTACTTTTCTCAATTTTGCGCAACTTTCGTACATTTTACATATTTCGCGTTTTAGACCGCGTTATCAGTTTTAACAGGGTTTGAGCAACCCGATGGAACTTATCACTCATTTTATATTTTATTATGGAGTATATTGATAAGTTTAAACATTTTTTCAAGTTTCGTATTTTTACGATACCCGGTTTTACGTTTCGTGACTTAACAACTTACAGTTAGCAATTACCGGGACAAAACTGACTCCGTAAAAGCAAGATAATGCATGAAACTTATCAAGCTTCTCATGAAAGCTTCATGAAGCTTGTCAAGGAAGCCTCCAAGGGCACTTGGCTTGATCCTAGCCATTGATTCCTAAGATGTTTACAAGTGTAAAATTATATTTACAAAACTATCCTAAATTTTTCCTATAAATACTAGCCTAAATCCTTCATAAACACTTGCACCACAAATTCTTATAACCTTAAAGTCCTCAAATCAAAGGCACTTCTCTTATATTTCATAAGAAAGTTGATGAGTTCTTGAGAAGAAACTAAGCTTTGATCCTCTTTTCTGCAAGTTTTCAAGTGAAGTCGTTATAATCTTCGAATAGTTTCGGATTTCCAACAAGACGTCGTTATAATCTTCGAATAGCTTCGGATTTCCAAAAAGACGTCGTTATAATCTTATTTTGGTTTCGGGTTCTCAAGGATTCCAAGGGAGGAATTGTTCTAGTTCTTGTTCTTAAATCCTTGATTTCCTTTCTTAAGTGAAAGCCAAAAGTTGTAAGAAACCCTAACACACTTTTTTGCTCAATATCATTTTCATGCTTATTATACTTCATTCATGCTATATATGGTCCTTATATTATGTTCATGATTTAAATACTTATGGACTTTGTTAAGTTTATTTATGGTATTTATAAACTCTTAATGTGTCATATAATCAAGTAAGCAAAATATATTTTCTATCAAATACTACAACACTAGGGAACTTTGTGTGAGGGGCTTCATTTGGGTAAACGGATCGACGAGTTGTGGGTTTACGAGTTAAAGTGTCCTGGCTCCTCGAACGTTTACTACATGACCTCTGAATTACGATGGCCCGAACGGTAGTACGAGATATACAAACTAAAAATGTTTCATAAACCATCTTATTACAACAACCTACCTGACACACTAAGTACTACATCATGAACATTATATGAAACATATATAGGCAAGTCTTTGTATTCTTAGACATTACTCCAAACCTGAGTCGCAACGTTCTATTGTAGGTTGCACTTAAAGAATTCCCGACTTATCCATCGAACTCATTTAAGCACATAATACCATCCAACTCACGGTGAGTTCATAGCCCTACTTTCTATTACTTAATTGTTTTACAAACCCTTGGGGGAATACATGCTATTTTAACCGAACACAATGCTTTGAAATTGTATACTATCCGATTGTTTTATTATCACTAAGTACCACCATTGCCAATCCAAGACCCCATAATCATGAACCATTTAATCACTAGAAATAGTGAGCGTGAATATTGTGAATAGATCTATTGGGATTGACGAATCCCGTTTGTGTTGACTGGGTCCGGTAACCAAACGCACTATATTTGAGTCTTAGGTATTTGGCAAGTACCTACAGGGGCAATCAGCCATCGATATTGGCATCACGTTAACGTATTGGTTGCATGAGCTTAGTAAATAATAATTGTTTTTCTATGAATGTGAGACTAATTACCTCACATCAATTTTCGGGCGTATAAGCAACGTAGCCCACTTTCTTGGAAACTTGACATATTGTGTTCAACTACATAAACAAACTCTATGAATATCACTCAACCTTTGTGTTGACAGTTTAAGCATGTATTTCAGGTGCATAATGATCAGGGATGGCACGGAGGGGCACGGGCTCAATCAAGAAGGCTATAACATATTTTATCATTCAAAAAGACATCAAATAACTTTATATTGATGTACTTTGTAAACATGGAACCTTATGGGACCTCATTTTGTAAACTCTGATATATTATAATAATTTGAATGATAATTCCTTTTAAAACGACTCAGTTAGAGATCGTTTTCTATTATTATGACAGTTGTGCCGTCGAGTAACACCCAGTTTGAATTCCGCTGCGTATCACGAAATTGGGGGTGTTACAAAAATGAAATCTTTTGTCTTTCGGCTATACAAGTTTACATGTTTATATGTAGTTATTACCAAGCGTTCTCGTGAATGACTCATGTAATCTAAATTTCTCGGCGTCTAATTCTATAAATATTCATCAGATTTATATACTTGTTACAAATTGGGCTGTGGCCCAACTGGGTTCGAAGAGGGGAAAGTAAGGGTTGCTAAGTGTGTTGGGTTAAATCTTCTATTGTGCACTCAAATTTGGTGGGCCAAAAGCTGTGTTAAAGGCTTGTCAATTTGGGCTGTCGAGTGGGCTTCTAAGTGGCCATTTTTGTGGGATTATTGGCTTGGTATTTTCAGTAAAGAAACATAAAACATCCAAACTCAACAGCTTGGTGTAGTGTTTTCCTGGGGGTTCTTTTCTTGACCGAGAAGGTCATTAGCTTAGGTCCTTTGGTTCTTATCTATGGCCATGATCCGAGTATTACTCAACTTAAACTTCTAGGAGTCTTGGGGATTTTGGTTTTGGTATAATTTTCACACTTCGATACGGCTCAAAACTATTTCTAAGGGGATTGGGTTCTTGACCACAAGCACTTTTGTGCTCCTAATGTTGAGTCTATAAATTTCTTGGCTGATTAGTGTAGCAATTCCCCATTGTCTATAGTTGAGCCCTTTACCCACGGTTGGCTCACCTATAAGGTGGCTGCCTGGGAGTGCCAAATTCACCCAACAATACGGCCAGGACTTCCCTTGCGTGGGGTAGTTTTTCCAGCCTAAGATCACAGTCATAACGCCCTACTTGAGTGTTCTTCCCAGTCGACCTATAACGGGTCAATATCTACAACAGAAACCATATTACTAAACCAAGGATGGTGGGGTATTTCAATAGTTGTAGCACTAAGTTTTCTCGTCGCAACTACTGGACTTAGTTTGCTATTTTAACCTATGGATATCCTGGAGTCGTTTGACTCGTATCACAACCTTAGTCACAAGGCTAACAAGAATATTAATCTAGTGTCGAGTTCTAGGTTTCTCTAATATCCTATGCTTTATACATATTCTTGCGGTTGGACCTTCTCCCGACCTATACTAGTCCAGAGACCATTTTAACCATGATCAATCCCAACGCAAGGTTCTTCATTACACTTACACTTCTGGTCATAACCACAACGACCAACAGGTTCATCATTCTATTAGTCAAGTTCTAGGGATTTCTATTTTCTTATGCCACACTAACAACAACAACAACAACTTTATCAAAGTTCTTATTCGACAACTAATCATCACTTTACTTAAATTTTCCTCAAAATCAATATTAGTTTCTGGGAATTCCATTCGACAGAAACAGAATTAATATACAAACTTTTCATTCGACCTAGCAATTACTTATCTTAAATGGGTCTTAGAAATAACAAAACTAATTAAACCCGAATCAATAATCAAATCTTACAATGGTTTTTGAGGGATGAACACTCGAATGAATCTTTACTCCGAGAACCCACAGCTCCAATCCGATTATTCCAACCTCCAAATCGAATCACAATACTTCCACACTTAATCTTTCTTGAGAACCTCTCAGATTTTTGATGGTATTTTTTGATGATTTTGTGATTTGATACCTCCTTGGAGGCGCAGATTTATGGTGGATTATGGAGAGTAGCTCCATAAGAGCTTTCGGGTTTGGGAGATATAACCTACTCCTTTTTCATGAAATCTCTATTTCAATGAATTGTCTAGCTTAGTTTGACTTGGGTGGGTTTTCTAGGTCAGTGAAGAAGACAAACTTCTGGGTCAAAGAAATAAAGCATTGGTGATGGTGGGAAAGTGATATATCGATGGGTTTTGGGGAGATGAAGTGGGCAGACAAAACTTAGATGGTGATCTAGGGTTATAGGTTTCAAAATTTGTGTGAGTGGGTAAGGGAAATTTTATTTTAAGTATTGAGTAATATATTAGTTAAAGTGTGGTAAATTAGATACCCGCGTATCGTTAAACAGTGTCAAATTCGGATCCTTCCTGGAACCATCACAAATATGAGATATTGTATCTTTAAAGTCGTTAAGAAATACTTGAATGTATTTTTAGTCTTTTAAATATTCACTAAAGTTTTCTGATCCTTAGATTTATTTCTGGTTTGCGTGTGGTGTTAGTCTGTGGAAAACTGGGATAACCTCCCTTTCCCACTACAATAACATGAGTAAATCATGAGATGTGATTATTTCACTGTTCCTTGGTGAGATTTCCGGGTGTCAATATGTGCAGGTCTGTTTTCCGTGTTAAACATATAATGGTCTAATCAGGTAATTTAGTCACAAATAATGAATTGTTATGGATTAAATATTAGGGCAAATTTACCGTTTGTCATATGGTCATCCTATAGTCAATTGGTATGTGTGTTTTCACATGCCTTTTATATATCAAAAACGGACTCAAAAGACCAAAAATGTATCATAAATGCCAAATATATGCTTGTTTTTGTGTTTATGTATGTGCAGGTAACATCTATAAGAAAAGGACAAAAAAATAGAGACAAAACGGACAAAAACGATCACGGGATTGGAAAGAGCGTGAAAAGCTAAAGCCGAGGATGTGATTCTACATTTTTTAAAACCTAACCCTAATGTTAAAGCATTTTCACCATAGTCCCTAAATCAATTACACCATTAGTCCTAATCTATTTCGCCATCAGTCCCTAAACCTAACCATCGTTAAAATCCAAGTTATAAAACCTATAACTAAACCCATCCCAAACTATAACTAAATCCACTACCCAGCCCACTCCCACAACCCGGCCAACCCATACCCATCCCCAGTCAAATTAAAAACGTGGGAAAGACTATTTTCACTATTCACCGTCTCCCCCAAATTAACCCTGCACCTCCCCACCTCATTACCCCACTTAAATGATTTCTAACCCTTCTAAAAGACCTGTGACGCAATCCATGACGTATTTGGCAGGCCACGCTGGCGATCCTGAGGAGTGTGATTGGTTGAAGTACGCTGGCACATGATCCAAGGGATGTGATTCATGCTTATGATTGAGGCAATCATTGAGGGTCAGGATTACAAGGTCAAGACGCACCTTGGAAGACCTAGAAGGATCCGAAGAGTGCTATAAATAGGAACTCCTCACTCAACACAAAAATCATCTATTACTTGCCCTATTTCTAGCTTATTTTAATAGCTTATTTACTTATTTGTCATTTAAATTATGTATTTTCCTTTCAAAGTATTGTAAACCTTCTAATTGATTAATAAAATTTAGTTTGTTTAAATCCTTTGTTGTTTCATTTTAATGCTTTAAAAATGTTTGCATACGGTTGAAATAAGCCGTGGTAATAAGCTCTATCATTAAATATTCTTATTACTTTCACTCATACTCCAACAAGCTTCTCAATAGCATGTTTAAGTGTGTGTAGTTTTTGGTTTGATTTAGAAATAGTCTGTTTTGGAAATTTGGGTTTAAGACAAAATAAGCTTGAATTGGATGATAAGCTAGAAATGGAAGGGCTTATGGGTTTACCAACTTATTAGTTGATAAGCTGGAGCTTTTAGAGTAGCTCCTCGAATTTAATTGATCCTGGTTTGAGCTAGGATCAAGGTAAAAGTCTTAAATCCTCATTTTTTAGCTTAAAACTACTTTTAGCTTATTAGTTCTGCTACTTCTTATTCTGTGGTTATTCCTGCTTGTTTCTGCTTTATATTTGCTTATTTGAGTTTAATTTGCTTAGATCTAGTAGTTTTAGCTTAATCTTTAAGTTTTTGGTATAAACTGTCTTAGTATAGCTTGTATCTGCTTATTCTTATAGCTTATTGTTAAGTGCTTTTTAGTAGTTGTTAATTGCTTATTAGATCTTAATTTAGTTAGTCTATTATCTGTTTTCAAAATTCTCAGCTTAATCTAGTCTAAGTTAGTTTTAAAATCAGTTTTTAAGTTTTAAAGGGGTGTTTGGATCTCAGTTTTAGCCAAGTGCTAAAATTGTTTGTCCTTGTTTTGGTTATTAAGTCAAGTTTGTTTAGCTTAAAATTAGTTTATTAAGTAGTTTTTAAGTAGTTAAAAGCAATTTTGCAAAATTTTAATAGCTTTTAGTTAAGATTTCAAAGTTTCAAAGTTCAAAACTGTTTGTGTCAGCTTATTTTGATAAAATCATCAAAAGTTCTTTTTAGGTGTTGTTTTTGTGTCAAAATCAGTTTAAAATACATGTTACAACTTCTGGTTAAGTGTCAAAAAGTGTTGAGTCATTTTAATTCAAGTGTTCAGTTTTCAAAAATCCACTCAGTATAGCTCAATACCTATTCTGATTGATCAGAATAGGTGTTGAGAAGCTTTGTTTCAGCTTATTTTAGTTTAATTCAGTTTAGTAAAGTCATTTTTTTTGCTTAGCTTGATCCTTTTCTAGTTATTAGTTTAAGTTTTTAGGTCTTAAGTCTTGTCTGCAAGTTTTTATAAAAGATCAAAAAGTAAAAAATAAGTAGTGTAACTATCTTCATATCAGATCAATTTTCTAGTTTGATTCTTGTTCAAAATTCTCAAATTCAGTTTCTATTAGTTCTTTTGTTGATAATCTTAATCTGTTTTAAGGTTTTAAGGTTTAGCATTAGCTTTTAGTACCTTATTCTTAGCTTAGAAAATAGTGATTCAGCATATAAATCAAAGAAAAGCCATAAATATTTGTTTAAGTACCCTTTTTATCAGCATATTTTTTTAAGCTTATTTTTAGTTAAAATTGTCTAAAAATTGTTTTATGTGCTCTATAGTGGGTAATCTTAGCTGTTTTGAAGTTTGAATATTTTTTCATTAGCTTTTTGTGGCTTATTTAGTAGCTTAAAAGTACCCCTTTAGGGTGTTTTTATAACAGTTTTTAGCTTATAGCTTAGTTTAGTTTTTGAAGCTTTTTTGCTTATTGTTCCTGGCTTATTTTAGGTCTGTCACACCCCAAAATTTCGTGACTTGCAGCGGAATAAGTCATTCAGGGGCACGACTGGTCATAGCACCAAAGTTGCAGTTATATTGAACGACCTAAAGTGTCGTTTAGAAAATACATCGTTTGTTTATTTAAAAACATTCAGACTTATAAAGCTAGGTCCCAAAAGGTGAAACAAGTTTTCAGAAAACAAGTTCATACAATTCAAACGATGGATAAGTGCATAAAATATAAAGTGAGACGCGTCGACTCCGCGACTCCATGATGTCCATATGCAAGCCAACATGCGATACCTTAATTACCTGAAAATACATTGCTAAAAATGGTCAACAAAAATGTTGGTGAGATCATAGGTTTATGTAAATGAAATATTGTATGGATACCACAAGTATAAAGTGTATGACAAAACCATGCCACATAAAAATAATACATTAGCTCTAAGCTCATGACCCCGAAACTAGACTGAATGAAATGCCCCAACCGAGTGTTTGCCAATCACTCTAATATGACAGAAATGAAATGCGTTCGTTTGACCAGTTGGTGCTACCAACCCGAACGGAGGAGTCACCCTCAATAGATCTATTCACTCACTCTCGCTTGCTAACAATTAACGGTTCATGATAATAAAGGGGACTTTAATCTGGGCAATGATGTAACTTAAGCAATGTAATGAGTTTGTATACTTTGGTCCGCATATAAAAATGGTGCAATGTATTCTCCCCCGAGAGTTTAGAAATCAATAAACAATTTAAAACGGGGCTATGAAAACTCACCTGATATGATATAGCAACAATGGTCAAATGGATATGATGAAGCAAAGCTCGGTCTCTAACCACGACCTATTATGAATGATGTGATCTAAAGTAAGCAAATGAAATGTTGTTACTCATGCAAACACGTATGTTATCGATACCACTCGAAAGTTTTGAAAACAACGTTTATCGTCGAAAAATACATTTTTGACGTCTCGTTAAGTTATAAACCACATTTCGTGTAAATATGTTAAAACCACACTCCATGATCCTTGTTTGGTGTTCTATTGGCAAATATAATGTTTTCGTCACAAAACAATACTTTTCATAACTTGTGAAACTATATCCAAAACGGCCTCGCAAAACTAGTCGCGAATTAGTGCACGTTAAGTGTTAGTGAATGAATTTGACGTCCTTGAAAATAAAACATTGTTACAAGGTTTTCGTGTCGTGTTATTGGACTTTTGATCATACGCGTCTTGAATAGATAGAAAACCGGCTATCAATGTGATGACTTGTAAAAATGTTAACTTTTATACTTAGAAAAATACTTTCTAATAGGGCTGTCAAAATAGAATAGAGTTCGTCGGCTTTGAACGTGTATATCTCGGTCGTTATAAGCTCGTTTTCTACGTTCTTTGTATCCACGGATTCGTCATAACATGAACTAACATAATCTCAGTAGTTCGGCTCTTTTAGATCACGTCTAACGCCTCGTTTGGTCCTTTAAAGTTCGGCTAACAGCACGCTTATTTTCAGAAAATTAGTTTTTGTCGTCTAACTTCGAAAAATCATATCTCCTTCGTTATAAGTCGGTTTTTAGTGATTCTTGCGGCCACGGTTTCGTTTTTGAAAGAACTTTCTGAATATGAAGGCCAAAATATACCAAAAATTACTGAATTTTCCAGTTTACATGATTTTGGACAGTAGGTATTTATATGTTTTAAAAACTCATTTCTATGGTTCTAAACTTGATCATACCACCTCAAATCAACTCCACAAGTTCCAAAATCCTACCATACACCTTCTTAGGGTGTCATGGGGTCTTAAAAATCACCAACCTTGGTGGATCTCATGTGATTACTAGTGAAACTTATAGATCTAGTGTTTGTGATAGTTTATAAGCAAAATGGTATCAAAACATAAGTAACTTGCAAAAGTAACTAGTATAGCTTGAAAATACATGATCATATGAAGTAAATAAAAGAATGAAAAGATCAAAATGATGTTCTTGAAGTTTACTTACAATGTTGGAGTGATTTGATAAGAAAATGTGCAAGAACTTAGGGTTTTGATCACAAAACCTTAACTAGGATAGCAAATGGAGTAAGATTAATACTTGAACTTCACAAAATGATGGATTTCTCCACTTGTTCTTGTTGTGCCATGGGTATGGAGTGGAGAGGGAGAGAGTGTTTGATGTTTGTTAGCTAATGAAATTGTGTAGGAAATGTGTTATAGGAATTAAATCAAAGGACAAAGAAACATATGCATTAAATGGAGTCTTGTCTAAACATGAAAGATGATGGTTTAGGGTGGCTAAGGGGGGGGGGGGGGGCGGCACATGGAAGGAAATAAGGAAGGATTTGATGTAATTAAAGCTCTTGTCTAGCTATTGGAAGAGTTATTGAAGTTTATGTGTACATTGGGTGTTACCGGGTATCGAGTTAACTAGAAATAAATCGCGATGATGAAAAATAAAATATGACGAAGTTGTAAAATGTGTAAAATCATATTCCTTGCAAGAATCGGGTGTTAGAATGATAATCGGATTGAAATTTCGTAAACCGACGGAGTTATAAGCTCCTAATGGAAAATGTAACAATTGATTTAAAAACACCGGGTAAAGTAATAATATAATCTCTATATCATTATAATTAGCTTGAAAATGTATTAGGATCATTGTCGGGAGTATTTGGGTTTACTGTTAGTAGAAATGACTGAGTGGTAACGTTAATTAAACAATTAAGCATACGTTAATGAAAATCACACAAACACATGCATGAACTGATATGGAAATGATGTTACTGATAATATGCAGACTTCAAAAATGATGAATAGTGAAATGATGAATAGTGATCGGTGAATAGTGATTTATGAATAGTAACTCATGAATAGTAAATTGTCGGGGTTTGGAAAATGACCTGAAATTACGAGTTGTGACAGTCGACCACCCTAAAAGGAATTCAGTCCCTGAATTCAGCTGATGTTGTTCTCTGGAGTGGTCTCGGTGAAAAGATGTGGGTATTTGAGTCGCATCTGGTCTTCCCGTTCCCAAGTAAACTCAGGACCTCTGCGAGAATTCCAGCGAACTTTGACGATCGGAATTCGACTTTGTTTCAACTGTTTGACCTCTCGGTCCATGATTTCTGCTGGTGCTTCCACAAAGTTAAGCTTATCATCGATCTGAATTTCTTCCAATGGGATTACGAGCGTTTCATCTGAAAGACATTTCTTGAGGTTTGAGACATGAAACGTGTTATGCACATTGTTGAGCTCTGACAAAAGCTCAAGCCTGTACGCTACCGGACCAATCCTTTCCAGAATCTTGAACGGCCCAATGTATCTCGGGTTCAACTTACCGCGTTTCCCGAATCGTATCACGCCCTTCCAAGGTGAGACCTTCAACATGACTCTGTCTCCAACCTGAAATTCTAATGGTTTGCGTCGAACATCAGCGTAACTTTTCTGTCGACTTCTGGCTGTTTGGAGTCTTTCTCGAATCTGAATTATCTTTTCGGTTGTCTCTCTGATCAACTCTGGACCTATTAGTTGTACATCACTAACTTCGGCCCAACAAACTGGGGACCTGCACTTACGACCGTAAAGTGCCTCGAATGGTGCAGCTTATATGCTCGTATGATAACTATTATTGTAAGAGAACTCGATCAATGGCAAATGGTTAGCCCAACCATTTCCAAAGTCAATGACACATGCCCTGAGCATGTCTTCCAATGTCTGAATCGTTCTCTCGCTCTGACCATCGGTCTGAGGATGATAGGCGGTACTCATGTCTAACTTAGATCCAAATGAGTCTTGCAATGATTCCCAAAAATTTGAAGTAAAGCGACTATCTCTGTCGGAAATGATGGAAATTGGTGCACCGTGCCTTGAGACAATTTCCTTGACGTAAAGTCTGGCGAGCTGATCCATAGTGTAAGTCTCTTTGATTGGAATGAAATGAGCTGACTTGGTGAGACGATCAACTATTACCCAAATAGCATCGTAACCTCCTGATGTTTTGGGAAGTTTAGTGACAAAGTCCATTGTAATGCGTTCCCACTTCCACTGGAGAATCTCTGGTTGTTGAAGCAATCCTGATGGCTTCTGGTACTCGGATTTCACTTTAGCACAAGTAAGGCATTTACTGACATACGTAGCTATCTCTGCTTTCATATTGGGCCACCAATAAAGCTTCTTGAGATCCTGATACATCTTATCAGAACCTGGATGAATAGAGTACTTCGACTTGTGCGATTCGTGCATGATCAACTCTCGTATTCCACCATAGAGAGGTATCCAACTTCTATCCTTGAAGCATAATGTTCCATCTGATCTCCTTACTAAACCGTTTGCATTATCTTGCATTCCTTTGAGTGTTTCACTTGGTAGGTTTTCTTCCTTGAGTGCTTTTACCTGAGCCTCTAGGATTTTTGATGGTAGTGGTGAACTAATTGTCATTCCCAATTATCTGACTCTCAAAGGCTTGAGTCTCTCTTTCTGACTGAGTGCATTTGCCACAACATTGGCTTTTCCTGGGTGATATCTGATTTCACAGTCGTAATCACTAAGTAGTTCCAACCAACGACGTTGCCTCATGTTAAGTTCCTTCTGATCAAGAATGTACTGTAAGCTTTTGTGGTCTGTAAATACTACACACTTTGTTCCATAAAGATAATGCCTCCAAATCTTGAGTGCGAAAACCACGGCACCCAACTCTAAATCGTGAGTAGTGTAGTTCTTCTCATGCTTCTTAAGCTGACGAGATGCATAAGATATCACCTTCTCGTTGTGCATTAACACTGCCCCAAGTCCTTTGTGTGAAGCATCGCAATATACCACGAAGTTTTCAATCCCTTCTGGCAATGACAAAATTGGCGTGCTGCAAAGTTTCTGTTTCAATAACTGAAAAGCGGTCTCTTGCTTTTCTCCCCAATCATACTTCTGGTTCTTTTGTGTCAACTTGGTCAGTGGCTTAGCTATCTTGGAAAAACCTTCAATGAACCTTCTGCAATATCCGGCAAGTCCTAAGAATTGACGAATTTCTGTGGGAGTTTTTGGTGTTGCCCAATCTTTAACTGCCTCAATCTTTGCTGGATCAACCTGTAGTCCTTGACTATCAATGACGTGACCAAGAAATTGTACTCTTCTGATCCAAAAATCACACTTTGAAAATTTTGCATACAGTTTCTCTTTCTTGAGCAGTTCTAAGATTGTTCTGAGGTGTTCTCGGTGCTCTTCTTCACTCCTTGAGTAGATCAAGATATCGTCAATGAATACGATCACAAACTTGTCTAGATATGGCTTGCACACCCTGTTCATGAGATCCATGAACACAGCTGGTGCGTTGGTTAATCCGAACGACATTACCTGAAATTCATAATGAGCATAGTGTGTTCTGAATGCTGTCTTCGGGATATCCTCCTCCCGAACCTTAAGCTGATGATAACCCGATCTCAAGTCGATCTTGGAGTAATAACTGGAACCTTGCAACTGATCAAATAAATCGTCGATCCTGGGAAGTGGATAACGATTCTTCACCGTTAATTTGTTTAGCTCTCGATAATCAATGCACATTCTGAAAGATCCATCTTTCTTCTTTACAAACAAAACTGGTGCTCCCCAAGGCGATGAACTCGGCCTAATGAATCCTTTATCCAAGAGCTCTTGCAATTGGTTCGACAACTCTTGCATTTCTGAAGGTGCAAGTCAATAAGGTGCTCGCGCAATTGGTGCGGCTCCCGGTACTAATTCAATCTGAAATTTGACTTGGCGAGTAGGTGGCAGTCTTGGTAAGTCTTCTGGAAAATCTTTAACTGTTGGCACATCCTCAAGTCGCTTCTCCTCCGACTTCTTTTCTGTGATATGAGCCAAGAATGCATAACAACCCTTCTTTATGTATTTCTCTGTTTTAATGCACGAGATGATGCTGAGTCTAGTCCCACTGCGTTCTCCGCGAATGACCAATGTTTCGCCATCATAAGGAAGATGAACAACTTTTTCATCACAGATGATTCTGGCATGATGTTGAGATAACCAATCCATACCGATGACAATATTGAAACTTCCAAGTTCTACTGGCATGAGGTCTATATTGAATGGGTGATTGAGAAAATTAAGAGTGCAACCACGAATGATCGTGTCGGTGCCAACTACACTACCGTTAGCTAGTTCAATGTGATATGGAGTGTCTAATGCGGTTGGTTCAATGTTGAGTAATGGTGCAAATGCAGTAGAAACAAAACTTCTATCGGCTCCTGAATCAAATAGTATGGATGCATAACGATTATTAATGAGGAACGTACCCGTAACGACACTCGGGTCCTCCCTGAAATCTTCTCCTCCAAGGACATAAGCTCTTCCCCTAGCTGTTCCACCTTGGTTATTGTTTCCCTGATTCTTTCCTTTCGGACATTCCTTCTTGAAGTGTCCAACTTCTCCACATCCAAAGCATGTCACTGGGGGCTTCTGACTATCAACCACAATCGAAGCTTTGCAATCCCTGGTTGAATGACCAACTTTCTTACAGTTTCCACACAGATTCGGACAATTTCCAGGATTATGATGGGTTTGTCATTTGTTGCACTTGGGTAAAGTACCATTGTAACCTCTTTTCTCAGCTTGACCTGCCACATAAGCCTTTGCAGTTTCCTGTCTCTTGGGTGGTGGTTGAGTAACATTGCTACTCTGGTTGTTGTCCCGATTTCTTTTGTTGTTGTTATTATTGGAAGTGTTTCAGTTGCTGTTATAGTTGTTGTTGTTTCGGTAGTTGTTGTTGGAGTTACGGTTGTTGTAGTTACGGTTATTGTTGGTGTTGTTGTTGTTGTCTGAAGCAGTTCCTTTCTTCACTATCTGAGCCATGAGTTTCTGAGACATTCTGATTGCCTCATCCAATGTTTGTGGGTCAAAAGAAATCACATCACCACGGATGTTGTGAGGTAATCCTCCAATGAAATTCTCCAATAGCTTCTCAGTATCTGGAACCATTGTCGGACATAATGCTGCCAATTCCTGAAATCTCCTGATATATGCCTCAATATCATTACCTGCTGTTACTAGCTCATAAAACTCTGTTTCCATCTTTTTCACTTCTGTTCGTGGGTAAAACTTCTTTGTCAGCAACTTCTTGAATTCGTCCCATGTAAGCTTGTGAGCATTCTCCATTCCCATGGGCTTTGCATACGAATTCCACCATGACATAGCTTCCCCAACGAGTGTACTAGTAGCAAACTTAACCTTGCTGTCTTCCGGATAGTTGCATAAAAGGAATACTGATTCTGTCTTTTCAAACCATCGGATCATGGCAGTGGCTCCTTCAGTGCCTTTGAATTTTTCTGGATCACCACTCTTGAAATCTTTGTACGTACACTTACGACCATTTGTACCATTGGTATTTGTTCCTCCCACTTCTCCGATTTTTGCCCGTAAAGCGGCTTCAGCAGCAGCTGCAGCTACGGCAACTCTTTCAATTACCAATGCTGCCTCAATACTGTCGGCAACAAGTCTCTTGATCTGGGCGGGTGTCATAGCAGGAGTAGCTCTTTTGGGTGGCATAATTCTTCACAATCACAAAAGAATACAACAATGAAAACTCACAATGGAAATGATCATCATACACAATATACACAACCACAACATGTATATACATCCATAATACGTATAAATACAACCACAGCATGTATAAATACAATGAAACCACAACGAAACATCATAAGTATAATCACAGCGCACATGAATATAATACATGAAAATTTCGGTTACGCAGACCGATATCATAAAATAGCACAATGAAAATCCTGCATAGTAGAGTCACACTTGATATATTTGTTTGTACTACAAGCAAAATACAACAAGTACTAACTATGTCCCACACCCCGGGACTAGGATAATAATGTACAAGCTATATGATAACAGTCTAACACTAGGCACCTCCTCCGGGTGCTCCATCTAACCTGCGGAAAATCCTCTGAAGATCCCTAGACATCGCAACAACAATCTCCTCTAGGTGCTGAACTCGAAGCTGAAGGTCAGTCTCCCTAGTCTCTGATGCGGACAACCTAGCCTGAACTGAAGATAACTCACCGACCAGGCCGTGATGCTCATCCTGGAACCTCTGTGCTCTGTCAACTAACCCCGGCACCTCCTGTCTGAGCTGTGCGATATGCTCTGAACTCTCCAACTGACGAGCCTCTAAACCCTGGTGTGACACATCAATGGCAACCCTGCCCTGGATCAATCCCTCGACCTCCTCCTCAATAGCCTCAATACGGCTCACTGGAGTCTCGTCTAGATGAGACAATGCCCTCTCAATCTCTCCCTGAAGCTGATCTAGTCGTGAGTCAAATGTAGCAGCAGTAATCAATCTGTCAGCAGCAGCCCTCGAGCTCTCACCAACCTCGAATCTGCTGGGTGGTGCTGTCTCTGTGGCATCTGAAGTATCTGGAGATGAGATATCAAGACGAGCCCGCTTCTTGAGCGGTAGGTCTGACGTAGGAGTAGAATCTCTGATGTGAACTGGTGCTGATGGCATCTGTGGTGCTGATAGGGATGGCAATGGTGGAGACAATGATGATAAGGATGGTAAAGGTGATAATGGTGGTGGTGTACTAAATGTCACACTCCTCCTCGCTGTCAAGCGGCGACTGAGTGGATGAGATGAAGTAAGTGATGATGGTGGTGGTAGGGGTACAAATGCAACTGGTGACCTGACAGTGAGACGATGAACCCGCTTAGCAGTAGTGCGCTTCATGCGCAGCCCACCTGGATATGTACGGTAAACTCGACCATAGGGTACAAACTCTCCTGGCTGGATAACTGGAACAACTCTGGGACCACGACGGATCACAGGTGACAGTGGTGGGGTAGGCACGACTTCCCCCTCCTCAAAGGGTTATGTCTCGGCATCTGACATCACAGGTGAAGACTGTAGAGTAGGCTCCACTGATGACAAAATGATAGTGGGTATCGGAGATGATGTAACAGACTCTAATATGATAGAGGGTAGTGAGGAAGTATCGTCCGCTGACTCAGAGTCAGACGAGATAACAATAGGGTGTGAATCCGAAGACATCACTAAAACAACAAATGTGAAATAAAAGTAAATAAACATTTACACAATGTGGGTTATGATGAAATGATATATGTATGAAATTGCAATCACTACATGTGATATAATGAATATGCACTTATGCTACAATGATGAGATGCTATGATGGTGCAGCTATAGTCTAGGGTATAATGAATAACCTAGTTCGCTATAACCTTTGCTCTGGTACCAATCTGTTACACCCCCAAATTTCGTAACTTGCAGCGGAATAAGTCATTCAAGGGCACGATTGGTCATAGCACCAAAGTTGCAGTTATATTGAACGACCTAAAGTGTCGTTTAGAAAATACATCGTTTGATTATTTAAAAACATTCAGAGTTATAAAGCTAGGTCCCAAAAGGTGAAACAAGTTTTCAGAAAACAAGTTCATACAATTCAAACGATGGATAAGTGCATAAAATATAAAGTGAGACGCGTCGACTCCGCGACTCCATGATGTCCATATGCAAGCCAACATGCGATACCTTAATTACCTGAAAATACATTGCTAAAAATGGTCAACAAAAATGTTGGTGAGATCATAGGTTTATGTAAATGAAATATTGTACGGATACCACAAGTATAAAGTGTATGACAAAACCATGCCACATAAAAATGATACATTAGCTCTAAGCTCATGAGCCCGAAGCTAGACTGAATGACATGCCCCAACCGAGTGTTTGCCAATCACTCTAATATGACAGAAATGAAAAACGTTCGTTTGACCAGTTGGTGCTACCAACCCGAACGGAGGAGTCACCCTCAATAGATCTATTCACTCACTCTCGCTTGCTAACAATTAACGGTTCATGATAATAAAGGGGACTTTAATCTGGGCAATGATGTAACTTAAGCAATGTAATGAGTTTGCATACTTTGGTCCGCATATAAAAATGGTGCAATGTATTCTCCCCCGAGAGTTTAGAAATCAATAAACAATTTAAAACGGGGCTATGAAAACTCACCTGATATGATATAGCAACAATGATCACAATGGATATGATGAAGCAAAGCTCGGTCTCTAACCACGACCTATTATGAATGATGTGATCTAAAGTAAGCAAATGAAATGTTGTTACTCATGCAAACACGTATGTTATTGATACCACTCGAAAGTTTTGAAAACAACGTTTATCGTCGAAAAATACATTTTTGACGTCTCGTTAAGTTATAAACCACATTTCGCGTAAATATGTTAAAACCACACTCCATGATCCTTGTTTGGTGTTCTATTGGCAAATATAATGTTTTCGTCACAAAACAATACTTTTCATAACTTGTGAAACTATATCCAAAACGGCCTCGCAAAACTAGTCGCGAATTAGTGCACGTTAAGTGTTAGTGAATGAATTTGACGTCCTTGAAAATAAAACATTGTTACAAGGTTTTCATGTCGTGTTATTGGACTTTTGATCATACGCGTCTTGAATAGATAGAAAACCGGCTATCAATGTGATGACTTGTAAAAATGTTAACTTTTATACTTAGAAAAATACTTTCTAATAGGGCTGTCAAAATAGAATAGAGTTCGTCGGCTTTGAACGTGTATATCTCGGTCGTTATAAGCTCGTTTTCTACGTTCTTTGTATCCACGGATTCGTCATAACATGAACTAACATAATATATGTAGTTCGGCTCTCCTATATCACGTCTAACGCCTCGTTTGGTCCTTTAAAGTTCGGCAAACAGCACGCTTATTTTCAGAAAATTAGTTTTCGTCGTCTAACTTCGAAAAATCATATCTCCTTCGTTATAAGTCAGTTTTTAGTGATTCTTGCGGCCACGGTTTCGTTTTTGAAAGAAATTTTTGATTAAGAAGGCCAAAATATACCAAAAATTACTGAGTTTTCCAGTTTACACGATTTTGGACAGTAGGTATTTATATTGTTTTAAAAACTCATTTCTATGGTTCTAAACTTGATCATACCACCTCAAATCAACTCCACAAGTTCGCAAATCCTGCCATACACCTTCTTAGGGTGTCATGGGGTCTTAAACATCACCAACCTTGGTGGATTTCATGTGATTACTAGTGAAACTTATAGATCTAGTGTTTGTGATAGTTTCTAAGCAAAATGGTATCAAAACATAAGTAACTTGCAAAAGTAATTAGTATAGCTTGAAAATACATGATCATATGAAGTAAATAAAAGTATGATAAGATCAAAATGATGTTCTTGAAGTTTACTTACAATGTTGGAGTGATTTGATGAGAAAATGTGCAATAACTTAGGGTTTTGATCACAAAACCTTAACTAGGATAGCAAATGGAGTAAGATTAATACTTGAACTTCACAAAATGATGGATTTCTCCCCTTGTTCTTGTTGTGCCGTGGGTATGGAGTGGAGAGGAAGAGAGTGGTTGATCTTTGTTAGCTAATGAAATTGTGTAGGAAATGTGTTATAAGAATTAAATCAAAGGACAAAGAAACATATGCATTGAATGGAGTCTTGTCTAAACATGAAAGATGATGGTTTAGGATGGCTAAGGGGGGGCGTCACATGGAAAGAAATAAGGAAGGATTTGATGTAATTAAAGCTCTTGTCTAGCTATTGGAAGAGTTAGTGAAGTTTATGTGTACATTGAGTGTTACCGGGTATCGAGTTAACTAGAAATAAATCACGACGATGAAAAATAAAATATGACGAAGTTGTAAATTGTGTAAAATCATATTCCTTGCAAGAATCGGGTGTTAGATTGATAATCTGATAGAAATTTCGTAAACCGACGGAGTTATAAGCTCCTAATGGAAAATGTAGCAATTGACTTAAAAACACCGGGTAAAGTAATAATATAATCTCTATATCAATATAATTAGCTTGAAAATGTATTAGGATCATTGTCTGGAGTATTTGGGTTTACTGTTGGTAGAAATGACTGAGTGGTAACGTTAATTAAACAATTAAGCATACGTTAATGAAAATCACACAAACACATGCATGAACTGATATGGAAATGATGTTACTGATAACATGCAGACTACCCTAGTCCGTATGATGTGTCTTTACTGATGATGCATGAATACGCAGCTAAACCTAACTGGTTACGCGCATTTGAATACTCGTAAACCTAGTTTACGACATGATGAATGATGCCCATGAATAGTGATTTTCCTCCGAGTATGAATAGTGTCATATGAATAGTAAAATTTTTGGCAACTTCTCAAAGTCTCAAACTGACTTCAAAAACGATGAATAGTGAAATGATGAATAGTGATCGGTGAATAGTAACTCATGAATAGTAAATTATCGGGGTTTGGAAAATGACCTGAAATTACGAGTTGTGACAAGGTCCTAAGTGCTTATTAGGATTAGATTTTTAGGTTTTATCAGTTTGTTAGCTTATTAGAGTGCTTATCAGTTGTTTATTTTTAGCTTTAGCAGTTAAGTAGCAGTACTAACCTTAAGTTAGTACTGCTGAGCTTATTCTCAGCTTTTCTAGCTTATTTTGCAAGTTTTAAAAATATTGCTTTTACAAAAAGTGCTTATTTTTAAGTTGTTTATAAGTTTCAAAGGGTTTTGCAAATAAAAAAACTTGGGAAACTGGGAAGCCAAGGGTGAGCCAAGGCTCGAACCCGAGACCTCAACCAGTCTCAACCAAGTTATAACAAACACACTACCAACTGCGCCCTTGGGTCTTTTACGTCTAAGGGTGCATTGGTTATTTATTTATAGTCATTTATCCAGTTTTGCTTATCAGCTCTTTTAGCTTATTTCCAGCTTATTTTAATAAGCTGGATCTTTAGTTTTATTTTTCCTAGAATCTTTATATCTTGAAGTACTTTTCCTAAAAAATTTCAGATTTTTCTTAATTAGTTTAGTGTTTTTAATAATATTTTTAGTCTAATATTATTTTTAATCATTTAGGACTTTAGAAATTAAACTTGCATTTCTAGGGTTAAATTTTGATAATTTAGGTTTTTAGGCCCGCTAAGTTCCCGTTAAGTGCCCGTTTTAAGTTTAAATTGCATTAGGACTTAATTGTGCTTTGATTTCTTGATTTGTGTGCTTATTATTTGCTTCCGTGTTTACGTATTCTATTTTAAGTACCATAATCCAAAAATATCTTGATTATTCAATCATCCGATCACGAACCGAATCCGATTTTCCATTCACACCTTGTTAGGACATTAACGACCTGAGAATATTAATTACTTCCGGAAATATATATAGTTTGAATTTCTTTGACCACTTGGGATTTTCACTCTTTGACGAGGGAGAATTGACTATTTGGTCGGTTAAGTATCACTCATTATATATATATATATATATATATATATATATATATATATATATATATATATATATATATATATATATATATATATATATATATATATATATACACTATTCACAACGAATCACTTTTTGACGCCGCTGCCGGGGAGGTTTGTAAATGAATATCGAGTTACGTTTGAAGATCAGTGATTTGAAGATCCTTCCCCGTGAAGTTACTTGCTTATTTTTGTGAATATTTTCCTATTATATAAAAACCAAAAAAATTAAAAAATAAAAAATCACAAATACTTTTCCTAAAGTATTTAAAATACCAAAAAAAAAAAAAAAAAAAAAAAAAAAAAAAAAAAAAAAAAAAAAAAACCAACAGAAGAAATCGTGATGTCAATTGTTACGTCAGCTCACCTTTAGATTACAAACTATAAGAGAGGTATAAGGAGGGACGATCCAACGAACTTCATCCCGAAAAGAGAAGGTTTTTTATAAGCTTCGCGCTGACTCGCTCTTCCGCTTCTTTGTGCGTATTCTAGGGAGCTACCGAGCACTGGTTGACGAATCGATTACCTTAAAATATATATATATATATATATATATATATATATATATATATATATATATATTATATATATATTGGTCCTTGGAAAAAATCCACTTTGGTGGAAAAGTGAGAAAATAGTTCAAATCACCCTCTCCTTCCCCTCCTTTTTTTCACACCAAACTACAGGGACCTTATTGTATTTTCCTCCATTCTTTAAGGGAGGTTTTGTACATTCGCACCCTACCCCCCCCCCCACCCCTCGGGGGGAAAAAAAATCCCGCCAAAAAAAAAATTCTTTTGGGGACAAATTTTTTTTTTCAGGCCAAAAATTTTCCCGCCAAAATTTTATAACTGTGATGCACCTTTTTATTTTGGTGCATCACAGTTATAAATTTTAGTTATAACTATGATGCACCAAATTTTATAACTGTGATGCACCAAAATAAAAATGTGTTTTTTGGGGTCCAAAAAAAATTTTTTTTTTGCCAGGCCAAAATTTTTCCTGCCAAAATTTTATAACTATGATGCACCTTTTTATTTTGGTGTATCACAGTTATAAATTTTGGTGCATCATAGTTATAACTAAAATTTATAACTGTGATGCACTAAAATAAAAAGGTGCATCATAGTTATAAAATTTTGGCGGGAAAATTTTTGGCCTGAAAAAAAAAATTTGCAAAAAAAAAAAAAAAAAAAAATTTGGCGGGAAAAAAAAAAATTTTTCCGGGGGGGGGGAGGGGGGGGGTGGGGGTGGGGGTGGGTTTCATAACTTACCCTGAAGTTTGAGATGTTTCAAATCCTACCATATAACTTTTTTTTCTCACTTTTCTATCTAATTACACTTTCCCTAGAACCGGACCCTATATATATATATATATATATATATATATATATATATATATATATATATATATATATATATTTGTTTTTCCATTTTTCTAAAAATAAAAACCCAAAAATATTTTCTTTTTCAAAATTTATTTTTCTTTTGATTTTAGTGCATGCGCACTCGTTCTCAATCGAATTTAATCGATAAATCTCCCAAAATACCGACTCAACGTTATCATCGACGTAATAAATGAGTAAACGTACCCGACATACGTACTCTTGTTGAAGCTCCCATAAAAGAAATGGCGGATACACGTACTCTGTCGGAATTGCTCCAAGAACCCACCGAGGGTTACAGAGATGATATAGTTTTACCACCGATTCTTTCCGAGAATTTTGAGTTAAAAACCGGTTTAATTCAACTTGTAACGTCAAACCAATTTCATGGTTTCGAAAGGGACGATCCTCACGCCCACATCCGATGGTTTAATAAGTTGACTTCGACTATGAAATATCGGGATGTCCCTCATAGCGCGATTAAGTTGATGTTATTCCCATTTTCTCTCGAGGGGGCAGCCCGGATTTGGCTCGAAAAAGAACCCCCTCGTTCGATTACTACTTGGGAAGATCTCGTCTCTAAATTCGTGAATTATTTCTTTCCTCCTTCTAAGACGACAAATCTTAAGAATGATATTACGAATTTTCAACAATGTTTTGATGAAAATTTTGGTGAGGCATGGGAACGTTTCAAGGATCTCCTTCGTAAATGCCCACATCACGGTTTTTCGGAATTGCACCAAATCGATACGTATAATGCTTTGATGCAAATCGATCAAGATTCGCTTAATGCAGCTGCCGATGGCAATATCTTGAATCGAACTCCGAGAGATATTTTAACTATTATCGAGAACAAATCAAAAGTTCGCACTGCACGAAACAAACTGGTTGTTTCCAAAGTGAGTGCTAATACTCCTTCTTCTTCGTCTACACCGGCACATCCATCGGAGATGGCCGAATTTATGGATGCTATAAGATGTATGATGAGAGAGATTAAGATTAAAAACCAAAAACCAGAGCCCGTTAAAGCCATTACCGAAAGTTGTGTTATTTGTGGTGGCCCTCATCCTTATTATGATTGTCAAGCCACCGATGGCAACGTTTTCAATGCACTACAGCACAACGAATTACAATCAAAATGAAGGATTTCGTCCTCAAGGAAAAATTAATTACCGTGCTAGTAACCAAATGGGACCACCCGGTTTTCCTTCCGTTCAAAACAATCAAAACCGTTTCAATCAAAATAACCAAGGTTATAATGCTAATCAAGGTTATAACCAAAACCTTGGAAAAAATTTCAATTAAGGAAACCAAAATTACCAAGCTCTGCCTCAAATTGGACCTTCTAATGATTTTTCAAACTACATGAAGACGAATGATGTTAGCATGCGAGCTATGCAAAATCAAATCAACAATATGAAGGTCGAGCTTAGGAAAGAAATCGATACTACGTTGACTAGACAAACGAATGAGCTTAAGAACATGATGAGTAGTTTTATGCAAATGAATCAACCCTCGAGTTCAGGATCTCTTCCAAGGAATACCGTTGCTAACCTGAGAGGTGATTTGAAAGCTATCACCACCCGAAGTGGTGTTGCTTATGATGGACCTCTGATTCCTCCTACTTCTTCTTTTCCTCCTAAAGTAGTGGAACGTGAAACCAAGGTGACAAAGGACACAGTGCCTCCTACTAATAAGGGAAGTATCAAAAACGTCCAACCTCCGGTTGTCCAAGTTTCTGAGCCCAAAGTTGCTTCCGTTAGTACTCCAAAGACTAATCCTAAACCGTCAACCCGTCAAGACTTAATGATCAAAAGCTCCGTGAAAAAGCTAACAATCAAATGGAAAAGTTCTTCCAAATCTTTCAAGATTTACACTTCGATATTAGCTTCGCAGATGCTCTTCTTCTCATTCCTAAATTTGCTTCGACAATTAAGAATTTGCCGAGTAATAAGGAAAAATTATTTGAATTAGCTAAAACCCTGTTAAATGAGCATTGTTCGGCGGTTCTCCTCAAAAAGTTACCCGAAAAACTTGGAGACCCCGGCAAGTTTCTCATTCCATGTGATTTTACGGGAATGGTTGAATGCTTAGCTTTGGCCGATCTCGGCGCTAGCATTAACTTGATGCCACTTTCCGTATGGAAGAAGCTTTCCCTTCCCGAACTTACTCCTACTCGTATGACTCTCGAGCTTGTGGACCGTTCAATTACTCGTCCGATCGGTGTCGCCGAAGATGTCTTCCTTAAAGTGGGAAAGTTCCATTTTTCGGTTCACTTTGTAGTCGTTGATTTTGATGCTGATCCTCGGGTTCCCCTCATTCTCGGGAGATACTTCTTTAGGACGGGGCGTGCTTTAATTGATGTTTATGGTGAAGAATTAACCCTTCTTGTTAATGATGAAGCTGTAACGTTTAATCTCAATCAAACTTCGAGATACTCCTCTAATTACGATGCTATATTGGTTAACCGGATCGATGTTATAGATATTGCTTGTGAGGAGTATGCTCAAGATGGTCTTGGATTTTCGAATAATTCTCCGAGTGGCAATCCCACTCCATCTTCTGATCCCGTTGTCGCGTCTCTCTCCCCATCTCTTACCCCCTTCGGGGATAGTGACTTTCTCTTGGAGGAGACCGACACTTTTCTTGCTCTAGATGATTCAATTTCACCGAAAATTGATGATACCTACTTTGATCCAGAGGGAGACATTCTTCTCCTCGAGAAGTTACTCAATGAAGATCCGTCACCTTCTCTCCCTCCGAAGGAAATTAATATTGAAGAGATTAAGGAAATTAAGCTGTCTAATCCCCATTACCCTTCTCTCACTCCATTTGAGGGAAGTAACTTCATTTTGGAAGAGATCGAGGCTTGTCTTAAGAATGATCCAATCCCACCGGGGGATGAGGACGATGACTTTGATTTCGAATCAGATCTGAGAGAATTAGAATATTTGCTAAATCGTGATCCATCAATTGATTCTTCTTATGGGAAAACTAATTGTGTTTCTTATCTCGAGGAGTTCGCCGATGAACTCACTCACATCGATCCATTTCCGCTGGGAAATGATGATGATCTCTTTGATTTTGAAGCCGATCTTAAAGAATTAGAATATCTTTTACATCGTGATCCATCACTTGATTCTTATCCTAATACCGAAATTAGTGATTCACAAAGTGATGACGATCTCTTTGATTTTGGAGCTGATCGAAAAGAATGGGAATATCTATTATATGACAAACCTTCTGATGATAAATCCTTTGAAGATAAAGACCTAAAAATGAAAACTGTAACTGAGGAACCTACAATTGATCCATATAACTTATCTCCTCTGTCACCCGAGGGTGATTTCCTTTTCTCTGTTGAGTCTTCCATCAAGCATCCTGTTGAGTTTTCTTGTGAAGACAAAGTGTTCAATCCAGGCATACTCGATGGTATTGAAATTCATTATGAGATGAAATTGACTCCTGATAAGAATTTAAAGTTGCAAACCTCATCTGAGGAACTTTTAATTCTTGAGAAAAGTAATTCCCCTCTGTTCTATTCTGATCATGAACTCCTATTCTGCATAGAGTTATCTTTGACTGAAACTTTGCTGCCATTTTCATCTGGAAATGAAGACAAAGTTTTTGATCCCGGAATACTCATAGATTGATGTTTTACACTTTTATGAATTAAGCTACCACTAATTACCTACTAATTACCTACTAGATCTAGAGAGAGAAAGCTAGAGAGAGAAAGAGATGGAAGGGAGATGATTACACACACTTAACAATAAACTTTTTTAATTCATCAACCAACACCCTTCCCTTGGATGGGAGGGGTATTTATAGTTTTACATGAGGTTGGGCTACTAGCCCTACATGCTTAACATAATACTTAATTAACATAATAAATGATAAAATGACACAGCCCATGGGCCTTCTACATGGGCTGGGCCTAAAAACAAACCTAAAGGCCTAAGCAACCTAAATACAATATGATCAATACTTGAATAATACAAAACGTTTTCCCAACAATCTCCCCCTAAGTATTGGTCATCAAGGTTGCTTGACGTCATCTTTGCTTCTTTGGCTTTGACGTCTTCATGATCTTTGTTCTTTTGTTCTTAATAGTGATGTGATATGACATGGTAATGATCTGCCGTGTTCCAACGATCTTTGCTTCCGGTGTCTTCACGTCTTCTCCACCATGCTCATATTTCTTTTGACTCTGGTTCTTCAACTTGTTCTTAGTACTTCAATCTTTAGCTTTGAGAAAGGTTGTAGTACTTGAATCTTTAGACTTTTCTTTAACAATTCTGAACTTTTGATATTTTTTGAGTCTTTGTGAGAACTTCTCTTTAGGATATGAGCATGATGGAGTCTTGATGGTGGCTGAACTCCAGGTCTCCAAGCTCCGCAGCAGCAACAGCACGAACCAACCGGTACTTACAGGCTCAGACTTGAGATCATCAACAGCATAGTGTGAAGACTTTCTCAAATCCTAACCCAGACCGTTCTGAACCGGATTCCCCCGAAAGGGATTACACGGACACACCGAAGTGCACCCACGATTCAGTGAGTCGCTGGAGATCACCCCACGACTGTAGACCGTTTGGAATAAACACTAAGCGTAACCCACAAGGAGTTACCGAAGTGACCTGCTGTCAGAGTTGTTTGATGTTGCTCTGGCAGGATTTCCATTCAATCATTGATAATCACAATTGTGACTTTTCTCATGAATGTTCTTGGCAGATTGCTAAGATCTGCGAAGGACACTTTCTTAATTTTACATCTGCTGCCCATGATGTAGATCAACAGAGTAATACTAAGTGTTCCTAAGAGATCTTTTATGAATCTCATGGCTCTAGACTCAATCAGTGCACATTTGTTTGGTCATCGGAGGCATGGAGCAGATTGCCTCCTTTTCAATATCAACACTCTCGTAATGAGAGGTCGATAGATTATGAAGGGTTCTCTGTGTGAATGAAACAAATGTCTTTTGAGAGACACTTGAGTGGCTTAGAAGGTTTATTAGTGCGTCACTGGGTCCATGACGTCTTTAGTATTCAATACCGGTGATGCTCATCAACCAGTAGATTATGAATTGAACCCGGTGTCTGCCCTAAGGTTGAATAAATGGAGGGCTATTTCTTTTCACCCTTTTCTTTACTTTTCTTTTTAATTCTTCAACCCCTTCTTTCTCCGTTCATTCATTTTCTCCTTTTTTATATCATACCTAGAACTTTCTAGTTCTAAACTATTGGTATTGTCCTTGGGTAGATCCCTCTGGCTCTGGCGGATCATAGGACGGTTTTCCCTAACCTTAGTCACCTTATAACTCCATGACTATCCTAATGATGCCATAAACCAAACCATTGAAAATCTCTCAAAGTGTCGATAATTTGAAAAGACATTTTGTTGACACCTTGAGAGTTTGATGATTTTCAGAAAAACTCCCCCTTAACATGTGTGCATAAGTAATAAATTTGAAATTTGCACATGCCGGGAAGAGTTGGCACTTTTTGAATTGATTGACTTTCAATGAACATGACCTTCGCGAGACACGCTTACATCACCAGTTAGACTGGCTTGAAATTATTACCCGTCCCGGTCATATTCAAAGATCGTCGCTCGAAATCGGTACATTCTACTCAGATATATCCTTCGCGAGACACGCTTACATCACCAGATAAACTGGCTTGAAATTATTACCCGTCCCGGATATATCTTTTCGACTACTGACTGTTGTAATCGTCAATTCGAGGGTCAATTCTTGAGTCTTACACTCATGAGATTCCAGCAATGAGACACCATATTTTAATCACTTTTTCATTCTCCCCCTCAAAAATAGCATAGTTATGATGTTTTTGACAAGCTTTTTGATTAAAATATGCTATTTTGAGGTGTTTGTGGAAGAATGTCAAGAACGTTGGTAGTTTTGAACAAAGATTTTTTCAAATACTCCCCCTTAACAAGGGAGTACTTGTCCTTATGAGCAGAATGTTTGAAAAACTTTAGAAAACATTCTGGTTTTAATTCTGCTCATAAGTAAGAAGTTTTCGCTCCTTTTTCAGGATTGAGGCACTGAAGCGTACCTCAGGGTCCTTTCTTTACAAGAGCGGGTTGTACACTGTTATGTGTGCACAAGCCGTAATAATGATTAAATATGAATGAGATGATGAATAATTGAACAAATAATGAATGTAGTACCGGTGTTCATTACTCAGGACGACGAAATGTGAGAATGTTAGGAATTTTAGCTCGACCTCCAACATAACTTTCCAATCGACGCATCTGCTCCCGAAGCTTAATCTTCTTATCCATCCTTTTCACAAACTTCCTTGCTTGTCTTTTCTCCTTCTCGCCCCATTTCAACTCTTTAGCCAACTTCTCGTCCTTCAAGATCTTCTCAAGTTCAGATTTGACTAGTTGGATGGATGGGTCACTGAACTTACGAAGATCTTCGAAACCCATAAATCTTGTACCAGCTCTCTTTCTATGATAGTATACTCCAAATGGTTTGTACCCAAAGGTGTATGGTTGCTGATCATGAATGTTTTCTGGTGCGAAGTCTGGCTTGGTGAGATTTAGCATGGTTTGATAACTTTCAACTCCAAGATGAACATCTTCAACCCGTTGTCGAATCACCATATTGCGAATGAAGATGAGAAGGGAGTTGATGATAGCATACTGAAGCCGTCCAGGGAGGTGTTCAAGTTTTCCCTGAATCTTCAATAGATACATGTCCTCGATATCATTGGGGTTAAGGAGAGGATAGTCAGCTTCGGTGAACACATACTCCTTATCATTGCTTCGTCTTACAACGATCTTCGTTAGAAAGTTATACCCATACATAAACTCTGTTTCAGCATTGACGATAGACATAATCCTATGGCTGCTCCATACCTCGTCCCCTGTTCTTCTCATGGCCATCATATATTTATAGTACAACCTCCGCAGATTTGGCCAATGATGGATCCCAAACACAGCATCTTCATTATACTTCTGTATCTTTCTGCTCCAAAGATTTTTGATTTGTTCTTCAAACCCTTCTAAGGCATACCTGGCTGCCGGGTATTTGGTAAGTGAGGTGGCATATCTCTTCTCAGGGTTCGTGCTACCGTACATGAGGTAATCTAAGTCTTTGTTGAAGAAGTGTGCTATGGGTAACTTGAGGTTGTGAGGTGGTCCGACAAGAGGTAAGGGTTGCGTGTAGTTACGAGGAGGTAACGGTTCTTCAGTTGATTGTTCTTGCGTCCAGTTGATGTTATCGTTTAAGGCTCTAGCTACTTGTTCAACATTGTACTCGAATTCCAGCTCTGATGTTGAAACAGTTGAAAATTCTATGAATCCACTTTTGCGAACTCTGATGATATCTTTCAGACCTAGTTTCTGGACTTTCATCACCTTTTTCAATCGTTTGGCGAAGTCTACAACTGATCCTTCCACTAGTTCATCATTTACATCAACAGAATAATCGTCAACCATTTGATCAAACCAATCATACTTGTGAGCTGATGGATCGACCCACTCAGGTAATGGAACATCTTTAACAGTGGCAGAAGGAGCGACTACTTCTTGGATTAGAATAGGAGCAAAAGGAGTTTCATGGTCAGAGCTTGGATCATCAAAGAATTTTGTAGCTTCAAATGCTCCGCCTCCACGAGAAGGAATAAATGTTGTTTGGCTGCCTTTCTTTGTTGTGCCAGAAGAGGGTGTGGTGGAAGTCCGACCTGTTGATGATGACGGCTTAGTCCTTTTCTTTCCGTGAGCATCTGGATCATCTTCATGTCGTCTTTTGGTTGATTTGGTGGGTTTGCATGTTTCAGTTAGTACTACAACTTCCTCTTCTTCTGCTTTGATGGATTCCTTAAGTGCCTCTCGAAGCTTTGCTTCCTTGGGATCATCTTTAAGTTCTTGCAACATCATCCTTTTGCTTTCTATTCTGGATGGATGTTGTGGCACTGTTCTGAGTGTGATTGGAGTGGTTTTGACCATCTTTGAGACTATATTCTCCAAGTCCTTCTGGACGTATTGTTTGATCAATCTGGGAATGGATTCTTCAAGAAGCTTTTCTACTTCAGCAGTTATCTGAGTATTGATTCCTTCAACATTCTTGGCTGCTTTATCTTCAGCTTCACTGATCTTTTGATATATTTCTTTGTGTGCTTTATTTTCAGCTTCAGATCTTGTTGTTATCTTTTCTTCAAGTTCTTCTGCTTTCTGTTTCATCTCATCTTCAAGTGCTTGAACCTTTTGTTTTATCTCATTGTACTCTACTGTAGACTGAGCCACAGATGATGGTGGTGTTGGTGGAGGTGCGTTTGTATCGCCGTGTTGTTCCTGTGAATCCTTCTCACTTTCTTTATCATTTCCATCCTTGTCATCATCTTCATTATCATCATCTTCTTCATCATTTTCATCTTCATCATCATCATCATCTTCATTATTAATATCATCTTCATCATTTATCTCATCTTCCTCATCTTTGTCATCTCTGTCAGAATCTTCATCAGATTCATCACTTCCTTCCTCAGAACTTCTAAGAGTTGTTGATTTAAATCCCTCTGATTCTTCTGGTTGTTCAAAAATATGTGATGCAGATTCTCCTTTTCTAAGTTTTCCTTGTCTCTTTTCTTCCTCAGCCTGTTCCTTTAAACTTTCTTTTCTGGCCTTCTTTAATGCTCTTTTCTCTTCTTCTTCAGTGAGAGGTTCTCGGATTGGAGAAAATCGTGTTGTTGTGAACTTGATAGATTTGCCTCTTCCAGGTTTTAGAGTTTTATCTGAAGTGGCTAAAGCTGTCTTGAATTTCTCAGCACCTTTACCTTTTTCTAAATTCAACCTTTCTTCTTCTTGTTCTTCATCACCAGATTCATCCCTTAACTGCATCTCTGAAGTTGGTTTAGAAACCACTTTCCTTTTCTCAGGAATTTTTGACTTCTTAGATCGAGCAATCTTGGCTCTGGCTGGGATGTCTTTTCCCTTTGGTGATTTTGTATCTTTTGGTTTGCCTCCCACCATGTTAGCCTTAACTGCTTCATCATACATCTTGTATGCCTCTGTGTTCTTTAGTTCTTCACTCAACAGGTATGGTGGAATTCTTGCCCCTTGGATTGAAGAATAACTTAGAACTTTGGTGAGAATGCGGTCTCGTTTCTCAGTATGCATCTTTTCAGTTGAAGGTCGTTTGAGTTCAGAGTGTCTTTGTATAAAGCGTGAGATGAGAAGTTTTGTGAATCTTGGGAATGGAATGGGTGGCAGTTCTGTACTCTGAAGAAACTTGGTACCAATATAGACCATATCCTTCCAGATAAGATTAGCAAAGTCTAGGTGTTTCAGATTGATTACCCCACAAAAGAATTGTAATTGTTCCATTCTCGGATGTTCTAACCCAGTTGCTTTTCCAGTGATGCAGTTGATGAGAATTGAGTACAAAGTTAGCCAAGGTTGAGGGAAATATTTTCTCTCCACTTTGTAGCTTGAAGTTATTTCAACCTCTTCATCATCATAACCAATGAGCTTTAGTGTTCTGATCATTTCTTCAAGAGTGGGATCCTTTTCGAATTCTGAGAAATCACCTGAGACTGCTTTTGGAAGGTTTAGTTCAGATCTAAGTGATTCAACCTTGAAAGTGATTGTTGTGTTGTCAAGTGTAACTGTCATAGTTTCTTCGTCTTTGCTTATGATTAGTGATTCCCAAAACTGATACAAGTAGACTTCAGGAACACTGGCGGTTTTTGACAAAGTTGGACTGATGAAGTGTCTTTCCAGAATATCCCTGATGATGAGACATGTTTTGTGGCACCTAAGCTTCTGAAACTCAATCCTTGAATTGCAGTAACCAATCTGTCTTTTCTTTCCTTCTGGTTGTCTGTTGATAGATGCTTGTGACATGGTGCGAGACATTGTTAATCTGTTCAATGCAAATACCAATAGCAATACCAAGAACACCATATATATGTGTTAGATAAGTGACCATGATACAATGACTCTATCCTATAGTACATTCAATAGTTAAGTCTGGTTTGATTGTTGGTTCGACTTATCAGTTGTTCAACTGTTGCACAATTAAACTCTAAGTCTGCATATTCAATCATTTGTTCAACTATGGCACAATTAGAAATGGCTACTATTGCACAATTAAACTCTAAGTCTGCATATTCAATCATTTGTTCAACTGTTAAGTCTGGTTTGATTGTTGGTTCGACTTATCTGTCCTTGTTCGACTAAGTGGTTCGATTAAGGATACTCGATCAAGTGATCCTGTCGTTCGATTAATGTAGTCGTACGACTAAATTGGTCGTTCGACAAAATTAGTTGTTCGACTAGATTGGTCGTTCGACTGATTAGGTCGTTCGACTAATCTTTGTCGTTCGACTAATTTTGCTCGTTCGACTAGTATTGGTCGTTCGACTAGAATTGGTCGTTCGACTAATCTTTGTCGTTCGACTAATTTTAGTCGTTTGACTAATCTTTGTCGTTCGATTAGATAAGTCGTTCGACTAGTTTGCTCGTTCGACTAGTTAGGTCGATCGATTAAACTATTCGTTCGACAAAATTGGTCGTTCGATTAGATAAGTTGTTCGACTAAATTCATCGTTCGATTAGATAAGTCGTTCGACTAATCTTAGACGTTCGACTAAACTTGTCGTTCGACTAAATTCATCGTTCGATTAGATTAGTTGTTCGACTAATTTACTCGTTCGACTAGGTTTAGTCGTTCGACTAGTTTGAGTCGTTCGACTAAAACACGAATCGTTCGACGTAATTGGATGTTATCTCCTAACTCGGAGATAACATGATCTTCTTGAGTCCTACAATCTCCTTAGAAATCATTTACACATTAAGCAATAATTCACTCAGTCAAATCAGTCCTTTTAACACTTCGTTCGACTATTATCCGAACCCTAAGTTAAGAACATTCATACAATCGATAAGCACCTTATTACACAACACATTCTATCCTGTTAAGCACACTCAATTACATTCAATATCATCTCAAATCAATAGTTCAAGAAACCCCTAATTCGATTGACTCTTATGAATATGCTAACAGTTCTAATAAGCACTTAACACTCAACAACAGTTAGACAATCAATATTGAGACCTAATGAATGCTTACAATCGATCAAGATTAAAGAACTGATGATTTAGTGTTCGTTCGATGAAATAGGCGGGCTCTTGTTCGTTCGATGAGATAGAGAGAAAGTGAGATGAAAAGTAAGAGTATTGAATATCTGTTTTTGACTAAGTTGGCTTTTTATAATCCGAAGAAACTTTCAATATTTGACACCTTTGGTCCTTAAACTTGTTAACCTATTCTTTTAACATTCTAAAGCTATCCTAAATGTTATAAGTTAACACTTTTAAGTCCTTTATGTCCAACTTATTATTCATTTAAACCCTTAATAGTCTTGATGAGATAGATAATTTCCATGAAGAATGATTAGATGACGAAGAAAGGTGAACGGTGTGCAAAGATATCTCCCCCTCAAAATATGATCAATGTTTGAAATATCTGAAAGATTTTGAAAGATTGAAATCATATTTTGAAGAAAATTTACTTTTGCACACTCAAATAGTGTTTTTTTTTTTTTTTTTTTTTTTTTTTTTTTTTTTTTTTTTTTTTTTTAACAATATATATTTACAAGATAGTGAGAGAGCATGACTCGACTAGTTGTTCTTGAGAAAGTTCGCTAATTCTGGAGGAGTCAAGCATCTCATTCCAATTTGGTGAACCAGTTTCACAAAACGATCATGAGGTAAAGCCTTCGTGAAAAGATCCGCCAATTGGTGTTCCGTTCCGACAAAATACAACTCAACGGTACCCTGCTCCACATGCTGCTTGATGAAGTGATATCTGAGAGCGATGTGTTTGGACTTAGAGTGTTGCACAGTGTTGCATGAGATAGCGATGGCACTTTTGGAGTCGCAGTACATCGGAATTTTGTTGAATATGTAACCATAATCCATGAGTTGTGATCGCATCCAAATGATTTTAGCACAACAGGCAGACATAGCGACATATTCTGATTCCGTGGATGATAGAGACGTACAATCTTGCTTCTTTGACTGCCAGGACACCAGCTTATCACCGAGAAATTGAACACCACCGGATGTGCTCTTTCTTGTATCAATACATCCCGCATGATCCGCATCTGAAAAAGCAGTTAGTGCAAAACCAGAATCCTTTGGATACCAGATCCCCAAATGAATGGTTCCTGTGACAACTCGTAATTTCAGGCCATTTTTCCGAACCTCGACAATTTACTATTCACGAGTTACTATTCATTTTTACTATTCACTGGCACTATTCATTCCAAAATTTTTATTTCATATTCTCGTAAGTTAAACTATTTTAATGATAACCCGAGAATTTGGCACTCGTCGGATAATTTCTGCAAGAATCACGAAACCGTGTCCGAGACTTACTTTAAGGTTTAAACATCATTTAGGCATCCCGATATGTCCAAACAACATTACCAACAAGAGAAATATATGTTTTCCACCTTCCGTGACATTTTCATGAATTTAGGAATTTTAGGATACCCGGTTTTAAGTTTTGTGACTTTACGACTTACAGTTAGCAATTATCGGGACCAAAACTCACTCCGTAAGTCAAGATAAGTATCCAACCTATAAAATCTAGATATTTTCTGAAAAATATCTAGATATTTCAAAAACCTAGTGAAATTACCATTTTACCCTTCCATCAAAATTACCAAAATTCCCTTGGCCTATATAATGCCTAAACTAACTTCATTTTCACTAAAAAATCACAAACCCTCCCTCTTTCTCTCCCTAGTCCACGGCATCATCAAGAACACCAAGGAGATCCCATAATTTTTCCAAGATCGAGTGTTATACAAGTTCCTTATATCTTCCTTGTTAGAGTTTTGCGATAAAAACTCCAAGGTTGTGATCTTTTTCATCCAAACTCATCAATCTTCAAGTAAGCTTCAAGTGAACTTTTTCATCATCTCATACTTTCATTTGATCATTAACATCATGTATTTTCAAGTTATATTGGTTAAACATGCAAGTTACATATGTTATTTATACCACTTTACAAGTTTTATGGTTTTTATGAATATATATTAATCCTATGATCATCCCCTTGAATCCTACAATATTTTGTGAAGTCTAGGACCCCATGACACCCTAAGAAGGTGTATGGTAGATCAAGAGATGTTTGGTTGTTGATTGGAAGGTTTTTGTACAAGTTAGTAACTAGGAAACCAAGTTTTGAACAATATATATACCTACTGTCCTTAAATGCAAAACGTGGGAAACTCAGTGGGTTTTGGGTAACTTTGGACCAAAGATTTAGAAAATACATTCCGAGACGAAACTATGGCCGAAAACGGGGATAAAAACGAGTTAATAACGAAGGAGATATGGTTTTCCGAAGTTTCACGACGAAAAGTATTTTTGGAAAATATTGTTGCTGTCCATTTTTGCCAAACGTGGAAACTTCAGGGGTTTCTGGGTAATTTTGGGTTAGATATTCAGAAAATACTTTCAAAAACGAAACCGTAGCCGTTGGAATCACTAAAAGAGCCCTTACAACGTGAAAGTTATGCCAAATACGAGTTAACGAGGAAAACTATATTTTCAGAAAAACTCACTGCTGTCACAGTTTTTCACGGGCTGTTTTGGGGCATAAAACTTGATCTAGCCGTCCCAACTTATCAAAAATATGTTAATACGTTGTCCCACGATTCCGGGGATATAAAGAACATAGAAAACGAGCTTATAACGAAAAAGATACAAGTGTTTGAAACCCGACGAAAAATATATAATTCCATCAGCTTTTACTAATATAAACTTGCCGCAAAACTGTCTTTGCGAGACACCATTTTCACGACTGTTTTTATCCATGATTGGTATGGTTTGAGTCCGAGCCGTCTTCATATGAAATCAAGATCTCCCAGCAAGCTTTTTAAATCAATTGGCCGTTCGTCGAATAGACTTATAACGAATAAACTATGACCTCATCTTTTTACCCAAAAATCCTTTCAAAGTTATCATTTTGACAGCCTCACTATAATTCAAATATTTTCTAAGTGTAAACAGTTTTTGCGAGGCACCGTCTTGCGAGTCATTTTCCCGTTGATCGAGTCGGTTTGGGCCATAAACTCCTTCAGGTGAAACAAAGTATTCCCGGCCTATTTTCCAAATCAATCAACCGCTTGTTGATCGGACTTATAATGAGTAAGTTATGATTTTCCTAGTATCGCCAAAAACAACTATTATAAGAAAATATTTCTAAGTATAGAAATTGTTTTGCAAGACACCATATTCAAAGCCGATTTTCTTTATGATCGAGACGTGTATGATCAAAACTCAAATGAGACGGCTGTGAGATCATGTTACAAGGTTTTCAAAAACGTCAAGTTCTATTTCTAACTCTTAACGTACAATATTTTACGACTAGTTTTGCGAGGCCGTTTGGTCACATTTTCACAAGTTATAAAAAGAGTTATTTTGCGACGAAAACATTATATTTGACCATAAAACACCAAACGAGGATCATAGAGTACCATTTCAACATATTTACACGAAAAGTAGTTTATGACTTACGAGACGTCAAAAATGTATTTTTCGACGATAAACATTATTTTCAAAAGTAACGAGTGGTATCGTTAACATACGTATTTGCATGTGTAGCATCATTTCATTGCTTACAATAGATCATATCATTCATGTTAGGTCGCGGTTAGAGACCGAGCCTCATTTCAGCATATTCATATCTGTCTTTGTTGCTATCGCATCAGGTGAGTTCCATAGCCCCTATCTTTATACGTTTTGGATTACGTTTTGGGGGAGAATACATGCTCAATTATTTTTCACAAGCACTTTAATCTTTTAAGGATTAACGTGAGTTTTCATAGCCCCGTTTTTCAAGTTATTACATCATTTCAAATTTCTCGGGGGAGAATACATTGCACCATTTTTCATGCGGACCAAAGTATATAAATTCATTACATTGCTTAAGTTACCTCATTGCCAAGTTAAAGTCCCCTATTATCATGAACCGTTAATTGTGAGCAAGCGAGAGTGTGTGAATAGATCTATTGAGGGTGACTCCTCCGTTCGGGTTGGTAGCACCAACTTGTCATACGAACGCATTACATTTGATCCATTTCAGGGTGTTTGGCAAAGCACTCAGTTGGGGCAATTCATTCAGTCTAGCTTCGGGGTCATGAGCTTAAGAGCTAATGTATCATTTTCATGTGGCAGTTTATTTTACACTTTATACTTGTGGTTTTCGTGTAACATTTCAGTAACATAAACCAATTCATAGTTGGCAATGGGTTGTAAACACACAGGTTGCAAGTCTTGTTATGGGCGGGACTTGGAACTGGGTGGATTTACAATGCCTTTGCTGGGAAAATCTTCATTCAAAGGCATTACATTTTACAATAAACTCTATGAACTCACCAACCTTGTTGACACTTGTTAGCATGTATTTTCAGGTATAAAGCAATAGCACGCTACTGGAGGCTCTTGGCAGGGCATGGCATGGTCATAGAAGACTCTGACAAACATTTGGGACCGTTCTACCTATTTTAAAAAGGGCCTATTTCCGCACTACTTTTAACAATGTAAATTCAACATTTTTGTTAAACAAGGTTGTTCTAAATAATTGAAATGAAAACCGTTCTTTGCACTTGTGTTGTGATACCAATTGAGTTGCACCCCAGCGATGTGAAAGCTTCCGCTGAACCCGATTTTGGGGGTGTGACAGATCCCCAAATGAATGGTTCCCTTGATGTATCTAAGGATTCTTTTAACAGCAGATAAATGTCTTTCTGTTGGGTTAGATTGATAGCGTGAACACAGGTATGTGGCAAATACAACATCCGGTCTGCTAGCTGTGAGATACATAAGAGACCCAATTATGCAACGATAATTTGTAGGATCAGTGGGTTTCCCATGTATGTCAGCATCTAGCTTCGGAGATGAGGAGGACATAGGGGTGTTATAGGTGTCACTAGTTGTCATGCCATGCTTCTTTAATATCTCTTGTGCATATTTAGACTGACTCAAGAATATACCACGAGGTGATTGGTGAACTTGTAATCCTAGAAAAAAGTTTAATTCACCGATCATGGACATCTCAAAGTTTTGTTTCATAAGTTTTGCAAAAGCGTTTGAGTACTTTTTATGGGTAGACCCAAAAATGATGTCATCCACATAAATTTGTACGATGAGAATGTCCTCCCCGTGTTTTTGTATAAACAGAGTCGGGTCCACAGATCCTTTAGTAAAATGATTAGCAAGCAAGAATGCAGCAAGTTTATCATACCATGCCCTCGGGGCTTGTTTAAGGCCATAGAGAGCTTTCTTAAGCCTGTAAACGTGTTGTGGATGTTCTGGATCGACGAAGCCCTCTGGTTGTGAAACATACACCTCTTCACGAAGTTGTCCGTTCAAAAATGCTGTCTTCACGTCCATTTGGTAAACTGTGATGTTCTTATGAGCCGCGTACGCCAGGAACATTCTCACTGCCTCTAGCCTAGCCACTGGAGCAAAGGATTCCTCGAAGTCAATTCCTTCTTCTTGGCTATACCCTTTAGCAACCAACCGAGACTTGTTACGAATAACCGTTCCTTCTGCATCCAGCTTATTTTTCCAAATCCATTTTAATCCCACAACATAAACTCCATCTGGTTTTTCAACAAGTTCCCAGACTTCCAATCTTTTGAACTGATCCAACTCCTCTTGCATTGATTCAATCCAATTGTCGTAAGTCATGGCCTCTTTGATATTTTTCGGTTCAGCTTGACAAACGGTGAGAGCGTAAATGCAGGTTTCACCATCTGTGTGGAGTTTCTGTCGTGAAATGCTGATGGATAGCAATTACTGTACAGGTAGATGCTGATGGATCAGGTGCTTGATGTGGAAGTTGTTGAGCAGCGGAACTGGTGGAAGCATCTGATGCACTAGTAACACGAACGTCATCAAACATTGGTGCAAACAAATCTTCCAGATCCTTCCTGTTGAAAGGTAGGGGTGCAGCCGAAGATTCAGGGAAGTTTAGACGGTTGTGTGCGGGTTCTAAGCGGTCTTGCTCAGAAGCCATTTCAGTGAGTTCATCAAAATTAGCGTGTATGGTTTCTTGAATATCCCCAGTCCGACGATTCCAAATTCGGTATCCCTTGGAGTTCTCACAGTATCCTACAAATATCCCAATATCTGCTTTAGCCTTAAGTTTACCAAGATCATCTTTATCATTTTTCGGATAACACAAGGCTCCAAAGACGTGAAAATAGTTGATGTTTGGTTTTCTTCCTTGTATAAGCTCATATGGTGTTTTGTTGTGGCGTTTGTTGATCATGGCACGATTCTGAGTATAACAAGCAGTATTGACAGCTTCAGCCCAAAGATAATCCGGTAATTGAGCATTGATCAACATAGTTCGAGCTGCTTCCACGAGCGTACGGTTTCGTCTTTCAACTACACCATTTTGTTCTGGAGTGCGAGCTATTGAAGTCTGATGAACAATTCCATGTTTCTCAGTGAATTCCCGAATGATTTGATTCTTAAATTCATTCCTGTTGTCTGTTCTGATGATGCGGACGGTGTTGCGGACTTGAACTTGAATCTTCGTGAGAAACGTGATGAGGATAGAAGGAACTTGATCTTTAGTCCGAAGAAAATAGACCCAAGTCCATCTTGAGTAGTCATCTACTATTACCAGAATATACTTCTTCCCGTTAATACTCTGAACTCGCATCGGACCACATAAATCCATATGAAGCAGTTGTAGAACATGATCTGTGCTGTGTTCTGTTTTGGGAGGAAAATGAGCACGGTGACTTTTCCCTTGTTCACATGCAAAACAAAAGTGATCCTTGGCATATCTGAATTTAGGTAAACCGTCAACTAATTTCTTCTTGGCAAGGTCAGTGATGGTTTTAAAGTTGAGATGAGACAATCTTTTGTGCCATAACCAAGCCTTTGTGGGATGAGCCTTGGAGAGTAAACAAATAGGAGTAGAAGCTGTCATGCCTTCAAGAGAGATAGTATACAGACTGGTTCCGCGTTTCCCTTTCATGAGGTCGTTGCCTTGAAGATCACGAATAAAGCAAGTTTTCTCCCTGAATGCTACTTCCAAGTCTCCATCGCAGAATTGTCCCACGGAGAATAAATTATGACCAAGGCCTTCAACATAATACACACAGCTGATTTCGATGTTCCCATTAATGTAATCCCCATAGCCCATAATTGCAGCGAAGTGATCATTCCCGAATCTGACCATTCCGATAAACTTAGCAATAAAGTTTTGAAGAAGTTTGAGATTGCCGGTCATGTGTCGGGAGCACCCGCTGTCAACAATCCAAAGGACGATTTGAATCACCTGCATCACAAACATTGGAAACAGGTGGAGATTTGATAACGGTTGGATCCGCTGGGTTAGTAACACAAGAGGTTAGTACTTTAGGTAACCATTTAAAACTAAAATTGTGCTGTAACCAACGTTGCCAGGTCCAACTAGTCTCTGCCTTTTTCCTAATGTATGCACTAGGTGAAGCAGTTGTTTTGGATTTGGGCTTATTCATTGTCTTCTCAGAAACATCTAGTGGGGGCATTCCTAAAATGGACTTTGCACTGGTTTTAAGCCTAGAGGAAGCGCCACTAGTTCTTTTCTTTCTCTTAGTAAGCAAAGTTTTAGCAACACATTTTGTATGATCACCAGATAGTATGCTAGTACGACAAAAAACACAAGTAGCATCAACCAAAACATCTTCATTAACATTTAAATATTCAGCATTTGTTACATCAATCTTAGAACTAGACTCAGATAAGTGCAATTCTATTCCTGATGTTACATTTGTCTTATTCAAACTACTAACTGGAACTTCTTCAGACTGAGATAACTTCATCCTAGGTGTCTTGACTCTATTCTTCCTCTGTTTTTTGTGAGTCTTGGAATGGCTGACCTTAGGTGTGGTTTCTAGTCCTGTGGAAGTACAAGTAGCTGAATTAGTGGTTACATTAGATGCTTGGGTAAGTTCTTTGTCCACTACATACATCCCTAGGGCAATCTTATGAACATTTGTTTTGCTTTTGTCCAAAACTCTGATTTTCTTCTTCAGATCAATAATGGCGTGTTGAAACTCTTGATTTTGTGAGTCTAATTTTCTGTTGAGACGGACTGTGTCATTTCGGTTTTGAAGAATTTCAGCCAGTTCCTTTTCATTTTCAACCAGTTTAATTCTTAAGAAAGCTTTTGTTTCCTTAAACTTTTCAGGAACATGACTGTTTTGAAATGATAAAGATGCTAAAAGATGTTGAAATTTAAGTTCAAAGTCAACACTCTGTTTTTGACACCAGTCAAGCCTTTTTTAAAGATAAAAAACTTTGTTTTCCACATCATTATTGATCTGTCGAAGAATCTCATTCTCATGGACCAGATTATCAATCTCCATACGCAACATCTTACTATCCACAGCATGATCATTCACAAGTACAGCATTACCAGATTCATAGAGCGAATTCATAATCACAGACACTACGTCATAACACAAAACCTTTTCCAAGAGTCGATCATTTTCTTTTGCTAAAAATTTCCTTTGAAGTTTTTGACGTTGAACCTTGTCATCTTTAGCTTTGAAAATGGTTTGCATAGATGCTACTTCCGTTTGTAACTCCTCTTCCCATTTTGTTGCGCATTTCTTCAGATTTCTGACATGAGGAAGAATTTTCTTTTGAAGAATCTCTTTCTTTTCTTTTTGAACAGGAGAAAGAAAAGAAGAGATAGGAATTTGAGAACTAAACTCAATTTCATTCTCCAAAAGAGAAATGTCGTCCATAAATGTCTTAAAATATCGAAGAACCCGACATTTTGGAGGCATTTGTGGATCAGCAAGATCCTCTGTCAGACAATCTTTGAAATGTACAGCAGTCGTGGGGACAGAAGTTATAGACGAAGTTATAGACAATCTTTGAAATGTACAGCAGTCTTGCTGTTGTTGTTGTGGATGTTGCTGTAGCTGGTAGTAGTAATTGAAGTGAGGTGGTTGAGACATCTTGTAGTAGCTTGAAACGGTTAAGGATCTTTAAAGGATAAAGACGGTTGTTGTTTGGAAGATTGGAAATTAGTACGAAATCCAAGAAAAAATTATCTCGTTCGATCAGGTAATCACGTTCGACTCTGTTCGTTCGATCAGGTAAGCACGTTCGACTATCTTGTTCGATTAAGTTAGTTCGTTCGATTAGGTATTCTCGTTCGATTAAGGTTACTTCGTTCGATTAAGGTATTCTCGTTCGATTAAGGTATTCTCGTTCGATTAAAGTATTCTCGTTCGATTAAGGTTTCTCGTTCGATTAAGGTTACTTCGTTCGATTAAGGTTTCTCGTTCGATTAAGGTTTGTCGTTCGATTAAGTAACTTGTTCGATCAATTTAGCTCGTTCGATCAAGTAAGATCGTTCGATCAATCAAGCTCGTTCGATCAATTGGAAGAGTAAGTCTAACTCGACTACCCTTTTGCTCGTTCGACTAAATTCTCCTTCAATTTATCTGATGAACAGTAACTAGTCTGATGACTCTAAATCTACGGATTTTTTAGTTTTTTTTTTTTTTTTTCTTAGATCTAATCTTCTAACAACCTAGATTACCCCTTGGCGAATGATACCACTTGATGTTTTACACTTTTATGAATTAAGCTACCACTAATTACCTACTAATTACCTACTAGATCTAGAGAGAGAAAGCTAGAGAGAGAAAGAGATGGAAGGGAGATGATTACACACACTTAACAATAAACTTTCTTAATTCATCAACCAACACCCTTCCCTTGGATGGGAGGGGTATTTATAGTTTTACATGAGGTTGGGCTACTAGCCCTACATGCTTAACATAATACTTAATTAACATAATAAATGATAAAATGACACAGCCCATGGGCCTTCTACACGGGCTGGGCCTAAAACCAAACCTAAAGGCCTAAGCAACCTAAATACAATATGATCAATACTTGAATAATACAAAACGTTTTCCCAACATAGATGATTAAGTTCACTCTTTAATGAATTTCAGGGCGAGTTAAGCTAAACGACTCGATAATAAACAAGCGCTTCTCGGGAGGCAACCCGTGTTTCTATCTTCTTTCTATTTTCTAATAAGTGTAACGTGAGGAGGCCCACCTCTTCCATTTCTCATGTTTTGTGCTTGTTGTTTTATGTCCAGGATTTGCCCGAATTATGAAGACTCTCGTGCTCGTGGTTTTGTCTTTCATCCACTCGAGTTTCATCCTTCAGTGCTTATTGGGAAATTCGATATCCAAAATCTTATCGATTAATGTTTATCTGTTAGCATAATTAATAAACGTCTTTAGATTTGCATACGAGAACCCTTATTTCAAAACATTGAGGACAATGCTTTGTTTTAGTCTGGGGAGGGGGGGGGGTGATCTTTTGACTTGATTTTACCTTGCATTTTTCCTTATACTCTCGCAACCCCGTTTTTCCTCCAAAATTCAAAAAAAAAATGAAAATTTTTTAAAATTTTGCAAAAATATAATAAGTGTTTTGACACATTGTTGACTTTCCGTTGGTGAGAGTAGGAATAAAATTTTGACTTGGTCGAGCGTGTTGAACTCTAGCTTGTCCCCTTAACCTTTATAATTGAAAGCTTTTTCTAGTCTTTTATACAAAAAGCTTTAAAACGCGAATTGTAGCTTAGAATTTGCATGTTTCCATAATTGAATTTAAAATATGCAAAGCTTGATTTTATTAGACTAAGCATTCGCGGATCCTTTTATTTAGGATTTTAAATTTGTGAAGAACGGAAAATGATAGAGGGTTAAATATAAGTTAGATGCTAAGCGTGGAGTAGTTTGTTCTCTTTAGAGCTCATAGCGGTTAAATTGTAGCTTTTTGCTCCCATCAGCTAAATAAACGCAAAAATAAAAATTGTCAAAATAATTAAAGGTGCACGGTTTTGGCGATAGTTAGTTTTTACTCTTTCTTTAGAGAATTCTTGCATATGAAAGTTGGGTACACATCAAGGTACTGCCAGCGTTACGGGGAGATAATACAACTGATTCCTGATAGTTCGCTGCTATTGTTTCGGATGTTGAAAGACCGTAGGACTCAGGATTTGGCGCCATATATGTAATAATAAACCGAAGCCATAATAGACTACTGTGCCCTGACGGTTCGTTCCCGTTGACATGGTTGTTCAAAAGGTGGAAGTAATAAACTAAATAATCCAAAGCCATAAAAGTTTTATGTTTCCTGACGGTTCGCTCCCGTTGACTCAGACTTCAAAAAGGCAGAGGAAATTCCCAAGGTCATAATAGGCTACTGTTTCTTGACGGTTCGCTCCCGTTGTTGCAGTTGTTATAAAAGGGCCGAGGGCTAATGTGCTTAATAATGTTAATAAAGCCAAATTTCGACTCCGGGGATATCTAAATAAAGCTTCTTTCTCTGGACTCGTAGATGAGTTATTTCGGATGAAATAAAAAGGTATCCCCTAAATCGTGTTAAATTAGGACCTTGATGTGAACCTCATTTTTATGGGCAGCGGTTCTCGAGGGAAGGATTTTAAACTAGTTAGCGTCTAAACTGGGTGCTTTTATCGGACTAAAAATCTATTGAAATAAGAAAAACTCATCTTTTTCAAAATAAAATCCTTAGAGGAAATAGGAATAATGGAGCAAGGAGTAGCTGCACGTACACAATTAGCATCTATGGGTAGTGTTAGCATCTAATTTTATATTTAGCTATGATTTTGTTTTTAAGCTTGGTTTGGGGACTTGTGAAAAATCAAGGATGATGAATTTTATCCATGTGGACGCTTTTTCATGAAAAGTGCTTCTTACTTCGTGATCCTAAAAGTTATTTATTAAATAATGAAAGTCAACATTCCGTCATAAAAGAAAAATACAAAAAGATATTATACATGATAGGATGGTCAAACGGGGCGTTTTTAAAGCTATTGATTTCTTAATCTCTTTTGAGGAACACTTTGCTACTTTTCAAAGTTTTAGTAAAAAGAGGTTTGAAATTTTTGGTTTCAAAAGCGTGATGTGATGACATTGCGTGAGGGCACGACAATACCTTAGTCTGGGGGATTTTGGTATGTGTGTTTTCACATACCTTTTATATATAAAAAACGGACTCAAAAGACCAAAAAAGTATCATAAATGCCAAATATATGCTTGTGTTTTGTGTTTGTGTATATGCAGGTAACAGCTATAAGAAAAGGACAAAAAAATAGAGACAAAACGGAAAAAAAAAAAAAAAAAAAAAAAAAAAAAAAAGAGAGTGAAAAGCCAAAGCCAGGGATGTGATTCTACATTTTTTAAAACCTAACCCTAATGTTAAATCATTTTCACCATAGTCCCTAAATCAATTACACCGTTAGTCCTAATCTATTTCGCCATTAGTCCCTAAACCTAACCATCGTTAAAATCCAAGTTATAAAACCTATAACTAAACCCAGCCCAAACTATAACTAAATCCATTACCCAGCCCACTTCCACAACCCGACCAACCCATACCCATCCCCAGTTAAATTAAAAACGCGGGAAAGACTGTTTTCACTATTCACCGTCTCTCCCAAATTAACCCTGCACCTCCCCACCTCAATTACCCCACTTAAATGATTTCTAACCCTTCTAGAAAACATGTGACGCAAGCCATGACATTTATGGCAGGCCACGTTGGCGATCCTGAGGAGTGTGATTGGTTGAAGCACGTTGGCACATGATCCAAGGGCTGTGATTCATGCTTATGATTGAGGCAATCATTGAGGGTCAGGATTACAAGCTTAAGACGCTCCTTGGTAGACCTAGAAGGATCCGAAGAGTGCTATAAATAGGACCTCCTCACTCAACAAAAAAATCATCTATTACTTGTCCTGTTTTTAGCTTATTTTACTAGCTTATTTACTTATTTGTCATTTAAATTCTGTATTTTCCTTTCAAAGTATTGTAAACCTTCTAAGTGATTAATAAAATTCAATTTGTATAAATCCTTAGTTGTTTCATTTTAATGCTTCAAAAATGTTTGCATATGGTTGAAATAAGTTGTGGTAATAATCTCTATCATTAAATATTCTTATTACTTTCACTCATACTCCAACAAGCTTCTCAATAGCTTGTTTGAGTGTGTGTAGTTTGTGGTTTGATTTAGAAACAATCTGTTTTGGATATTTGGTTTTAAGACAAAATAAGCTTGAATTGGATGATAAGCCAAAAATGGAAGGACTTATGGGTTTACCAGCTTATCAATTGATAAGCTGGAGCTTGTAGAGTATCTCCTCGAGCTTAATCGATCCTTGTTTGAGCTAGGATCAAGGTAAAAGTCTTAAATCCTCATTTTTAGCTTAAAACTGCTTTTAGCTTATTAGTTCTGCTACTGCTTATTCTGTGCTTATTCCTGCTTGTTTATGCTTTTATTTGAGTTTAATTTTCTTAGATCTAGTAGTTTTAGCTTAATCTTTAAGTTTTTGGTATAAACTGTCTTAGTATAGCTTGAATCTGCTTATTCTTATAGCTTATTGTTAAGTGCTTTTTAGTAGTTGTTAATTGCTTATTAGATCTTAAGTTAGTTAGTCTATTATATGTTTTCAAAATTCTCAGCTTAATCTAGTCTAAATTAGTTTTAAAATCAGTTTTTAAGTTTTAAAGGGGTGTTTGGATCTCAGTTTTAGCCAAGTGCTAAAACTGTTTGTCCTTGTTTTGGTTATTAAGTCAAGTTTGTTTAGCTTAAAATTAGTTTATTAAGTAGTTAAAAGAAATTTTGCAAAATTTTAATAGCTTTTAGTTAAGATTTCAAAGTTTCAAAGTTCAAAACTGTTTGTGTCAGCTTATTTTGATAAAATCATCAAAAGTTCTTTTTAGGTGTTGTTTTTGTGTCAAAATCAGTTTAAAATACATGTTACAACTTCTGGTTAAGTGTCAAATAGTGTTGAGTCATTTTTAATCAAGTGTTCAGTTTTCAAAAATCCACTCAGTATAGCTCAATACCTATACTGATTGATCAACATAGGTGTTGAGAAGCTTTGTTTCAGCTTATTTTAGTTTAATTCCGTTTAGTAAAGTCATTTTTTTTGCTTAGCTTGATCCTTTTCTAGTTATTAGTTTAAGTTTTTAGGTCTTAAGTCTTGTCTGCAAGTTTTTATAAAAGATCAAAAAGTCAAAAATAAGTAGTGTAACTATCTTCATATCAAATCAATTTTCTAGTTTGATTCTTGTTCAAAATTCTCAAATTCAGTTTCTATTAGTTCTTTTGTTGATAATCTTAATCTGTTTTAAGGTTTTAAGGTTTAGCATTAGCTTTTAGTAGCTTATTCTTAGCTTAGAAAATAGTGATTCAGCATATAAATCAAAGAAAAGCCATAAATATTTGTTTAAGTACCCTTTTTATCAGCATATTTTTTTAAGCTTATTTTTTGTAGGATCGTGTTTATGTTGATTATATGATTCGGGAGGTCGGGGATTATGGAAGAACAAATCCATGGTTAGGGTTAGAGAAAGAGAGTAGAGTGCGGGAAGTTTCTAGTGTGAGAAAAACACTTTGTGTGTGTGTTATTAGAAAAACAACCAACCCTCTCCATTAGATGGAGAAGGGTATATATACAATTGACTTGGTGCCACCATGGGCTATGGAGTGGGCTTACAGTGGGTAAAGACCCGACCCAACTCCATGAATACTACGATACCTAAATGTTTATGATTAAGTCTACGAGCTATCCTATGCTAGATATTACTTGGGGTGACCGAGTCTTTAACTTGGATTTTATAATCCTAACAATCTCCCCCTAAGGGAGGTCACCCCAGAAATTACAATTTGAATCCTATCATTCTATTACATGACTTTCATTTCGTAGTTCGTAGACTTTGATTCTTCACAATCAGCAAATTTTGTACTTTCAGCAGTGATCTTAACGTTCCATTTGTTTGTGTGATCTTTGAGCGTTCTTTGAGATCATCAGCCACAGTAAATCTCCAAATCATCCATAGTAGTATCGCCTCCATGTGATGTAGTGACCATCGGACCATCATGCTCACACTTTTCTGGATCATGATATTATAGCATCAGAGTTGCGGAAGCATTGTTGTAGGTCATTATGCTATCATGATTTCTTTGAACGTAAGTGTGAAGTGTGAGCATGAGGTTATAAATTGACGTCTCATTGGCCATCAGCTGCAACCGTCGGGAGTTCCTGCAAGCAACAGTTAGCAATAAACAAACGAAAGTGTCTTTGTTCACTTTCGTTGAATAGGGTTGCAAGAACCACGGTTCCCCGTTGATCAGTATAAATACTGCCTGTGATCAGGTAGAATTACGAAGAATCTCCTTGACAGGGTTTTGCAGCTGCACTAGCCGTTCTCAAACCGGAGCGTCTCAGAGTAGACAAAGCACGGAGTGAGTGAACCAGTGAATTATGATTCACTGATTAATGAGAAATTGTTTTGAAAATAACATTCGCGTATTACTGAATAAAGAGGTTTTTTTGTAATATGACGAAAGTTTTATAAACAACATCAAGTTTCAATCACTAATACTTTTGTTTGAAAATTTATGCGCAGTCAATGTGCTCGAAAACAATTGTTGAGCACATCGAAAGGTTTTCCAAAAGTATCTGTCAATTCATTTCCTGGAACAAGTTTGATTCAAATGCGAATCGCCCCATCGTTTCTTTCCAGTTGTCACAAGTTTGATCCATGAAGGATCTCACATGTCACCCACCAAGAGCTTATTTGATGTTGGCTCTTGAAGGATTTCCATCTTCATTGTGAATACTTACGTATCACTCGGATGTTCTGGCAATACCACGAGGATAATGCGTAGGACTCTTCATATATATTTTCTTACTTTTCACGATGTATGAAACAGCAAGCATATTGAAAATGTGTCCTAATGAGATTTATGGATGATCTCTTGGCTCTAGACTCAATAGTGCGTTTTGATTTAGTGATCGGAGGCTGGAGCAGACTGCCACCTTTTCAATATCAACTAACTCGGAGTGAGAGAGTCAATAGTAATGAGTGAATCTCCATGTGAATGAAACAAGAGTTTTTTGAGAGACCTTGAGTGGCTAGGGAGGGTTGTGCAGCATATCACTGGGTCCATGATACTTGTCTTCAATGTCAGCAATCAACTATGTGATTCTGACAGCATATATATTGACCGGGTTTATGCTTAATGTGTAAGGAGGGCTTCTTTCTTTTTGCACCCTTTATCTTTACATTTCTTTTTCATTCTTCAACCCCTTCAGTGCTTATCGAGACTTCATGACTTGTACCTTGTTGGGTTTGTTCCAGTACTAGCTCCATCTCAGTCGGCACTCTTCCCTTATTCTCACATTGCTCCTTTTTTAATCATACCTAAGGACTTCTACACTAACTAGTGGATTGTCCCTAGGTAGATCCCTCTGGCTCTGGCGGGATCGTGGGAACGAATACCTAACCTTATCATCCTTATAACACCAATAAAGTAAATGCAAGGTCGGTCTTGTGGTACTGTTCTCTTCGCCTTAAAACCTGTTGGGAATTATATTTGAGTTGATAAGAAAAAATAATGAAAGATGAGGGACTTATGGAGACAAAGGATGAAACTTTACAAAAAGATAAAGATTACAGAAGATCTTTTATATTTATAGAATATATCCATTGTAAACCCTAATCCTCTATTATATAAAGAGGATTAGAGGCGTAGGTTTTAGTGTGTGTGTGTTAAGATGTAGACGTCTAAAAGAGTTCGTTGTGTCTAGGCATCAAGTTCCAACAACGGATGCCTAGGTTTTGTATTGTTAGTGTTAGGAGATGATGGCGAAGAACCTTAGTGATAATAATAATATTTTGTTTATTCCGCTGTGCTTATTATTATCATTGTGCTTATTGTTTATCCTAGATCAAGGTCTAAACAACTTGGAGTCCAAAACGGTCCGAGAACTTATTTTGTGATGGTGTGCATAAGTTCTATCAGGTGGTATCAGAGCGGGGGGCTCTCGATCTAGGGATGTTACAAGGTTTTTGTCGAAGAGAAGCAGATTCAAAAGGTTTTTAAGGTATCGAACTTTTTGATTTGTTTTTGTTCAAGTTTATGCTACTGTATTAATTGGCGACAAAAGTGAATCGAAATCGTTATATTTTTTTGTGGCGACAAAGTGTGATTGGCTACTGTATCAAGAAGTATTCTCGTACTGATCATGAATTGATAATTTACATGTAGTGGGTCGGTTGGATAGAATAGATTTTTTGGTCGTTTATCTGCATGCGGATCGATTCACATTGATTTAAAGATTTGATAATAGGTCGGTGGTCATTAATTGTGATTGTTGTCTTTTGGAAGTAAACATTAATATAACCTTGTACCTATCTTAATGAGGATTGTGCTTGTTTGGTTTATTCATTCAATTTGTCATTAATATGCAAGTGGATTTATTCAAAATTACCTCGTACTGAATTAAATTTGATGAGAATTAATGGGTCGGTGACTAGGATTCGTATTTAATGGCAACAACATTGATTTGAGGAAAATAGTTAATAAAGAAGCTGCGTACTGGTACTCAAGAATTAATTGCTCGAGGGTTTAAACATTCTACTGCTACGCTAAGTTTATTCTGCTGCTAGTTGGTACAGTTCCTACTGCTAGCTTAATTCTCCGAGTTAATACTGCTGCTAGCTTTTGATCATTCTGCTGCTAGTTGTCGAGAGTTTCTGCTGCTACTCGAAATTTATTACTACTGCTCGACATCTTAGATACTACTGCTCTTTGTAATTCCTACTGCTGCGTTTAAATGATTTATGGCAACACGTAAAGAGTTTTATGGTTCGATATAGTTGCATGATTTACAAGCAGTGAGGGGAAGTACTGAAGTACATACGATTGATTGGAGATTTGAGACACACACATGGGATATTGGATGACACACACAGGAGAGTTTGTTGAAGTAGTAATCATGTTAATACTGATTGGAGGTCGTTACTTTTTCTACATGATTCCTACTGCTTAACCAAAGAACTGTTTATATTGTTTACTACAGCATGATATCGTATATTATTGTTGTCATCTTTCAAACCTAATGCGGAATTAGGATGCTCATTCATGGATGGTACAACATGGTGTTCGTTATTATTATTGTTTAGTTATTCGACAAGTTCTTTTAAATGGTTAACATATGGGTTTCAGGGGAAGCTTAAATGTTCAAATGTTTAACCATTTATATGCTACATCGAGGTGAAGGTTTTCATGATTGCTCATTGGTATTTTTACTGAAGATTTGAGATTTTTCTGTCTTGGATTCATTTATAAAAGAAAGCGTTTTGGTGTTCATTAATGGAGGGCGATTCAAGACATTGGAAGACTAAGTTGGATGTATGGTACTAGCTCGTGGTTATGAAGATCAAAGTTGCATACTTTAGTCCCCTATTGATCATGACAAAAAGGGGAAGAAGATTTATATTGAAGATTGCAGCTTGAAGATCCTTGATGATATGCATGGCTTAAGGGGAAGTTCGTTTATCTTTCATACATATTAACTTCAGGGGAAGTTCGTGCTTACTTGGTTTTGTCATTATCAACTAGGGGAAGATTGTTGGGAATTATATTTGAGTTGATAAGACAAAACAATGAAAGATGAGGGACTTATGGAGACAAAGGATGAAACTTTACAAAAAGATAAAGATTACAGAAGATCTTTTATATTTATAGAATATATCCTTTGTAAACCCTAATCCTCTATTATATAAAGAGGATTAGAGGCGTAGGTTTTAGTGTGTGTGTGTTAAGATGTAGACATCAAAAAGAGTTCGTTGTGTCTAGGCATCAAGTTCCTACAACGGATGCCTAGGTTTTGTATTGTTAGTGTTAGGAGATGATGGCGAAGAACCTTAGTGATAATAATAATATTTTGTTTATTCCGCTGTGCTTATTATTATCATTGTGGTTATTGATTATCCTAGATCAAGGTCTAAACAACCTAGAGTCCAAAACGGTCCAAGAACTTATTTGATGATGGCGTACATAAGTTCTAACAAAACCAATTGAAAATTTTCACAAATACTGCTATATCCGAGGTCATCAATTGAGGGGGAGAGTGATTTCAAAATTTTATTCACTTGCTTATTATGTACAAAGTGGCGTATTTTGATGATATAAAATTTTGAAATCACTCTCCCCCTCAATCGATGACCCGTTTTCTATTTAAAGAGCTGTAGTCATTGATTGAGTGACAAATTTTATGAAAAACTTCAAGTCTGATTGATTTCCAAAAAAATTCATGGTACCACCAAGTTTAGCACAAATACTTTCCTGAAGAATCATAGATGGAAAAGTATTTGCGATGTAAAGAAGACTTCTCTTCTTATACGAGAAATGATGCACTGAAACATACATCAGATCGAGGGTGCCCCGGGAGAACTTAATCACCCGTTGTTAGGAACAGCCGTCTTTTTGGCGACATGCTTTCCTCATTTTGAAAAAGCGGGTTGCGTATCTGAAATAATAGCAAGCCATATAGGCATGTTTTGAAAAACTTTTTGAACTTCTGTTCGAACTTCATTTAAAGACCCGTGTCATTATTGAATGACATTTCTAGGACCGTAAATGTTATCGATACCAGAAGACATGCCTTGAAAAAACTATTTTTGGTATTTTCTATTTTTCTGATTTTTATGGTTTTTATTGGTTTTATATTTTTCTATTTTCTTTTTATAAAAGTTTTACGAGATTGGAAAAAATATTTTTGTATTTTTATGATTTTATATAATTACAAAGGATACGTGAAGAATTACCTCCTTAATTCTTCCTTAGATGTATAAGAGTTCAATCAGACCGTTTTCCACTGAATGGTATCGGATTTCCATGTGCATCAAAGTAGCACCATATGGCATGAGTTTGTAGTTGACTTCTTGTCGAAACAGGTCGAGAAGGATTGCCAATCACATTCTCCAATGGATGAGCCTTTGACCACTTGCTGATATGATCAAACGATTGATTGAGCTGATGAGAATTTGATCGAATGACCCTTTGTGAAGATGATTCTCCAGAACTCGGGTCTGGAGTAAGATTATGGAGGAGGGGTTCATTATTGATCTCAGGAATTTGAATTCCTTGAATTTGTTCTTCAACACCTTGATGAATGACTAAATATATAGTTTAATGACTTGTTGGAGAAGTACTAACAGATGGTACATCTTGAACCATTGTGGTTGATGAAGGAGTACCGGTTGTATCAGCAGATATCTGTGCATCAGCGGAACATAGGAGATACAACACTTGAACGAGCTGAAAGTATTTTTCAAACCAATGGTTGAAACATTATATCTTAGTTCTTCATAGACTGTGGAACACTTGATGCAGCAGTTCCGAGAGTGGTCTTCAAGCTTCATTACATCTTTCAGCTTCTTGACTCTTCTCAGCTGCCATCACTTTACTTGTTGAAGAACAATGTCAGCAAATCTAATTAGGGATTAAATCTGGCTTTTCACTCTCCCCTAATTAGTGCTCTCCCCCAAACTGACAACCTTTCTGATGAATGCCCTGAATATGAAGAAGTCTTTTGATAGTTAATTGCATGTCGTCTTTAGTCTTCTAACACGCAGCGGAAAATGTAGAACAGACTGTAGACTCGACCTTCTTCAAGATTGTCCATTTGGGGAATAGAATATCAACATCTTCCTCTCACCAAATGCATTCCAGTTATTTTACATATAAAAAATTAGCCCGTGACTTACACATGAAATGATAATACCAAAGTAACATGTTGAAACACTGATCATCTTGAATTTGTTTCATAAGACATTAACTCTGATCACGTGAACTTGTTATGCGTCCTTGGTGTACACATTTCTCTCCCCTGATGGTTACGATTAATCAGCCCGTGACGTACACATGAAATGAAAATACCAAAGTAACAAGTTGAAACACTGATCATCTTTAATTTGTTTCATAAGACATTAAACCCGATCATGTGAACTTGTTGTGCATCCTTGGTGTACACATTTCTCTCCCCTGATGGTTACGATTAATCGGAATCAGCATAATGATGTGTACATGAAGCATTAACTGGAAGCACTTTATCACTGATTATATCAGCCTGTGAGAAGATGTCGATAAACATCAGGAGTCATCAAATTAAGTGCGGGTCCTGAAATTATTTGTGCAGGAGCCGTAGACCATTTAAAGAAAACAATCAACATGTAGTATATTCACCCTTCTCCCCCTCAAAAATTGCATATGAGGTTGCCATTTTTGATTGAATAAGTAAATAACGATGACTACAGAACGTTGATTCACTTGATGTCTGAATGAGCATGGGAAAAGCATGAAGCATGTTGATGAGAGTGATCATAAACAAGAAGATTTATCTTCTTCCGAAGATAACGCGCACTGAGGCGTACACCTTTCTTTTCTTAGAGGAACGGGGCCTGAATTGTTGTCTGCAGACGCCATTATGTTGACATTGAGGCCCGAGGCTTGAACTGCAGTGTTCAAACGTCATATGTCGTTGAAGAACGAGGCTTGAACTGATGTGTTCAAACGTCATTTGTCGATGAAGAACGAGGCTTGAACTGTTGTGTTCAAACGTCATCTCTCTCTTTTCTACTTCTCTCAGCTAACTCGTTACCAACCCCATTATCATTCAGTCGGCTCTTTGTCGTGACTACTGATGGAGAAAACCCAATATGATGAACTTGAGACTGAAGTAAAATAACCCGAACTTGTGACTTAAACTTGCACTAATGTGTGACTAAGAGCAGTGTAGAGAGTTCGTGCAACTTCGAATACCTAAGTACACTATACTCTTCACCCAACCAACCATCAAGTATAAGATGTACATCACCTCTTGGATATCCACAACTTCGTGTGACACTGAGCACTACAACGTAACTCCTTAAAGTGATAGTTATTTTGTGGTAATAGAGAGGAAGAATCACAAAAATAACTAGATATCCAAGTCTTTGTCATTGTAAAGGTTAAACGCTCGAACAAGGATCTCGAAGAATCTTCATCCAACCAGCCCCGATATCTTCAGATACTAAGTACACGCACCCGTGAAATTTCACTTCAACCTCAAATAAATAATAGTGAATTAAAGCCGTAGTCACATCTTGTGGTTTAAATGCCCAGATAAAATGAACTTTGATTTCTGAATGAGCATGGGAAAAGCATGAAGCATGTTGATAATGGTTTTATCCCGATCATTGCCAAAAGCGCATAACCCCGTAAAACTTTGTTATAACCAAAATTCCATGAAGTATATCAAAAATCATCCAATACATGAAGTACACACTTTATCCCTTCTTCGAAGTTGAAACCGTAGCACCAGAATCAATTAAGATCCGGAAATGAACTTTTCTTTCTCCAGGATAGTTCCATCATCACGGGATTTTACAAATCTATGATTTAAACTGAGAAATATATTCTTTCGCCGGAATTTACAAAACCAAGAAGAAACCGTGAAACAATAACAAATTGAATGTGTTATGAAAAATTTGGTTTTGGTGAATATCTGTTTGGGGTAACATGCAAGAGATCAGCAACAATTCTTCTCCCATATGTAGAATAATTCACAAACCATACTACGTAAAGTAGTATAAACTACTTCCCCCTGGAAGTTGACCTTATAACAACATGTGTTATGAAAAATTTGGTTTTGGTGAATATCTGTTTGGGGTAACATGCAAAAGATCAGCAACAATTCTTCTCCCATATGTAGAATACTTCACAAACCATACTAAGTAAAGTAGTATAAACTACTTCCCCCTGGAAGTTGACCTTATAACATCAAAGTACACCTTTCTCCCCCATGATGGTTTCGAACTTTCGGAAGCATCATTGACGTGTACGGCCATATACACGAGAAGTTCTTGTCTTAAGTAAACATCTTGAAAAATCATGAATGACATTGAAGATTCTTGAAAGATTTTGCTTAGACTGTGAAGTATCATTGACGTTCTGTAGCGTCGAATATCCCATGAGAATTGCTGTTCACATCTCAACCTTTAAACCCTTTGGCTAACTTACCAACCTTGGATTCTTTCGGCTATTGTTGTGACCACTTGGTTTAGTAAACCTGGCATACCAAACTTGAAAATGAAGTAGAATTCCCCAAATTTGTTACTTAAGCTTGCACTGTTGTTGATTGAAGAACGATGCAGAAGAAAACTTCTAAGTACCCTATACACTTAACTAAGAGCTAAAGTAAGTACAACACCTCTTGAGACTATCCACATCTGCATCTGCGTGTGCCACTAAGCACTACAATATAACTCCTTGAAGTGATAGCTATAACCCGTGAGTACTACAATATAACTCCTTACAACAGGTATAACCAGATAATCCAAGTCCCAATCATAAAGTTTATAAGTTCAAGCAAGTCATCTATCGATAGATGAAGTCTTGATGATGAAATAAGCAGACGCCTTCGTGAAATCCACTTCAATCTCAAATAAGGGATACCAGATAAACATCGTGATCATCTCGTGCGGTTAAATACCCAAAAATTAGCCTGTTGATGGTTTAAACTAGTCTTGACAATGGTTTTATCCCAATCTTGTCAAAAATGTATCCCCATGAAACTTTGTAACACCAAAATACCACACTTCATCGAGAATGTTATTCCAAATTATGGCTAAATATGACTCTGGACCATAAAATTTTGGATGTCATTTGTGAGTCCACAAAGCCCAGTCACACTTGTTTGTTCATAGTCCATTAAATTAATAAGCCCACTCCAAATCATGTAGGCCTGGTAAAATCCAGTTGACAAACCCGATCCATTTTCAAGCAACCTTAATAATTCGGATATAATACACCCCTTATCATACCACTTAACCCTAATAACCTTATAATCCGCCCCCTTCTTTAAAAAAATTCTCCGCCCCCCTTCACTCCATATCTCCCATCTCAGCCACCAAATCACACATCCTCAACAAATCAATTTATTAATCTCATCTCCAACCCATCACATAGATTCTAATCTCAAACCCATCAATACAACCGATCATCACAAACACACAACCTTACCGAGACCTATTCTTCTTTTGATGCACGTTTTCGAATCAAGAAGGTGTTTGAGAAGCTTCAAGATCCTGATAAAGGATCTACGGTAGGTGTATTGCCTTATGCTTTCGTTATTACGTTTGTATTTGAACCGAATGAAAGAAAAGAGTATAACATCATTGTTATATGTCTTTCTTAGTTTTCGGATATAAAAGTGAGGTATTGGCTTCAATAAAATCTGTGATGATTGTGGTGTCAATCTTTAAAGAGCCATAGTCATGCAATACTAGATCTGAGATCGTAGGATAAATGAGCGAGAGAGAAGAGGATCACACGATTGTTATAAATCTTCTTTTCTAGGTTCGGATATTTTATTGAAGCTTTGCCTTCAAAATTGAGTCGATGAGGATTAGATTTCTTTCGTTTGATAGACCTGGAAAAGACATGATTTATCTTTGACTAATACGAAAGAATGATCTGAGACTTTAAATGTTTTTACTTTTCAGTTTGAGTCGTTGATTGAGGAGGTAAGAAAGTGGAGTGGATTGAGTTGATTGAGGAGGTAGTTGTAGATTGTTGACTGCTGTTGTTGTTGTGTTGAGAAGAGACAATAAGTTAACTGTTGGTTGAAGATTTTGGCTTATGTTTGTTGTTTTTGTTGTTTGACTGATGATGTATTTGACTGAAGTCAGTTTGAGTCTGGTAATGGTTGTGGTCAACGTGGTCTTCTTCTTCATCTTCTTTTGACAAAACGCAACTTTTCTTGAAATTTTGGCAGCATATCGTTTCTATTTGTTCGATAATTGGTCTTCAGTAGGAAAAAGGGAGTGGCAAAACGTAACCTTCAATAGGAGACAAAACGCAATACCAAACCGCAAACCCTTGAGTCAAAACGCAGTACCAAACCGCAACACCAAGAACCAAACCGCAGCTTAAGGCAAAACGCAGAAGTCTTGTAGTCAAACCGCATGTCATTTTCAAGGTAGTACACAAGTCGCTTTCATACCAGTTTGTCCTTATGCCACAAATGGTAAACCAAACAAATCGCAGAAGTGGTTTTAGGAAAACCTCAATGATTGATTACCCATTATGCACAAACCGCAGTCACGAAACACTCAAATCGCACCCAAGAAACGCTTCAATCTTCCAAGAAAACAACCACCAACATTCTGACCATGTTTTTCGACTATGTTTTTTACTACAAATTTCACGGTATGGAACAAAACAAGTCATAAAGGTAATATAACAGTTAACATAAATCTGTTAACCACAGACTGAATGACCACAAGAAACAGATGTATGAAACTTTTAAAAGAAAGCAAATGACTATATATGTTTTGACCATTTTGGATACACAACTGTTTAAGATAACTGTTACCACAAAAGATAGGAAAAAAGATTTCTCGGATACATAAAAAATGGTAGAAAACAGCTTCAAACACAATATTTAAACCACAAAAATCAACCAAATAACAGCCTTGTCTTTGATACCAATTGTAGGATTGTGTTTATGTTGATTATGTGATTTGGGAGGTTGGGGATTATAGAAGAACAAATTCATGGTTGGAGTTAGAGAGAGAGAGTAGAGTGTGGGAAGTTTCTAGTGAGAGAAAAACACTTTGTGTGTGTAAAATATTAGTGAAACAACCAACCCTCTCCATTAGATGGAGAAGGGTATATATACAATTGACTTGGTGCCACCATGGGCTATGGAGTGGGCTTACAGTGGGTAAAGACCCGACCCAACTCCATGAATACTACGATACCTAAATGTATATGATTAAGTCTACGAGCTATCCTATGCTAGATATTACTTGGGGTGACCGAGTCTTTAACTTGGATTTTATAATCCTAACATTTTTAGTTAAAATTGTCTGAAAATTGTTTTATGTGCTCTATAGTGGGTAATCTTAGCTGTTTTGAAGTTTGATTTTTTTTTCATTAGCTTTTAGTGGCTTATTTAGTAGCTTAAAAGTACCCATTTAGGCTGTTTTTATAACAGTTTTTAGCTTATAGCTTAGTTTAGTTTTTGAAGCTTTTTTGCTTATTGTTCCTGGCTTATTTTAGGTCCTAAGTGCTTATTAGGATTAGATTTTTAGTTTTTATCAGTTTGTTAGCTTATTAGAGTGCTTATCAGTTGTTTTTTTTTAGCTTTAGCAGTTAAGTAGCAGTACTAACCTTAAGTTAGTACTGCTGAGCTTATTCTCAGCTTTTCTAGCTTATTTTGCAAGTTTTAAAAATATTGCTTTTACAAAAAGTGCTTATTTTTAAGTTGTTTATAAGTTTCAAAAAAGGGTTTTGCAAATAAAAAAAACTTGGGAAACTGGGAAGACAAGGGTGAGCCAAGGCTTGAACCCGAGACCTCAACCAGTCTCAACCAAGTTATAACTAACTGCGCCCTTTGGTCTTTTACATCTAAGGGTGCATTGGTTATTTACTTATAGTCATTTATCCAGTTTTGCTTATAAGCTCTTTTAGCTTACTTTAATAAGCTGGATCTTTAGTTTTATTTTTCCTAGAATCTTTATATCTTGAAGTACTTTTCCTAAAAAATTTCAGACTTTTCTTAATTAGTTTAGTATTTTTAATAATATTTTTAGTTTAAAAGTGTTTTTAATTCATAATAAATAATATAAAGATCAATATATATATATATATATATATATATATATATATAATTCTTTTTTCTTAAAATTATTTTTAATCATTTAGGACTTTTAGAAATTAAATTTGCATTTCTAGGGTTAAATTTTGATAATTTAGGTTTTTAGGCCCACTAATTTCCCGTTAAGTGCCCGTTTTAAGTTTAAATTGCATTAGAACTTAATTGTGCTTTGATTTCTTGATTTGTGTGCTTATTATTTGCTTCTGTGTTTACGTATTCTATTTTAAGTACCGTAATCCAAAATATCTTGATTATTCAATCATCTGATCACGAACCAAATCCGATTTTCCATTCACACCTCGTTGGGACATTAACGACCCGGGAATATTAATTACTTCCGAAAATATATATAGTTTGACTTTCTTTGACCACTAGGGATTTTCACTCTTTGACGAGGGCGAATTGACTATTTGGTCGGTTAAGTATCACTCACTTTATATATAATATATATATATATATATATATATATATATATATATATATACTATTCACAACGAATCATCAATCATGCATACTAGGGTTCAAATGGCTAGGTATTACCCAATACACAATCAATCCTTATTTTCTATGCATAACTAGAGTCACAAGGGCCACCAAGCATACTACACGAAATCCAATAAAATTGTAATATAAACTTTAAGGTCTTAACAAACAAACAAAAGGATATTAAATAAATTAAATGCCGAAGAACAATAATTAAAACATAATATGTATCAAGTAGCAACAAAATAATCTGAATCAAGTAAATAATTAATTGAAATCAAACTGAAAGTGTAGAAGAATCATTTACAAATCGTGCTAACATAGTGTTCTCGAACTCGTAGTTGAATACCGTGGCAACCCCTAAAGGGTTTGCCCCTAACCGACCCTACTGCTCGTCTCTCCTTCTTCTCATGCGTCGGCTCCCAAAAACAACAACAAAAGATAAATCCGAATGAATGAATACGATTGGTATTTATAACCCTTTTGCAACTAATGACATGTCTGCCTTTGCCCCATGAGATTCCATCCTGTTTCTTCACTAGTCCTTAGTGCTTTTTATTCATTTCTTTCTTCTCTGAAACAACAAAACCAATGCACCTGTTATATCATTCACTTGAGTGATATAAATAATCATTTAGGAATTGTCCACATTTGACCCTCGATCATTTTTGTTATTTTTACTTTTATTCCTTGAGCAATATAAACTTCATACGAATTTCGCAGCTTTAGCCCTGAACTTTAACTCCTTGGCTTCGAAGTTTAATAGTTACAACGTAAGTCCGTCGATCTACTTACGCCGTAATTCTTCATAAGCTTTTATTCACTCGCTATATGTAGCAAAATTACGGCGTAACCAAATGGACAAGTTACGCTGTATTCGTCTCGTTAATTAATTCATTCATAACTACTGCGTAACCTTAATGGCTTCGTTACGCCGCAATCGTATTGAAACATCAATTGGCCATAATAATGTGTTACGGCGTAGAGTCCCCATTTCGTTTACGCCGTAACTTTCTCCTGAATGCAGATTACTTGTAATAAGTCCATTTTTGGCCATGTCCCGCATCTTTCCGTTCCAATGCCTTGATTAACCTGAATATGTAAATATAAATGAATTAGATACTAGATTCATATAGAACAATTTAGAGTAAGGCAATAAACATGGGATTTTGACACTAAAATATTCATATTGTTTGATTTTATCAAATATCCCCCAACTTGAATTCTACTTGCCCTCAAGTAGACCTTTTTAAATCATTTCTAAAAGGATATCTCGCAAGATATCTTGGAAGATATGAATTTAAAAATAACCTAAGTTAGAAAATTACAAACAAGCACCTTACGAAAGGGGAATGAAATCACACACATACTCTCTCTAATCTATGTGTTCATTTTTTGGTGATCACTCAACTGCTCAGTCATAGCAAATATTCTATCATAGGCTTGGCAAAGATACTAATCTCCACGACTAGAGTCTAGAATGCAACTAGTCTAAAAGGCAAATGGGTTGACACAACAATAAGGCTTACGGGGTGAATCATTCTAAAGGTAAGAATGATAAGGGTAGGATAAAGACATGAGAAAATATTTAATGGGTGTAAACAAAAAGACACGAAACAAATAGTTTCCTAAGTCCACAATCTCCCCGTCACTAGTCGCGATCAATCCCATAATGTAAAATACGAGGGTCAAGAGTCAAGGGGTCTTCAAAATACACGAGTTAATGCGTATAATGTGTACCATAATGCCTCATAATCTCCACGAACTAGGCAAGTAAGACGCATTAACTCGGCCTTCATCATCAATAAAAAAAATTATGTGTCATTTTTTTTTTATAAATTTTTAAGTAAAATCAGCACATAATCTAACCAAATACGATAGATAATCTCACATTTCTATCACCCTTCCTGTAACCGCCGGTAAATTTCAACTTGTACTAAACTATTACATACTTTAAATAAAGATTACTCGTCCATTTTCTAAGACTAACTTTTTTAAACGTTAACAGATTAACTAATCACAACAACCAACTAATGTGACGTAACTCACATCCTCAATAAACGTGCTCACACGCGGACCGAAACCAAAATGTCTTATGTTTATTTCAAATAAACATCTTTATATGTCAAGTACCAAACCTTACAACATTTTATTTTTCACTTTACGTTAATTCGTTAACGTACGATTATTAAACGTTCAAACTAAACGTTTTCTATCTATTATGGTTTTCATGAAACCCTAAATTATTAGAACTATGATTTTGCATAACTAAATCATAAACCCTAAAGTACAACACCCCAAAGCTAATGTACAAGCTTCTAAAGAACGGAAACCTAACTATACCTTGTTGCCCGTTACAAACCCTAATTTACAATTCTATGATTTTATGTAAATAAAATCACACACCTTAATTAATATGTACATGATTTTATATAAAAATAGAAATGTACAAGTGTTTCATGCACATGTACAAGTCTTTAATGCATAGAAACTTAATATTAATATAAATCCTATTATAAACCTTGGTTTACTTACTTTAAAGCTCACCTTACAAGCCTTCAATGCACTAATTTTAAACCTAGTTTTCTCATAATATTCAAACCTAAAGTACAACTCCTTAATGCTTGTGGTACAAGTGCTTAATGCATAAGGATTAAAAAAAAGTATATTCTTTAACATAACTAAAGACTAAGAAAACCAAACTAAAGACTTCAACTAAGTTTCCTATATTCCTAAACTTCAAGTACAACATTGTCTAGCCCTATGTACAAGAGTTCAAAGCAAAACACATCCCATTTATACTATCTAGTTCGAATAGTATCCAAAACAAACCAAACCGAACCCTAACTAAGTCCTAATCCAACTAGACTCAATCTAAATCAAGTATGGACACAATCAACCCACATCTTAGCTCTTACAATCATGTCCCCTTGATATTTCATAACTTGGTCAATATAATCAAGCTTTTACATGGTGTTTTCTTTTTAACCATTCGAATTTTAACCATTCAAATACCATGAATCATCATACAAGCTCTCATGGACATCTTGCAAACACCTCACCATGTCCCTTATCTTCTTGACAAAATCCTACAAGTGGCAAATTACATTCAATGAACCTTAATCTCTTGGCATATATAAATCGACATAACAAGAACCATTTATTCTCATCCCTTTTGTGTTATAACACACAACACTCACACACATTCCCACTCACTAAAAATCAAGTCCAAAGAAGGTATAAGGAAGTTTGTACAAGAGCTTGAAGCTTTAGAAAGCTTTGGTTCCATTTTGAAGACACCTTTGGCATTTTCCTTTCTTATCGAGTTCATAAGCTCAGTAAGTCCTCAAGCCCTTTCTAATCCCTTCTACACTTTTAATTAACACTTATAAATGATAACAATCTAGTACCAATTAAAAACAAAGACCAAAAATTGTTTTTCCTTTTCTTTTTCTGTTTGACGAGGCACAAACAAACACCCTTTTATTTGTGTTATCTTGATTAAGCTTTAAACTACCTTATGAGTCATTTAGATAAGCTAAATAAACTGTTAACAAGTTGTAAAAACAAGCCATACGTCTCTATAAGGTTCGGCCATGATTTCTTTCTTTTTCTTTCTTGTCGCTAAACAAACCCAACGCCCCACTTTGATTAATTATTAAACATATAAGCTAAAACCTACAATCTGGGAAATTAAGCCACTTAAATAAGCCCCTAGAAAAGTTTATAAAGTCACTAAAGCGTTGTCAAAAAATCCTAAAGCCTCGCTTATTTTCCTTTGTTTTCTTTGTGTCGCAAGTTAAAAACCAAACGCACCCTTTATTGGGCTTAAAGCCCATAAGCCAATTTTATAAGCCAACAAGCTCTCAACAGCTCATTCCCAACATAAAACAGCTTATCATAATAAGCCATAACGCGCCACACCCTTTTCTAAATTTAAAACACAACTAGAATGAAATAAGGACTGAACATGAAATGACCAAAGTGCTTGGAGGGTAAAAAGTGTCAAAACTCTAGGACTAATAGTAAATGGATAAAATGATTTGAGGGCCTGTTTTACCAAAACTCTAAACCTTTATATATAAAGGACTAAAACTGTAATCGACATGTAACATAGGGTATAAAGTGTAATAATTGAAACTGCAGGGTATAAACTGTCAATACTTGAAACTATAAGGGTATAAAGTGTAACTTTTTAATATTATTTCGAAAATATATTTCTAACTCATTTTAACTCGGTTTTAGTAAAAACTAACATACGAAATGTTTATATTTCACAATTGATCAATCAAACTTTAAGGATAAATTATGATAAATATAATTTATCATCCGATAACTTTTGGAGGAACTTGTAAACTATAAATCTTATCATTAATATTTTTCTCACTCAACCATACGTATTATACTTTTCACCCAGAAACCCAACACATAATAACTACACTAAATACTACGTATTAATAAGGTTTAAACATCAAATAGACATACTAAAACTTGACATAACAACTCAGGTCACGTTTCGGAGCCGTTTATTCTCACAACTTGAACTGCTTTCCAATCAGACCACTGTATCACCGAGGTGAGTTCATAGTCCCACTTTCATATGTTTTTTTTTTCCAAACTTGTGAGGAGATACATGCTACAAACCTGAACACAAGTATTTTTTTGTATGCAAATCCTGAATGATATTGCCTAAGACACATTGTTGCCCCTAAAAAGACCCTCATATCATGAACCATTAATCACTTGCGAGTGAACACGAATATTGTGAATAGATCTATTGGAGGTTGACAGCCCATTTGTGTTAGCCGGATAGATAGCCTTTGTGCTAGCCGGATTGATAGCCAAATGCACATTATTTGAGAGTTACTAGGAAGTTGGCAAGCTCCTACCCGGGGGCATTGTTACTTACATCATCCTTATGATGTTAGTAATTCATATCATTTTATGATATCACACACGTTAACGTTTGAGTTCATGAGACTTAGAGCAATATATTGTACTGCATTATTACCATTTTTACCATTATGCAACTTGTGTTCAACCAATTATTATACAAACACAATGGATTTACTCAACATTTGTGTTGACTTTTTAGCATGTTTTATCTCAGGTCCATAATAAATGAGGATAGTATGGAGGGGCACGGATACTTTTCGAAGGCTAAAATCTAATTATCATTCGAAACTTATTTAACAAACTGTAAAACTATTGGGACCTCATTTTATAAACTTTGATATTCGAATGATAATTTTTTTTAAAACAACTCAATTAGAGTTCATTTTCTATTATTATAACTGTTGTGCCATGAGGTAACACCCAGTTTGAATTCCGCTGCGTATCACGAAATTGGGGGTGTTACACTTCCCCCCACTTGAGATGTACAATGCCCCCATTATACAAATATGAGCTTAAATAGAAAGGAGAGATAGAAATGTCATGGGTTTATAAGTGCTACCCATTTAAGTACATCAAAACGGATATGTCAAGACAATGCCAGCAGGACAAGGCGGGAATACTTAACACTATACTAAACGAAATATAGGCTGATTTATATTACTATCAACTATAAAAAAACTAATAAACACTTGTTTGCATTTTTTTATGCAAGACAAGGATACAAATGAAAGAAAAATACGTACACATATGTACAAAAGCATCCCCCTACTTCAGATCAACCTTCTAAACCCAATTTCAGCAAATACCCTTTTATCGAGACCCGCGACTTCCACCAGTGGAACCAAAATTAACTAGCAATGCCTCGACTATGAACTTAAAGAAACTACAGGGTAGGCTAGGCGGTTGGTGTAACGAAACAAACATATAATGGGTGAACAAAATGAAAAGAATTGCTCAGACGGGTTTACTAGGGGTATCTTGCACTAATAATGAGTGCAAAAAAAAGGGTTTCACAGGGGGATTGACTAATCGATGTGAAAAGTCAATATACGCAAATATAAATGGATGGGCTATTTGGGGTTAATCCTAAAATATGCCATTTATTCTAGCTACACCGATTACACTAAGTTACCTCAATGCAATGCTCATTTTGGTTGTCTCGACATGATATACAATGCCAAGTTCTAAAGTCTACTACAGCCACCGGCACACTCATTTTTATGGAATTATGTATTAGGGGAAAACGGAAAGGCTTATTCTCATACAATGGGAATAAAGGGTATGTGTGCTCAGTTCTAGATTAAACTAGTTAAGTAATGAAAAACATGTCAATTTATTTATGTATTTATATATTTATTTTTGTAAATGAAATATCTTTCACTAAAAACTAGAAAAATAAAGGCAAGTATAATCAATCGGGTGTCTATTTCTAATCCCTTCCCCCACTTGAGTCAAACTAAGCATAGAAAATTAAAATAGGAAGGGTTAGAAATGGAACAGAAATACTCCACTGGATTTGCTCTGTATGATCAAAATATTGCATGTTCTAAAACATGCCCTTCAACGCCTCATCTAGCAACATCCACTACTCACAGCTCATCATCACCATCGGTATAGCATTCAACCAATCCGGATTTGAAATGCTTACTTGCAGCTTATCACCACTCCATGTTGCATCAACATGTATACCCACAAAGTTTGTAGCTAAATCTATAAGGCTTGAAAGAGTTTTGAAAATACTTTTGTTGGGAATTATTAGTATTGCCAAGATTACAGTTAAAACTACTAAAGATTATAACTAACAGTACTAACTAAGTTAGTACTGCTAGAGTAAAGTTAGTACTGCCAGACTAACTTTGTACTGCTGAAGACTGTTGATAAAGATTGGTACTGCAAGAGATGAAGACACGTAATGTGATATGTATAGAAGATATTTCGTGTATATCTTATATGTTTAGAATGATACGAATATTGTATATTTGTAGTTATCTTGTAAAGGACTCCTTGTGTCTATAAAAGGAGGTCCTAGGTTAAGGTGTTATATACATCTCTAGAATACGTTTTTGTTAAGCTTCAAGGTTGTAAACCCTAGTGCTATTCAGAGTACTCGTATTATTATTCTAATAATATTGAAGCGTTTGGTTATATTGTTCTTAACACAGTTTACTGTTTCATTAACATTGTTAATATTCTTCTAAGTGTTGAAGAATAGTTTCCGCATATTCTTTGACATTCAAAAAGTTTCAAACTTAGTTGTTTTAGATTTATCCAAGGTAATTAAACCTTACAAGCTCAAGGAATTGGTCTGTGTTAGGGATCAACAAGTGGTATCAGAGCTTAGGTTCTGAAACTTTGATCTAGAAGAAACATACCAGAAGAATTCTCTACTTTCACTAAAGCAATGGATCTCGAAACTACTCAGACCACTACCACTGCTAAACTGCATATTCTAAAGCAGGGTGACTATGAGATGTGGAGGCTCAGAATTGAGCAATACTTTCAAGTGCATGATTATGCTCTATGGGACATCATAGAGAATGGAAACTCATTCACACCTACAATCAAACCATCAACAAGTGAAGGTGGTGCCCCAATTGTATCAGGTCCTATTACTGCAAAAGAGAAGCTTCAGAAGAAGAATGATGTCAAGGCTAGAAGTATGTTGCTGATGGCTCTTCCCAATGAGCAACTGTTGACTTTTAGCAAGCACAAGGATGCAAAGACCTTGTTTGAGGCTATAACAACAAGGTTTGGTGGAAATGAAGCAAGTAAGAAGAAATAGAAGACTCTTCTTAAACAGATGTATGAAAAATTTAGTGCTTCAAGCACTGAGTCTCTTGATTCTATCTTCAACAAGCTTTAGAAGATTGTGAGCCAACTGGCTGTCTTGGGTGTAGAGATTTCACAAGAAGATCTCAATTTAAAATTCTTGAGAAGTCTACCTTCTGAATTGAATACTCATGTGGTGGTCTGGAGAAATAAGCCTGATCTAGACACTATGAATTTTGATGATCTCTAAAACAACTTCAAGATTGTAGAACAAGAGGTGAAAAGGCATGCAGGATCAAGCTCAAGCTCTCAGAACATGGCTTTTGTGTCATCTCCAAGCACAAGTAGTACTGAGGAGGATAATACTGCTTATGGAATAAGTACTGCTAACCCTAAAATTAGTACTACTAGTTTACAAACTAGTACTGCTAGCTTGAGTGATGATGCTATCTATGCATTCCTGGCCAGTCAAGCTAATAGGTCTCAGCTTGTGCATGAATACCTTATACAAATCCATGAAGATGACCTGGAGGAGATGGATTTTAAGTGGCAATTAGCTTTGTTGAGCATGAGGGCCAAGAGATTTTTCCAGAAGACAGGAACGAAGATCACTATCAATTGAAGAAGGTACTGCTGGTGTATTTATTAATAATGTTGATACACCAGTTAGTACTCCCAGTGCTAAAGACAAGGGAAAGAGCATCATGACAGAGCCTGAGCAACCCAAAAAGGTGAAAAAAAGTGTTCAAGCTCAGATTAGTTTTGATCAAGAAGTTGCTCAGAGGGTTTATGAAGAAGAGCAAGCAAAGTTGGCAGAAGAAGAAAGGATTGCAAAGTTTATGGTAGAACAAAAACTTGAAAGTGAAGAAGAAGAAAGACTGGCACAAAAAAAGGCAGATGAGATTCTAGCTAAGAGCATTTATGAACAAGACATGGCAACTATTAGTGAACAAGAAAGAGAGAATGCCCTTCAAGATCTGCTGGAAGTAATTAGAAAGAGTCAAAGTGAAAAGAAGGTTGTTGCAATAAGAAATAGACCTCCAACTCAAGCAGAAAAGATGAGGTTCATGACTAATTATTTGAAGAATCAAGATGCTTGGACTGCAAGTCAACTTAAAGGAAGGACATATGAAGAAACTGAAGGTCTATATTTCAAAGCTTACAAGAAAGTACAACACTTTGTTCCTATTGGAAAAGAAGAAGAAAGTAGAACTACTAAGAGAGCAGGGATATCTTTAGAATCAGAATCTTCAAAGAAGCAAAAGGTTATTGAAGATCTACCCTCAGCTGAAGAACAAGAAGAAGAAGAAAGATTGACTGAAGAACAACTTCATCAGATGATGATTATTGTTCCTAAAGATGGTATGAATGTTGAAGCATTACAAGTCAAGTATCCTATTATTGATTGGGAAGTTCAAAAAGATGGGAGAATAAAGAGTTGGAAGATCATCAGAGTTGGCAATCATACTGAGGTATATCAGTTCATGGATGATATGCTAAAGGCTTTTGACAGGGATGACTTGGTGAAGCTATGGGAATTGGTCAAAGACAGGTTTAGATCAGCAGCGCCAACAGACAACAAAGAGAGAATTCTATGGGTGGATTTGAAGAGGATGTTTGAACCAGTTGCAGAAGATAGTATATGGAAATTTCAAACTGGTAATCAAGGTTTCAAATGGACCTTGTACAGCTCTTGTGTAGTTCATCATGTATCTACAAGGGCTGGAACAGACATGTATATGTTAGTAGAGAAAGACTACCCATTGTCTAGGGGTACTCTCACTTTGATGTTGTCTAAAAAACTAACTGTGGAAGAAGAGTCTGAGATGGCAAAAGAATTACTAAGGAAGATAGTCATGCAGACTGACAAAGAAATGAAGGCTGGAAGAAGATAAAGTGTTTGGAAGAATCCTCTCAAGCTTAAAGGTATAATTCATAGAAACTTGCTGATTTGGAGATAAATCACAAGTTTAAGGGAAGATTATTGGGAATTATTAGTACTGCCAAGATCATAGTTAAAACTGCTAAAGATTATAACTAACAGTACTAACTGAGTTAGTACTGCTAGAGTAAAAGTTAGTACTGCCAGACTAACTTTGTACTACTGAAGACTGTTGATAAAGATTGATACTGCCAGAGATGAAGACGTGTAATGCGATATGCATAGAAGATATTTTGGTGTATATCTTATATGTTTAGAATGATACGAATATTGTATATTTGTAGTTATCTTGTAAAGGACTCCTTGTGCCTATAAAAGGAGGTCCTAGGTTAAGGTGTTATATGCATCTCTAGAATACGTTTTTGTTAAGCTTAAAGGTTGTAAACCCTAGTGCTATTTAGAGTACTCATATTATTATTCTAATAATATTGAAGCGTTTGGTTATATTGTTCTTAACACAGTTTACTGTTTCATTAACATTGTTAATATTCTTCTAAGTGTCAAAGAGTAGATTCCGCATACTCTTTGACATTCACAAAGTTTCAAACTTAGTTGTTTTGGATTTATCCAAGGTAACTTAACCTTACAAGCTCAAGGAATCGGTCTGTGTTTGGGATCAACAACTTTTTTTTTTTTTTTCACATGGGACAGTTACGGCGTAACTAGATCGACCCAGTTACGCCGTAGTTAGGTTGACCTGGGAACTTGTATACCTGTAATAGAGGGGTTACGGCGTAACTAGATCGGCCCAGTTACGTCGTAGTTACCGAGATTGATTTCCATAATTTTTATCTTTCCTAAGTATCAAGAAGAGTCATCAGACGTCCTCTTGTCCTTCCCTATTGTTGCAACATGCAAAAATGATGGACAAAATAATCCAAGCCAAATGCAAATCCTAAAAATTGACAAAATGTCCAAAAGTCTCAAATCAAAAACAAAAATAAATATATGGTCAGGTCGTCTCCAGACAAGCACTTTTCTTTATTCACCGAGTCTTTAAAGTTAAACTCATGCCACCATCATCTGGCTCCTTGGATATCTCCAATCATGTCCATTGCTCTTCATTAGCTTGGTTCTTAATCTCACGAAGTCTTCCTCAACCTGCTCTTTCTGCTCATCCTGCACACAATCACAACCTAGTGTATTAAATGTGTAAAAATAATAATCAGGAGCAAACAAGCGAGGTAGAGCACTCAACACTCACTTTTTATTTATTTTTTAGTTTTTTTTAAGAATTTTTGAAAAACACATATTTTTGTCCCAGGTTTGGTTATGCCGTAAAGAATGGTCATCTAATATGTCGTAGATTCTTCCTGAGGACGAGTTTTTAGTATAATAAAAATTAAAACAAACAAGATAAACACGCAAACACACAAACAAACAAGCAAGCACTCGAATATAAAGACAGAAAATCAAACATGCACAAACACACACAAACATAGACACATATTTCAACCAAACAACCAGAAAATACAAAAAACAGTTTTCCGTCAGCGGCGCCAAAAACCTGGTGCGTTTAAATCCTGTTTTAAATTTATAAACTAGAATCTAACTAGGATTAACACATACTAACGGGCAGGGTAACCGGTCGCATGTAATACACCTAAAGTAAGTCTGAGTGTCGACCCTAAGAACGGTATTGATGCGTGGTTTTGCAACCTTACAACAGGTTTTACCTCTCGAGGGATCTCAAGAGGCTTACAACCCCACCAGGCAGTGTACCTGACCGATGTAGTATAGTGTAGTGGTAAGTACGGGGGATTGATCGTTCTCCACAGGGAATAGTGTCGTTAGGATTGAAAAACTACTCTAATAGGTCTAAGGGTGAGGGAAGATTCTTTTTGTATTTTTATGTTTTATGAAAGCAAATAAAATCTCGGGTTTAAAGGAGTGGGCGGAATTAGTTGCTAATCAACTAACCCAAATAACTACAAATGCAAATAAAATAAAATAACTGAAAATGAAAAGGTCGTGAAACTTATGTGGAGAGAAATGTGTTTACTTAGATTTCCTTACTCCCTAACTATCTTTTACCGGTTGATTAGTGTGTATTAATTGCGTGGATGACGGGTGTATTCCTTAATACCAATCGTGGGGTGGCGTACGTACTTCCCCAACTCTACAAGCTCCTACTTCACTCCTATGTCGAGCCGGCTAGGAAGCTCCTAACATGGGATCACTAGAATTCGCTCATGCATTAAATACAACCATAAAAACCTTAGTACGCATTGGTTCATGTTTCTTAAGACGTTCAAGCAAGTTACCGAATAGGAAGTTAGCCAGTTTTCTTAAGCCTAACATCGATGAACAATCATCCAATACAATTAATAACACACTAATAACCAATAATCAATAGCTAGGTTTCATTAGATCTAAGCAAACACAAGATAAATCTAGCCTAGCATGTTAATTAAAAGACAAGAACAATATATAATCAAACAACACATAGACATATTGATTGATTAAATGATAACTTATCTTCAATTAAACATGGGAGATCCAAGGGTATGAAAACCCTTAAAAAATGGCAGAAATTCGTCTTAGGGTTTCTCCTCACAAAGTTGCACACTAATGACAAAAAATTGCAAAACTATATATAGAGTTTAAGGGCTGACGGTGTCACGTTGTAGATCCTGACGCCGTCACCTCGCCGTGTCTAGGGTTCTCGGATGACCTTCTTGACGCCGTCCCTCTTTAGTGCTCCAAAATCCGCTCTGGCTTATCAAGGCTTGACGCCGTCAGAATAAGGCTTGACGCCGTCCCTCTTTAAGTTAAACCGTGATGGCCTTGATCACTTCAAAGGGTGACGCCGTCAGAAATCCTTTGTAAAATTCTCTGGCTTATCATGTGTATTTTTCATATCCACCTTTTTTGCCAAGCCATGACGCCGTCAAGGGCAATCCCTGACGCCGTCAAAGGTACTTTTCCAGCCGATTTTGAGACTTTGTCGTTTTCTTCACTTTTATGCTCCAAAAACGTCCAAAATGCTTCCTTTTCCAGATTTCTTCTCCAAAGTACCTAAAATGACAAAAGGAACGATTTAGGGCAATATTTGATCAAATAAATACGATTTAGGGCTTAAATGACCCCCTAAAAGCGGTACACTTTTCGCTTCATCAAATACCCTTACACTTGAGATTTGCTTGTCCTCAAGCAAATGCGCTTTTATTCTAGTCAAAATACAAGTTAGGGGTCATTTAATGCTAATATAAAAGTAATTACAACAAATAGTCGTTCCACTTTAATCATAATAAGCACGGAGATTACAAACTAGCACCTCACAAGTAGTGTTTAGATACTCACATCTCTCAAGTGTCATCAAAATAAATCTCATAAATGAAAACGGATAATATCTCTCACTACCTGTCATAGCAAATAGATTACCATAGGCTTGGGAAAGGATCGAAAACCTCCTCCACTAGACGTAAGCACCTAATATAAACTATCAAATAGGGCTTTTAAATGGGTTATAACGTGAGGTGTAGGGATATGATAAACACGGTTTTGTTGGATAAGGGATATTTTACTGGTGGCGAGTTAAAGATCTTGATTAATTACATGTACAATATGGCGTTGCTAAGCCAAGACTAGACTCGAATTAAGCTAAAAACAAAATAACAAAAACATAAAATAAACATATAATGAAACGGGATGGTAGTCCGTATGTTTTTTCTATTTTTCTTTTTCTCATTTTATTGTATTTTTCTTGTTTTTTTTTTTTTTTTTTTTTTTTTTCTTTTTTCTTCATACACTCTTGCCCTACCATCCAAAATAATACATCATAGGGGCGTTGCATTCCCCTTACACTTGAACTTTTACATAACTTTACAAATAACTATTCTAATGACTCGAATTAAGATAATCGAAAAACTTGGAGTACTTTTAAAATATTTAGCACATATGGGGGTAATAAATGTTGTTCTTCCCCATTACTCCATTACACTAGTACTTTACCCATGAGTCCCAATCGTCCCAAAACAATATGTACAAGGATATGACTCGACTTAGCAACCATGTAATCAATTAGATAATTAACTTGGGGTTTAAACAAATATTGTCACAATAATGCACTAAAAATGAGTGCATACAAGGTAGGCTAAGGCGATTTGGGTGTACATTTAAGTGGGGTGTAAACAAATTCTTCCTTTAAGTAAAATGCTTAAAGGTCGAAACGAAAAGATAGGCTCTGAGGGGTGTACTAGGGGTATCGTGTACTAAAAATGAGTACAACGCAAAGGGTGTGGGAGAATTACTTGACCAATGTAGCCAATGTAATTATAACAAAAAAACACAGGTGTAAAACAATGGGTTAATCCTAATGCCTCTTATCATGTAGTAAATCTAACTACACGAATGTAGTCTCACTTGTGGCCTCGGAATGGTCCTAACGCAAGTTCTAGAATCTAAGTGCTACCGGTACACACATCATAGCATAAATGCTTTTCCTACCAATTCTAGGAGCGAACCTCACATATTTGGGGGTGGAAAATTTTTTAGTGGTACGGTTTTGTGCTAGTCATATAACTCCTATCCATGAGACGCTCTGATGAGGCGAAAAGTGTACCGCTTTTAAGGGGTCATTTAAGCCCTAAATCGTATTTATTTGATCAAATATTGCCCTAAATCGTTCCTTTTGTCATTTTAGGTACTTTTGAGGAGAAATCTGGAAAAGGAGGCATTTTGGACGTTTTTGGAGCATTAAAGTGAAGAAAACGACAAAGTCTCAAAAATCGGCTAAAAGTTACTCTTGACGGCGTCACAATTTACTCTGGACGGCGTCATGCTTTGGCAAGAAAAGTTGGACGTGAAATTTACTCATGATAAGCCAGTGAAAATAGCATGTGAATTCTGACGGCGTCACGCTTTAACTTGATCGAGGGCGTCACGGCTTAAATCATAAGGGGACGGCGTCACGTTCACGAGCTGACGGCGTCAAGCCTTGATAAGCCAGAATGGATTTTGGAAGAGCTAAAGAGGGACGGCGTCAAGAAGGTCATCCGGGAACCTTAAAAGCGGCGAGGTGACGGCGTCACACTCCATAAGGTGACGCCGTCAGATCCAAAAATCTATATATAGTTTTCTAATCTTTTGTCATTAAGGAGAGCTTAGTGTGTGGAATTTTGGGATAAAACCCTAAGACGATTTTAGCTACTTTTTCAGGGCTTTTTGCCCTGAGATCTTCCATGTTTCATTGAAAGATAAGTTATCAATTAATCATTCAATATGTCTATGTGTTGTTTGATTCTATCTTATTCTTGTCTTTTGTTTAACATGTTAGGCTAATTTTATCTTGTGTTTGCTTAGATCTAATGAAACTTAGCTATTGATTATTGGTTGTTAGTGTGTTGTTAGTTGTATTGGATGATTGTTTATCTATGTTAGGCTTAAGAAAACTGGCTAACTTCCTATTCGGTAACTTGCTTGAACGTCTTAAGAAACATGAACCAAATGCGTACTAAAGGTTTTTATGGTTGTATTTAATGCACAAGCGAATTCTAGTGATCCCATGTTAGGAGCTTCCTAGCCGGCTCGACATAGGAGTGAAGTAGGAGCTTGTAGAGTTGGGGAAGTAAGTACGCCACCCCACGAATGGTATTAAGGAATACACCCGTCATCCACGCGACTAATACACACTAATTAACCGGTAAAAGATAGTTAGGGAGTAAGGAAATCTAAGTAAACACATTTCTCTACACATAAGTTTCTCACCACATTTCATTTTTGTTATTTTATTTTATTTGCATTCGTAGTAATTTGGGTTAGTTGACTAGCAACTAATTCCGCCCACTCCTTCAAAACCCGAGATTTTACTTGCTTTCATAAAAACTATAAAAACATAAAAAGAATCTTCCTCAACCCTTAGACCTAATTAGAGTAGACTTTCATACCTAACGAACACTATTCCCTGTGGAGAACGATCAATCCCCCGTACTTACCACTACACTATACTACATCGGTCAGGTACACTGCCTGGTGGGGTTGTAAGCCTCTTGAGATCCCTCGAGAGGTAAAACCTGTTGTAAGGTTACAAAACCACGCAATCAAGTTTTTGGCGCCGCTGCCGGGGAGTAGTTATTGCTTAGGTTGAAATTTTATTTTATTAGGTCTACTCACTAGATTCCTTTCTAGTGAGATTTTTATTTTATTTTTCTAGGTTTTCTTTAGTCTATCTTATTTCTTTGTGTGTTTGTTCGTAATTTCCATTGACTCTTCCGTTCACCATTATGGAGAACGCGAATCCACCATACTACCAGCCACGTAATTCACCCACTCCATATGACATCTTGATGTTTAAACAACATAAAGATGAACCTCTCTATGATGCATGGACTCGTTTTAAATATTTACTCCAAAAAGTCCCTCATCATAACTTCGATTTTTGGTCCCTAACTCAAATCTTTTACAATCATGTCAACCGACATGCCCAAAGGGACATTTACCATATTGCCGGCAGGGATATTAGGGAATTAAGTGCTGAGAAAGCATGGGAAGCTATTGAAGAGTGTGCCCAATATTATTATATAGTAGACAACCCAACAAACGTTAGTACAAGTCAATTGACCACAAATTTCGAGGATCATGAAACAAGTTTTGTTTGGGGATGAATATGTTAGTGTTGAGATACCTAATTGGATGTCATGTAATGCCATATTACAAAACAAACACATAGGTGACCTTGATATGACGGAGGATTTAGCCGAACATGATCACATTGATCAAAAAGACCTAGGTTTTGTGATTGATGACGTCGAATCTCAAGAAACACATGATGAATCTTTTAGGCAGTTTGAATATAGTAGTCAGAATATTGAGGATGATCCGTATGATTTGGACATAGAAGTTGAAATGCCTAGAGAAGCACTTGAGATACTTGGGAAAATGTTAGGGTTAGATCCTACTAAAACGCATGATGAGGATATAGGTGAGCTTGACGTAAGGAATGATGAGGTAAGTAACATAAGCCCACCAAGTGCCCCACAAGTCCTACCATCATTTGAGGCACACACACCGCCCGTGACTTACCCGGAAGAAGTGGAAGAGACTATAGGAACCCCAATAGAGGTAGAACCCTTGGACCAAACACAACTAGAGGATATAGGTTTGAATGCTTATAGTGATCACAACCTTACTCTTAGTTCTAGGGGATTTCCTATTTTTGATGAACCGGAGCCTCAACCAAAACCGTTACCTAATCTTCCATCCTTATATGTGAATTTAGGAATTGAAAAAGGTCCCGATCCACCCATCAAACCATGTAGTCTGGGCAATGTTAAGATTAAGGTAGTAGACTCTAAGCCTTGTAGAGAGAAAGCTGACATAGGAGTGAACCATAACCTTTCATACTTACATCACCCATTCATGATTAATCACAAGAAACACTATGGGTTTAAACCGGGTTTATTAGGTCAAGATGGATTCCCAACTAGGAATCTCTCGAAGTTGTTAGAAGATGATCCCTTTTTAGGAGAAAACTTTAACTCACCCATTGACCAAAGTGAACTAGGTAAGGTTATGATGAAAGGAGCACACCCCTTTGAGTATATAATTCATCCACCACTCTTTCCTCACGCGGCATACTTCCACCAAGATGGTGTGTATCGCTACTATCACCCGCACTTAATCCTAAGTGTAGGAAAAACCTCTCCTTTATCCGTTAAATAAGGGTAGAGTCAGGCTCGTGACTCGAACAAAAACAAGCGCTTCTTGGGAGGCAACCCAAGCTTTATTTGCTTTGTTTGATTTTATTTGTTTCCGTATGTATGTTTAATTTTTATTATTATTGATTCATGTTCAAAACTAAAATTGTGAAAATGCTTTATTTTGTTTTTAACTTCGTCTTAACTACATATAAAGGTATTTTGCAAAAGATAAGTGTAAGGGAAATCCAAATCGGTTTATTAGAACACAAATGAACATGAATCATAATAATAATAAATTAACATACATATTAGTATTTGTTTGAGTCAAATGCTTGTATCGAGTCATAATGATGTTTTGCAGGATTTCCAGGAAGTAAGGTAAAGGTTTTTCCAGAAATTTTCCGGAAACTAAAAATGAAAATTTTTGTCAGGTCATTTCTGACGGCGTCAGGGTTTATAACCTGACGGCGTCAGATTTAATTTCCAGAAATTTTTGAAAGTTTTGTTTTCATAAAAAGTTTTATTAAAATCTCCAACTTATAATCTCCAGGAATCTGCAAAATTATCATTCCACAAGCATTATATCCTTATATATAGATTTTTCCCGCCGATGTTATGCAGGTTTTCGTGTTTGTTTTCTCAGGTTTAACAGGTTATTTTGGACAAGGAGATATTTTTGGAATCAAGCTTATGGCGATGCATTAGTCATGGAGCTTCAACATTCTCTTTGGAGGAAGATTTAACCGTGTAATTTCATTATCCACCGAGCGAATCAGGGGAGTATTTGATTTCATTCTTTTACTTTTTGCTTTTACATCTTATTATTTGAACATTGGGGACAATGTTCATCTTAAGTGTAAGGGGAGGGTAAAAGTACGATTTTAGAGAATACAATTGCGCTTGATTTTTGTTTGTTTGATGGTAGATGTGTAATAAAACTGAGAGAAATACTTGTTAAGGTAATTTTAGTGCCAAATTTAAAAATTTTGTACAACATATAGGAGTGAAACTTTGATCTTAATGAGCGTCTCACGGATAGGAGTTATATAACTAGCACAAAACCGTACCACTAAAAAATTTTCCACCCCCAAATATGTGAGGTTCGCCCCTAGAATTGGTAGGAAAAGCATTTATGCTATGATGTGTGTACCGGTAGCACTTAGATTCTAGAACTTGCGTTAGGACCATTCCAAGGCCACAAGTGAGACTACATTCGTGTAGTTAGATTTACTACATGATAAGAGGCATTAGGATTAACCCATTGTTTTACACCTGTGTTTTTGTTATAATTACTTTGGCTACATTGGTCAAGTAATTCTCCCACACCCTTTGCGTTGTACTCATTTTTAGTACACGATACCCCTAGTACACCCCTCAGAGCCTATCTTTTCGTTTCGACCTTTGATGCGTGGTTTTGTAACCTTACAACAGGTTTTACCTCTCGAGGGATCTCAAGAGGCTTACAACCCCACCAGGCAGTGTACCTGACCGATGTAGTATAGTTTAGTGGTAAGTACGGGGGATTGATCGTTCTCCACAGGGAATAGTGTTCGTTAGGTATGAAAGGCTACTCTAATTAGGTCTAAGGGTTGAGGAAGATTCTTTTTATGTTTTTATAGTTTTTATGAAAGCAAGTAAAATCTCGGTTTTGAAGGAGTGGGCGGAATTAGTTGCTAGTCAACTAACCCAAATTACTACAAATGCAATAAAATAAATAACAAAAATGAAAATGTGGTGAGAAACTTATGTGTAGAGAAATGTGTTTACTTAGATTTCCTTACTCCCTAGCTATCTTTTACCGGTTAATTAGTGTGTATTAGTCGCGTGGATGACGGGTGTATTCCTTAATACCATTCGTGGGGTGGCGTACTTACTTCCCCAAACTCTACAAGCTCCTACTTCACTCCTATGTCGAGCCGGCTAGGAAGCTCCTAACATGGGATCACTAGAATTCGCTTGTGCATTAAATACAACCATAAAAACCTTTAGTACGCGTTTGGTTCATGTTTCTTAAGACGTTCAAGCAAGTTACCGAATAGGAAGTTAGCCAGTTTTCTTAAGCCTAACATAGATAAACAATCATCCAATACAACTAACAACACACTAACAACCAATAATCAATAGCTAGGTTTCATTAGATCTAAGCAAACACAAGATAAAATTAGCCTAACATGTTAAACAAAAGACAAGCATAAGATAGAATCAAACAACACATAGACATATTGAATGATTAATTGATAACTTATCTTTCAATGAAACATGGAAGATCTCAAGGCTAAAAGCCCTGAAAAAGTAGCTAAAATCGTCTTAGGGTTTTATCCCAAAATTCCACACACTAAGCTCTCTCTTATGACAAAAAATTAGAAAACTATATATAGATTTTTGGATCTGACGGCGTCACCTTATGCATTGTGACGCCGTCACCTCGCCGCTTTTAGGGTTCCCGGGTGACCATCTTGACGCCGTCCCTCTTTAATTCTCCAAAATCCGTTCTGGCCTATCAAGGCTTGACGCCCTCACCTCTTGAACGTGACGCCGTCCCCTTATGAATTAAGCCGTGACGCCCTTGATTTAGTTAAAGCGTGACGCCGTCAGAATTCACATGCTAACTCACTGGCCCGTCATGAGTAAATTTCACATCCCACTTTTCTTGCCAAGGCATGACGCCGTCCAGAGTTGATTCTGACGCCGTCAAAGGTAACTTTTAGCCGATTCTTGAGACTTTGCCGTATTCTTCACTTTAATGCTCCAAAAACGTCCAAAATGCCTCCTTTTCCAGATTTCTCCTCAAAAGTACCTAAAATGACAAAAGGAACGATTTAGGGCAATATTTGATCAAATAAATACGATTTCGGGCTTAAATGACCCCTTAAAAGCGGTACACTTTTCGCCTCATCAAATACCCTTACACTTGAGATTTGCTTGTCCTCAAGCAAATGCGCTTTTATTCTAATCAAAATACAAGTTAGGGGTCATTTAATGCTAACATAAAAGTAATTACAACAAATATTCGTTCCACTTTAATCATAATAAGCACGGAGATTACAAACTAGCACCTCACAAGTAGTGTTTAGATACTCACATCTCTCAAGTGTCATCAAAATAAATCTCATAAATGAAAACGGATAATATCTCTCACTACCTGTCATAGCAAATAGATTACCATAGGCTTGGGAAAGGATCGAAAACCTCCTCCACTAGGCGTAAGCACCAAAGATAAACTATCAAAGAGGGCTTTTAAATGGGTTGTAATGTTAGGTGTAGGGAAAAGGAAAACACGGTTTTGTTGGATAAAGGATATTTTACTGGTGGCGAGTTAAAGATCTTGATTAATTACATGTACTATACAATGTTGCTAAGCCAAGACTAGACTCGATCTTAAGCTAGAAACGAAATAACAAAATAACAAAAACATAAAACAAACATAAACTAAAACGGGATGGTAGTCCGTATGTTTTTTCTATTTCTCATTTTCTCATTTTTTTTTGTATTTTTCTTGATTTTTCGATTTTTTTTTTTTTTTTTTTTTTTTTTTTTTTTTTTTTTTTTTTTTTTTGCATACACTTTTGCCCTACCATCCAAAATAATACATCAAAGGGGCGTTGCATTCCCCTTACACTTGAATTTTTACATAACTTTACAATTACTAATCTAATGACTCGAATTAAGATAATTGAAAAACTTGGAGTACTTTTAAAATATTTAGCACATATGGGGGTAATAAATGATGTTCTTCCCCATTACTCCATTACACTAGTACTTTACCCATAAGTCCCAATCGTCCCAAAACAATATGTACAAGGATATGACTCGACTTAGCAACCATGTAATCAATTAGATAATTAACTTGGGTTTAAACAAATGTTGTAACAATAATGCACTAAAAATGAGTGCATACAAGGCAGGCTAAGGCGATTTGGGTGTACATTTAAGTGGGGTGTAACAAATTCTTCCTTTAAGTAAAATGCTTAAAGGTCGAAACGAAAAGATAGGCTCTGAGGGGTGTACTAGGGGTATCGTGTACTAAAAATGAGTACAACGCAAAGGGTGTGGGAGAATTACTTGACCAATGTAGCCAATGTAATTATAACAAAAACACAGGTGTAAAACAATGGGTTAATCCTAATGCCTCTTATCATGTAGTAAATCTAACTACACGAATGTAGTCTCACTTGTGGCCTCGGAATGGTCCTAACGCAAGTTCTAGAATCTAAGTGCTACCGGTACACACATCATAGCATAAATGCTTTTCCTACCAATTCTAGGGGCGAACCTCACATATTTGGGGGTGGAAAATTTTTTAGTGGTACGGTTTTTGTGCTAGTCATATAACTCCTATCCGTGAGACGCTCATTAAGACCAAAGTTTCACTCCTATATGTTGTAAAAAATTTTAAATTTGGCACTAAAATTGCCTTAACAGGTATTTCTCTCAGTTTTATTACACATCTACTATTAAACAAACAAAAATCAAGCGCAATGGCATTCTCTAAAATCGTACTTTTACCCCCCCTTACACTTAAGATGAACATTGTCCCCAATGTTCAAATAACAAGATGTAAAAGTAAAAAGTAAAAGAATGAAATCAAATACTCCCCTGATTCGTTCGGTGGATAGTGAAATTACACGGTTAAATCTTCCTCCAAAGAGAATGTTGAAGCTCCATGACTAATGCATCGCCATAAGCTTGATTCCATAAACATCTCCTTGTCCAAAATAACCTGTTGAACCTGAGAAAACAAACACGAAAACCTGCATAACATCGGCGGGATAAATCTATATATAAGGATATAATGCTTGTGGAATGATAATTTTGCAGATTCCTGGAGATTATAAGTTGGAGATTTTAATAAAAACTTTTTATAAAAACAAAACTTTCAAAAATTTCTGGAAATTAAATCTGACGCCGTCAGGTTATAACCCCTGACGCCGTCAGAAATGACCTGACAAAAATTTTAATTTTAAGTTTCCGGAAAATTTCTGGAAAAACCTTTACCTTACTTCCTGGAAATCCTGCAAAACATCACTATGACTCGATACAAGCATTTGACTCACACAAACACAAATATGTATGTTAATTTATTATTATTATGATTCATGTTAATTTGTGTTCTAATAAACCGATTTAGATTTCCCTTACACTTATCTTTTGCAAAATACCTTTATATGTAGTTAAGACGAAGTTAAAAACAACATAAAGCATTTTCACAAATTACTTTTGAACATGAATCAATACTAATAAAAATTACACATACATACGGAAACAAATAAAATCAAACAAACAAATAAACAAACACACAAAGCAAATAAAACAAATAAAGCTTGGGTTGCCTCCCAAGAAGCGCTTTTCTTTATTAACGAGTCTTGTAGCTAGACTCAAAGTCACGTACATTACGTGACTCCATCATCGGTCACGGTTCCTAGGCCATTCTCCTTCCCGGTTTTATATTCCGGTCCTAATTTCAAACAATCCTTGTAGAAACCGAATATCCTTTCCATAACATAGTCTACTCCTTTACTTCTATCCTCATCATTCCTATAGTAGACCGCTTGCTTGAGCTCCTTCTCAACATTTGACAAGTGTTGGAATTGTTCTATCTTGTATGGCATTTGGTAGCTTACTTCATCGGTCTCATCCTTAAATCTAACTATCCCTAAGGAGGGTTCATAAGTCTTTCCAGAGACCTCAACAAATGGTTTTCCAAAAACCACTTGAGTTAAGGATGCATCGACTATTGGGCGGATATCTTCAACAATTACAAAGTCGGTGACATAGGTGAAGTTTCCTACATAAACCGGCAATCCCTTAACTCTTCCCGTGAAGTTACTCATCCAACCCTTGTCAGGGAACATCCTATACCCAAGTTGATTCTTCATTATCAAGTTGTAGTGGGCTCTAGTCATGATGTTTATGGGTGATCTAAGGTCGATGTAAGCTTTCCACACATGTAGATGTCCGATGTTGCATGGTACGTTGAGATTAGAAGGGTCGCCTATTTCAATGATTGGTCTACCTAGGAAGTATGGTGTCTCGAGGTCATCGAATAAGTTTGTATGATATGCGCGCTCTTCCTTAGTGGGTAGCCTATTGAAGTAGTCCTCATCATCATCTACTTCTTCAATCTCACTTGTCCTAACTTCCTTATCAACCTCGACTTTCTTATCCTCATCCTTAGGTTCACTATTATCCTCATTCCTATCAATTGGTTTAATAGTGACAATGTTGACAAAGTGGACGTGTTTGGATGAAGAGGGGTCTTTTACTTGGGGTCCGCTATCTGTGTTCCTAGCGTCCTTATGTGGAGGTGATAGCACGTGGTTATTGAGGGCTTTCAACAAATTGTCAATTTTGTTGGTCATCTCTGTTTGTTGTTGATTGAATTCGGATTCGAATCTAGCTATCCGAGCTTCTTGAGATGCCATAAATTGAGACATCAATCCTTCAAAGTTATTGGTACTACCATTGCCGGAAGGATTGTTGTTGAAAGTACGGTTCGAGTTGGAACCGCTTGATTGGAAACGATTAGGTGGGTTGGAAGAATTGGTTTGTTGTGAGTTTTGGTTTTGTTTCCACCTAAGGTTCGGGTGATTTTTCCATGAGGGGTTGTATGAATCACCATAATGGTTTGGCTCGGGTTTGAAAGTGTACCACTTGTCTCCCGCTCCGTCGGTACGCGAGGATGCGTAGTCCACAAAAGCTTGTTCGGGGAGTTCCATGCAATCACGAGTGTCGTGGGGACCACTACATAATTCACATGAAGAAGTGATTTTGTTCACTTGGCTTGAAGGTTTAGGAGCCTCGTAGGATTTCATGAGAAACTTGACTTGGTCTTCAAGTTCTATGATCCTACGGTCGGAAGTGCTTGAATTGTTCGAAGGCAAAGATATTGCCTTGACCGTTTTATTCAAATCACGGGGATCACTCCAACTTTCGTTGTCATAAAGAGCAAGATCCTCTAGGAGAGCCCATGATTGTTCCGCACTTAGATCACGTAGCTTGCCACCGGCCGATTGGTCAATGGTTTGCCTCGTGGAGAGATTGATATGGTCATAGAAGATTTGGACTTGGAGCCAAAGTTCTATGCCATGGTGAGGGACCTTTTGGAGTAAGTCCTTGAGACATTTGGGGATTGGGATTTCGAGAACTTCCATATCGTGATTGGGTTGAGGGCTAGGAGGTGTAGAATGATGATTGGATTCTTCCTCAGAGAGGGCATCATCAAAATTGATCGTGGATGGTTCAGCCGCTTGGTGGAGTCGCCTTAATTTATGCATTTCCCTTTCGGGTTCAGCATAGGGTGTGGCAAGAGTCTTTATCGAGCTTCGGCTCCTAGTGATTCTAAGATTAGGGGGGTCATCATCCAGAATTAGGGAATATCCTCCTAAAGTGCGAGCTCTAGGAGGTGGTTGTGGTTGTTGTGGTGGTGGGTCGTGTGGGTTAAGGATATTACCATCTTCCATGATGTCGGATGGTATGGTTACGAACAAAGATACGAAGAAAATAGATAGACTAAAGAAAACCTAGAAAAATAAAACAAAAATCTCACTAGAAAGGAATCTAGTGAGTAGACCTAATAGAAATAAAAATTCAACCTAAACAATAACTATTCCCCGGCAGCGGCGCCAAAAACTTGATGCGTGGTTTTGTAACCTTACAACAGGTTTTACCTCTCGAGGGATCTCAAGAGGCTTACAACCCCACCAGGCAGTGTACCTGACCGATGTAGTATAGTGTAGTGGTAAGTACGGGGGATTGATCGTTCTCCACAGGGAATAGTGTTCGTTAGGTGTGAAAGGCTACTCTAATTAGGTCTAAGGGTCGAGGAAGATTCTTTTTATGTTTTTATAGTTTTTATGAAAGCAAGTAAAATCTCGGTTTTGAAGGAGTGGGCGGAATTAGTTGCTAGTCAACTAACCCAAATTACTACAAATGCAATAAAATAAATAACAAAAATGAAAATGTGGTGAGAAACTTATGTGTAGAGAAATGTGTTTACTTAGATTTCCTTACTCCCTAGCTATCTTTTACCGGTTAATTAGTGTGTATTAGTCGCGTGGATGACGGGTGTATTCCTTAATACCATTCGTGGGGTGGCGTACTTACTTCCCCAAACTCTACAAGCTCCTACTTCACTCCTATGTCGAGCCGGCTAGGAAGCTCCTAACATGGGATCACTAGAATTCGCTTGTGCATTAAATACAACCATAAAAACCTTTAGTACGCGTTTGGTTCATGTTTCTTAAGACGTTCAAGCAAGTTACCGAATAGGAAGTTAGCCAGTTTTCTTAAGCCTAACATAGATAAACAATCATCCAATACAACTAACAACACACTAACAACCAATAATCAATAGCTAGGTTTCATTAGATCTAAGCAAACACAAGATAAAATTAGCCTAACATGTTAAACAAAAGACAAGCATAAGATAGAATCAAACAACACATAGACATATTGAATGATTAATTGATAACTTATCTTTCAATGAAACATGGAAGATCTCAAGGCTAAAAGCCCTGAAAAAGTAGCTAAAATCGTCTTAGGGTTTTATCCCAAAATTCCACACACTAAGCTCTCTCTTATGACAAAAAATTAGAAAACTATATATAGATTTTTGGATCTGACGGCGTCACCTTATGCATTGTGACGCCGTCACCTCGCCGCTTTTAGGGTTCCCGGGTGACCATCTTGACGCCGTCCCTCTTTAATTCTCCAAAATCCGTTCTGGCCTATCAAGGCTTGACGCCCTCACCTCTTGAACGTGACGCCGTCCCCTTATGAATTAAGCCGTGACGCCCTTGATTTAGTTAAAGCGTGACGCCGTCAGAATTCACATGCTAACTCACTGGCCCGTCATGAGTAAATTTCACATCCCACTTTTCTTGCCAAGGCATGACGCCGTCCAGAGTTGATTCTGACGCCGTCAAAGGTAACTTTTAGCCGATTCTTGAGACTTTGCCGTATTCTTCACTTTAATGCTCCAAAAACGTCCAAAATGCCTCCTTTTCCAGATTTCTCCTCAAAAGTACCTAAAATGACAAAAGGAACGATTTAGGGCAATATTTGATCAAATAAATACGATTTCGGGCTTAAATGACCCCTTAAAAGCGGTACACTTTTCGCCTCATCAACCTTTAAGCATTTTACTTAAAGGAAGAATTTGTTTACACCCCACTTAAATGTACACCCAAATCGCCTTAGCCTACCTTGTATGCACTCATTTTTAGTGCATTATTGTTACAACATTTGTTTAAACCCAAGTTAATTATCTAGTTGATTACATGGTTGCTAAGTCGAGTCATATCCTTGTACATATTGTTTTGGGACGATTGGGACTCATGGGTAAAGTACTAGTATAATGGAGTAATGGGGAAGAACATCATTTATTACCCCCATATGTGCTAAATATTTTAAAAGTACTCCAAGTTTTTCAATTATCTTAATTCGAGTCATTAGATTAGTATTTGTAAAGTTATGTAAAAATTCAAGTGTAAGGGGAATGCAACGCCCCTATGATGTATTATTTTGGATGGTAGGGTAAAAGTGTATGCAAAAAAAAAAAAAAAAAAAAAAAAAAAAAAAAAAAAAAAAAATGAGAAAATGAAAAATAGAAAAAAACATACGGACTACCATCCCGTTTTATTTTATGTTTGTTTTATATTTTTGTTATTTTGTTATTTCGTTTCTAGCTTAAGATCGAGTCGAGTCTTGGCTTAGCAACATTGTATAGTACATGTAATTGATCAAGATCTTTAACTAGCCACCAGTAAAATATCCTTTATCCAACAAAACCGTGTTTTCCTTTTCCCTACACCTAACGTTATAACCCATTTAAAAGCCCTCTTTGATAGTTTATCTTAGGTGCTTACGCCTAGTGGAGGAGGTTTTCGATCCTTTCCCAAGCCTATGGTAATCTATTTGCTATGACAGGTAGTGAGAGATATTATCCGTTTTCATTTATGAGATTTATTTTGATGACACTTGAGAGATGTGAGTATCTAAACACTACTTGTGAGGTGCTAGTATGTAATCTCCGTGCTTATTATGATTGAAGTGGAACGATTATTTGTTGTAATTACTTTTATGTTAGCATTAAATGACCCCTAACTTGTATTTTGATTAGAATAAAAGCGCATTTGCTTGAGGACAAGCAAATCTCAAGTGTAAGGGTATTTGATGAGGCGAAAAGTGTACCGCTTTTAAGGGGTCATTTAAGCCCTAAATCGTATTTATTTGATCAAATATTGCCCTAAATCGTTCCTTTTGTCATTTTAGGTACTTTTGAGGAGAAATCTGGAAAAGGAGGCATTTTGGACGTTTTTGGAGCATTAAAGTGAAGAAAACGACAAAGTCTCAAAAATCGGCTAAAAGTTACTCTTGACGGCGTCACAATTTACTCTGGACGGCGTCATGCTTTGGCAAGAAAAGTTGGACGTGAAATTTACTCATGATAAGCCAGTGAAAATAGCATGTGAATTCTGACGGCGTCACGCTTTAACTTGATCGAGGGCGTCACGGCTTAAATCATAAGGGGACGGCGTCACGTTCACGAGCTGACGGCGTCAAGCCTTGATAAGCCAGAATGGATTTTGGAAGAGCTAAAGAGGGACGGCGTCAAGAAGGTCATCCGGGAACCCTAAAAGCGGCGAGGTGACGGCGTCACACTCCATAAGGTGACGCCGTCAGATCCAAAAATCTATATATAGTTTTCTAATCTTTTGTCATTAAGGAGAGCTTAGTGTGTGGAATTTTGGGATAAAACCCTAAGACGATTTTAGCTACTTTTTCAGGGCTTTTTGCCCTGAGATCTTCCATGTTTCATTGAAAGATAAGTTATCAATTAATCATTCAATATGTCTATGTGTTGTTTGATTCTATCTTATTCTTGTCTTTTGTTTAACATGTTAGGCTAATTTTATCTTGTGTTTGCTTAGATCTAATGAAACTTAGCTATTGATTATTGGTTGTTAGTGTGTTGTTAGTTGTATTGGATGATTGTTTATCTATGTTAGGCTTAAGAAAACTGGCTAACTTCCTATTCGGTAACTTGCTTGAACGTCTTAAGAAACATGAACCAAATGCGTACTAAAGGTTTTTATGGTTGTATTTAATGCACAAGCGAATTCTAGTGATCCCATGTTAGGAGCTTCCTAGCCGGCTCGACATAGGAGTGAAGTAGGAGCTTGTAGAGTTGGGGAAGTAAGTACGCCACCCCACGAATGGTATTAAGGAATACACCCGTCATCCACGCGACTAATACACACTAATTAACCGGTAAAAGATAGTTAGGGAGTAAGGAAATCTAAGTAAACACATTTCTCTACACATAAGTTTCTCACCACATTTCATTTTTGTTATTTTATTTTATTTGCATTCGTAGTAATTTGGGTTAGTTGACTAGCAACTAATTCCGCCCACTCCTTCAAAACCCGAGATTTTACTTGCTTTCATAAAAACTATAAAAACATAAAAAGAATCTTCCTCAACCCTTAGACCTAATTAGAGTAGACTTTCATACCTAACGAACACTATTCCCTGTGGAGAACGATCAATCCCCCGTACTTACCACTACACTATACTACATCGGTCAGGTACACTGCCTGGTGGGGTTGTAAGCCTCTTGAGATCCCTCGAGAGGTAAAACCTGTTGTAAGGTTACAAAACCACGCATCACGCTCATTAAGATCAAAGTTTCACTCCTATATGTTGTAAAAAAATTTAAATTTGGCACTAAAATTGCCCTAACAGGTATTTATCTCAGTTTTATTACACATCTACCATTAAACAAACAAAAATCAAGCGCACTTGTATTCTCTAAAGTATCGTATTTTACCCCCCTTACACTTAAGATGAACATTGTCCCCAATGTTCAAATAATAAGATGTAAAAGTAAATAAGGTAAAAGAATGAAATCAAATACTCCCCTGATTCGCTCGGTGGATAATGTAGTAACATGGTTAGATCTTCTTCCAAAAGAATGTAGAAGCTCCAAGACTAATGCAACGCCAAAAGCTTGATTCCAAATACATCTCCTTGTCCAAAATAACCTGTTAAACCTGAGAAAACAAACACGAAAACCTGCATAACATCGGCGGGATAAATTCTATATATAAGGATATAATGCTTGTGGAATGATAATTTTGCAGATTCCTGGAGATTATAAGTTATAGATTTAATAAAAACTTTTTATGAAAACAAAACTTTCAAAAATTTCAGAAAATTAAAACCTGACGCCGTGAGGTTGTAAACCCTGACGCCGTCAGAAATGATCTGACAGAATTCTCATGTTAAGTTTCCGGAAAATTTCTGGAAAAACCTATAACTTACTTCCTGGAATTCCTGCAAAATATCATTATGACTTGATACAAGCATTTGACTCAAACAAATACTAATATGTATGTTAATTTATTATTATTACGATTCATGTTCATTTGTTCTAATAAACCGATTTGGATTTCCCTTACACTTATCTTTTGCAAAATACCTTTATATGTAGTTAAGACGAAGTTAAAAACAAGATAAAGCATTTTCACAATTTAGTTTTGAACATGAATCAATAATAATAAAAATTAAACACACATACGGAAACAAATAAAATCAAACAAACAAATAAATAAACACACAAAGCAAATAAAGTTTGGGTTGCCTCCCAAGAAGCGCTTTTCTTTATTAACGAGTCTTGTAGCTAGACTCAAAGTCCTTCTACCCTATGTAAGTGAGCTCGTCATCGAGGACGTCTTTAGGGTTAAGCTTGGATTGAAGTTTCCTATTGGTCCGCTTAGTACAATATATCTTTTCAAACTTCTCTCCATCCGGGTCATACAATGTCATCTTAATATGCCATGACCCATCTCCATCTTTGGGTGGTTTGTCCCAATCCTACTTATGATCATCTTCCTCACAAGTCCACTTATTCATCCCTAGGTTAATTGGCAAAACTCCTAGGAAATCAATCATCTTCCTAAAAACTAGAGGATCTTCAAATGGATCCAATTCGGTGTCCCTAGCCAAGAGTTGCTCCACCGTATGTGTTCGGTTCACAAAGTCCTCTTCTAGGTAAAATGGGCGTTGAGGTTCTATGAAGTCTCTATCGATCCAAGGTCCATATCTAGATGGTCTCCTATTTAATTCTAACCAATGGGGTGTTGGTTCATCACTAGTATCATAGGCATGTTTCTTCACATCATAGACTGACCAAGTATCACCTTCTCCTACCGCTATCTTAGATTCCTTACAATCAATCATAGCACTAGCGGTCACCAAAAATCCTCTACCTATCAACAAGGGGCATGTAGGGTCGCTAACCATATCAAGGACGTGGAAATCGGCTAAAATGGTTAGTTTTCCTATGTGTACTAACACGTCCTTGACTACTCCAACCGGGTAAGCAACACTTCCATCCGCTAAGCCTATTATTACCTCGGTTTCTTCAAGTTTTCCTAGTTTTAGAGAGGTGTAGAGAGGTAACGGAAGTAGGTTAAGGCTTGATCCAAGATCGGCTAATGTGTCATAAGCCTCCGAATTACCGATCTTGCAAGGTAGAACAAATAAGCCCGGATCATCTAATTTCTTAGGTAGCTTGTTTTGAACAAAGGCGGTCCCTTTTTCGCCTAACTTGAGCTTCTTCTCATCCAACACATCAATAACCGGACTTTCAAGGTGGAGCTCCTTGAATTCATTGTCAAGGTTTTGAGTGGGAGGTGTTTCAACTACGACTTGGGTTTGTTTGAAACACGAGCTCATGGAATTGACCGAATAATATTGTGGACAAGAACTAGGAGACGAAACTGACGAGATGGCGTTGACGTTTAGTTTCGGGTTCTTGACGGTGTTGCTAGGGAGTGCTCCCATTTCTCGGTCATTGAGGGCTTTCAACAAAGTGTCAATCTTATTGGTCATCTCGCTTTGTTTTTGTTTGAAATCGGCTTCAAACTTGGCCAAACGAGCTTCTTGAGATGCCATAAATTGAGACATCAATCCTTCAAAGTTATCGGTACTACCATTGCTAGAAGGATTGTTGTTGAAAGTACGGTTCGAGTTGGAACCGCTTGATTGGAAACGATTAGGTGGGTTGGAAGAATTGGTTTGTTGTGTGTTTTGGTTTTGTTTCCACCTAAGGTTTGGGTGATTTTTCCATGAGGGGTTGTATGAATCACCGTAGGGGTTTTGCTCGGGTTTGAAAGTGTACCACTTGTCTCCAGCTCCGTCGGTACGCGAGGATGCGTAGTCCGCAAAAGCTTGTTCGGGGAGTTCCATGCAATCACGAGTGTCGTGGGGACCACTACATAATTCACATGAAGAAGTGATTTTGTTCACTTGGCTTGAAGGTTTAGGAGCCTCGTAGGATTTCATAAGAAACTTGACCTGGTCTTCAAGTTCTATGATCCTACGGTCGGAAGTGCTTGAATTGTTCGAAGGCAAAGATATTGCCTTGACCGTTTTATTCAAATCACGGGGATCACTCCAACTTTCGTTGTCATAAAGAGCAAGATCTTCTAGGAGAGCCCATGATTGTTCCACACTTAGATCATGTAGCTTACCACCGGCCGATTGGTCAATGGTTTGCCTCGTGGAGAGATTGATATGGTCATAGAAGATTTGGACTTGGAGCCAAAGTTCTATGCCATGGTGAGGGACTTTTTGGAGTAAGTCCTTGAATTGAGTCCATGCCTCGTAGAGGGTTTCGCCTTGACGTTGTTGGAACATCAAGATATCATTCCTTAGCTTGGTAGTTCTTCCTGGTGGGAAAAACTGAGCAAGGAAACGAGTGGTGAGATCATCCCAAGAGGTGATGGATCCTGCGGGTAGACGCTCTAGCCATTGACTAGCTTGGTCCCGCAGAGAGAATTGAAAGAGACGCAGTCGGGTCGTCTCTCGAGTGGCAACATCAAGGTCTATAGAATCAACAATTTTGAGAAAGTCCTTGAGATGTTGATTAGGATCTTCGGAACGAAGTCCATGGAATGCGCATCCGCTTTGCACCAACCGGATGGTGTCGTATCGCAAGGGTGTGACATTGGCTCCTTGAGTGAGCTCAATGGTGTTCCGGTAGCCATGGTGGCTAGGACGGGAGTAGTCTCCTAAGGTACGGGCTCTAGGAGGTTGTGGTGGTTGTTGTGGTGGTGGGTTGTTGGGATCAAGGATATTACCACCTTCCATGATGTCGGATGGTAATGGTTACGAACAAAGAAACGAAGAAAAAAAGATAGACTAAAGAAAACCTAGAAAAATAAAATAAAAATCTCACTAGAAAGGAATCTAGTGAGTAGACCTAATAAAATAAAAATTCAACCTAAACAATAACTATTCCCCGGCAGCGGCGCCAAAAACTTGATGCGTGGTTTTGCAACCTTACAACAGGTTTTACCTCTCGAGGGATCTCAAGAGGCTTACAACCCCACCAGGCAGTGTACCTGACCGATGTAGTATAGTGTAGTGGTAAGTACGGGGGATTGATCGTTCTCCACAGGGAATAGTGTCGTTAGGATTGAAAAACTACTCTAATAGGTCTAAGGGTGAGGGAAGATTCTTTTTGTATTTTTATGTTTTATGAAAGCAAATAAAATCTCGGGTTTGAAGGAGTGGGCGGAATTAGTTGCTAATCAACTAACCCAAATAACTACAAATGCAAATAAAATAAAATAACTGAAAATGAAAAGGTCGTGAAACTTATGTGGAGAGAAATGTGTTTACTTAGATTTCCTTACTCCCTAACTATCTTTTACCGGTTGATTAGTGTGTATTAATTGCGTGGATGACGGGTGTATTCCTTAATACCAATCGTGGGGTGGCGTACGTACTTCCCCAACTCTACAAGCTCCTACTTCACTCCTATGTCGAGCCGGCTAGGAAGCTCCTAACATGGGATCACTAGAATTCGCTCATGCATTAAATACAACCATAAAAACCTTAGTACGCATTGGTTCATGTTTCTTAAGACGTTCAAGCAAGTTACCGAATAGGAAGTTAGCCAGTTTTCTTAAGCCTAACATCGATGAACAATCATCCAATACAATTAATAACACACTAATAACCAATAATCAATAGCTAGGTTTCATTAGATCTAAGCAAACACAAGATAAATCTAGCCTAGCATGTTAATTAAAAGACAAGAACAATATATAATCAAACAACACATAGACATATTGATTGATTAAATGATAACTTATCTTCAATTAAACATGGGAGATCCAAGGGTATGAAAACCCTTAAAAAATGGCAGAAATTCGTCTTAGGGTTTCTCCTCACAAAGTTGCACACTAATGACAAAAAATTGCAAAACTATATATAGAGTTTAAGGGCTGACGGTGTCACGTTGTAGATCCTGACGCCGTCACCTCGCCGTGTCTAGGGTTCTCGGATGACCTTCTTGACGCCGTCCCTCTTTAGTGCTCCAAAATCCGCTCTGGCTTATCAAGGCTTGACGCCGTCAGAATAAGGCTTGACGCCGTCCCTCTTTAAGTTAAACCGTGATGGCCTTGATCACTTCAAAGGGTGACGCCGTCAGAAATCCTTTGTAAAATTCTCTGGCTTATCATGTGTATTTTTCATATCCACCTTTTTTGCCAAGCCATGACGCCGTCAAGGGCAATCCCTGACGCCGTCAAAGGTACTTTTCCAGCCGATTTTGAGACTTTGTCGTTTTCTTCACTTTTATGCTCCAAAAACGTCCAAAATGCTTCCTTTTCCAGATTTCTTCTCCAAAGTACCTAAAATGACAAAAGGAACGATTTAGGGCAATATTTGATCAAATAAATACGATTTAGGGCTTAAATGACCCCCTAAAAGCGGTACACTTTTCGCTTCATCAGGTATGCATTCTCTAGTTGTCTAATAGAAATGACATTCTACCTAAGAAAGCAGTAAATTAACACGTTGCATTTTGAATGATTTGATTATATTTAATAAATCCTAAATTATCTAATAGGAATGTTTAGTGGTAATCAACTAAGAGGGATGATAATCCTAAGTTTGATTATTATGATTTTATGTGCAATGTTTAGTCACAATCTTAAGGGAGGCATCGGAAGTCGACAGGCTTAATTGTCATCCTCACCTATCCTATGGTCCCTGTGTGGTGGGATTTCTCCTTTACTCAGTTCACAATCATTAAGTCTCCTACTAATCTGAGAGATGTGCCTTAGTATTCTCCTTTAACACTAATGTGCTTGTTGGTTGCTAACACCTATTACTACAACTATAGACAGGCCGTAATAATAGCTTGCATATGGTCAATGCAAGGGTTCAAGGAAGAATACCTCATGTTAATAAGTTGCTACCTATTATCATGGCTCGCACTCCTAACTAGGTCTTCATACTAGGGGTCGCCTAATGGTCTTAGGTCAACAACTACTAGGGAATGGTAATCCTATAGTCAATCATGCATACTAGGGTTCAGATGGCCACTTACTACCCAATACACAATCAATCCCTATTTTCTATACCTAACTAGAATCACAAGGGTCACTGAGCATACTACACGAAATCCAATAAAATTGTAATATAAACTTTAAGGTCATAACAAACAAACGAAAGGATATTAAATAAATTAAATGTCGAAGAACAATAATTGAAACACAATATGTATCATGCAGCAACAAAATAATCTAAATCAAGTAAATAATTAATTGAAATCAAACTGATAGTGTTGAATAATCAATTACAAATCGTGCTAACATAATGTTCTCGATCCCTTAGTTGAATAATGTGGCAAACCCCGAAAGGTTTGACCCTAACCAACCCTACTGCTCGTCTCTCTTTCTTCTCGTGCATCAGCTCCCAAAAACCACAGCAAAAGATAAATCCGAATGAATGAATACGATTGGTATTTATAACCCTTTTGCAACTACGGCATATCCTCAATGGCTTCGTTATGCCGCAATCGTCTTGAAACATCAATTGGCGATAATAATGTGTTACGGTGCAGAGTCCTCATTCCGTTTACGCCGTAACTTTCTCCTGAATGCAGATTACTTGTAATAAGTCCATTTTGACCATTTCCCGCATCTTTCCGTTCCAACGCCTTGATTAACCTGACTGTAAATATAAATGAATTAAGTACCAGATTCATATAGAACAATATAAGGTAAGGCAATAAACATGGGATTTTGGCACTAAAATATTTTAGATTATTTGATGTTATCAGGAGCCTATATATTCAGATTGATGAGCATGCCTAATGACGTTTGATCGGTAAAAATCAAGTCATTATTTTTCCTAGGAAACACAAGTGAAGTATGTGTATTCCCGGGTCGTTATCCCCGATGAGAGTTGAATGGAATTCGTGCAATCGGGTTTGTGAATCGTGTTTGAGATATAAAAATTTGAGAGATTTTGGATTTGGATTACAACTACGTAAAACAACAAATATGCTAGGAAATAAAAAACAATTACAACTAGAAACAATTAACGTGAATAAATAAAACGTGAATAAAATGCACGAATAAAAACGTAAAATAATGAAATACTAAACCTAGGATACAAATGCAATAAAAACTAATTTTATAACAGAAAATACTAATCTATAAAAGTCTAGGGGCCAAAAATGTAAAAAATTAAACTTTAAAAAATACTAAAACAAAGGCAGGGACTGAATTGCAATTTTCCGAAACTTATTTAAAACTAAAAATCGAATTTCAGAAAGACAGGGACCGAAATTGATTAAACTGAAACTAGCGGGCTTACTTGTAAAAAACTGAAAATTAGAAAACGTTTTACAACTCAAAACAAATCCCAGGTTCGATCCCCAGCAACTACACTATATTAAAACTATTTTTTTTTAGTTTTCTCTTAAAAACTACCAACCACTTAATCCAATAAGCTGTATTGACTTAGATATTACTACTCCTAACCTGAAATAAGCTCAAAATAAACCCTGCAATCTGCTAAAAATCCCACAAGTCTGCTGCTATCTTAGGTTCAGGGCAAAGCTAGTGATTTTCAAGCTTGTAAAGAAGCTATTCTAAACTAATCTCTACAAACACAAACACTGAGATCAAAACAACGAAAGCAGAACAACAAGAATTCTTCTACTTAATAACCACAAAAGTTACTAACAAGCAAAAACTAACTCAATCAGTAGCAAGCAACAAAACTAAAATAAGATATGCTAAAAAAAACAATATATATGTTTTTTTTTTTCTTTTCAAGCTTAAACTAAGAACACTAACTAACTCGGTAACAAGAACTAATATGCAGTAACAAAATTCGAATAAGCATTAACAAGAACGAAATAGCAGAATCGAAGCAGTAACAATAAGAACAACAACCCCTTTTTTTTCTTTTCGCAAACCATATAAACATCAACCAAAAAAGCAACAATAATTAAGAACAACTACTTATCAAACTAAGCAACAATAAACTGAACTTAACAATAAACTTCGATTTAAATTAAATTAAAGAGTAAAGTTACAATAACAACTAAAATAAAAACATACCGACTTTTTTAGCTAAAATAAAACCTAAGTACAACAATGATATCTCCCCTTCATTTATACTGCTAAAAAAAAATAATATAACTCCGGTCCTTCTTCTTGTGTGTTTCTTTTGTGAGAGAAAGCTTTGATAATCTTCCATTTGTGCTTCTTTGGACACTTTCCCAGCCGTAGGATTAAAAAGAAATGATCTTGGCTCTTGATTTTGGTCTTGGCGCCCACTAGCTCACACGGATTGATGAGGTGGATGTTGGGGAGGTATAAGGGGAAGGGTTTTGGTGTTGGGGAGAAGAGAAGGAGATAAAACTGTGAAAGTTTTGGGAGTGGAGGTTTGGCTGCTTGTGTTTCCCGTGATTGTTCTTGGCGGGATGAAGAAGAAGACAAGATGGTGTGGGTTAGCTTTAGGGATTTTGACTCTTATTGGGGATTTGACTAATTCTTGGTACCCGGATTTTGTTTAGTTAAAATAGGGTGGGTCGGGTATAGGTGGATTAGTGGGCTGGTTGTGTTTTGGTGTGGTGGGCTGGTGGGTTTTGATTTAAGGTCCGGTTGTAGTTTAAAGTTGGGATAATTAAGATTATAACACAAGGACCAAATGTGTGTACATCATGAAAGCTCGGGGACCAAAATTGAAATTTCACCAAAATATTCCAAGGGACCAAAAATGCCAAGTTTATTATTCCTAGGACTGAAAATTTATTTTTTACTATTTTTTTTTTTATTTTTTAAAAGCTTGAGGGACTAGACTTGCCATTTGCAAATTTTATTTGTTTTTCAAACGTTTTCAATCATTTTGCATATGGAATACAAAAACACATCTCAAAGATATTTTTAACATTTTTTGATCGTTTTAAAGTGTTTTTGGTTGTTTTGACTCGAAAATTGGACGAAAAGATATGTGTAAAACGACACATATCAAATCCCCCACACTGAGCAATTGCTAGTCCCTAGCAATTTGTTTATGAAAATTGATGGATGTATCTCTTTACCAGAAGCCATCACCTCTGGAGTAGCCAAATGTTTCAGTTCAAGTAAGAACTATGGTACACTGATAACCATATGATTTTGAGCAAATCATCAGCTGCCAACGGATTTGATTTGTCTTTACCAGAAGCCGTTTGCTTCTGGACTAGCCAACTCTTAGATAAAACAACTTATTATCTTTGGTGAGCTGATGACCAATTATGGTTTTCCAACTGCCTTTACCACAAGCCATAATCTTGCGGGCTAGCCAACTCTTCATCTTTTTAGGATATGGTGAGTCGAATACCATACAATTTTGGGCAAATTGTAAGCCGTAAACGGATTTGATAAATCTTTACCAAGAACCGTTTGCTCTTGGATTAGCCAATCCTTTTGTGGGTTAGACATGGTGGACTGATTACCATTTGTTGTGTAAGTGCAAAACACTTACACCAAAAAAAAAATTTTGGCCAAAAACGGGGGAATTAGATGGTTTATATACGTGATTAAATTCGTGAGAATTCCCCCCACACTAGAGATGAATATTGCCCTCAATATTCAAAGTACCGGCTGTTATGCCGAAACTGAGAACGTAAAAGGGAAATATTACGGGCCATTTATTTTATTTTTGTTTTTGCAAAATTATTTTTTTTTTTTTTATTTTTTTTTTTTTTATTATTATTTATTTTTTTTTTTTTTTTTTTGAAATTTATATACAACATCGGGGGCATCTCCCCCACACTAAGGTGGTAGAAAGTAGAAAGAAGTCAGAAATATGGGTGAAAACCCATATGGTGTGCTACTGTTTTTGTTAACCGAGTTGCTAGCTTGACTCGACCCCGAATTCATTTGTCCATGGGGAAGCAAGTGGAAACCAATCTCAATCGGACTTTCATTCAAATTGTTTGGATAAACTCTTGAACATGAGAAAGTTCCACACCGATGAGATAAAACCCGCGGTATTTCAATAGAAGAAACTATTAAGGGTGATACCGGGGTCAAATATGGTGTCCTCATTCCCGTAGGAGAAAAGGGAAAGAGCAATCACACCATATGTGATGAAGAGAAGCAAGATTTTGATTATTATCATGTAAAACTCTTCATCATCAGAAGCATCATTGGCTTCAACGGGAGGGAGGGTTGGGATACAATCTTCAAGAAGTAAATCTTTGAACACACCTCCCCCCACACTAGAATCATCCTCCAGATCGAAGTAGAAATGATCATATTCAGGAGGAGATATCATATGAGGGAGTTCAACCGAGAACTTCTCATGATATCGATCATTTTTATCAAAATGAAATACATCATACTCGGGAAGAGACATATAAGAATGGGAAGTGGTATTTACACTTCCCGTCTCTACCAAATGATCGATATCAAAACGAAAGGCTTCATAAGCCGAGAGTGAATAATCCGGATGAGGAGTGGGATTGCCACTTCTCTCCTCTTGATCATTAAACACAAAACTCTCAAATTCGGGAAAAGCATCCTCGAGCTCGAGCTCGGAAGGATAAGACGGCTTTTCCACAACAACATCATCCTTTGGGGGGAGAGCAAACAATGGTTCATCAAAAATCATTTTTTCTAAAATCGGGCCATCTCCCCCCGGATCAACATCGGGCTCAACAATTTGAGCATCAAACAAGAAGACCTCGAACTCTTCTTTAGAAATATCATTTTCCTCAAACGGAGGAGAAGAGTCGGAAATGAGTGATGTGGAAGTAAGAGTGGGATTTTTGGCAATATCAATACGACAAACCGATTCTGAAGGTGGGGCAAGTGGTGTGCTCTTAGAGCTAGCAGTTTTTACCACTTCCGTTGTATCCTCAGATTCGTGTTCATCGTAATCAAAAACACTCTTAACTTCTGCATTACAACTTTTGAACCATTCACTTGAACCAGGGGCTATGTTCGTTGCTTTGAGCTCAGAACGTTTTTGTGCAACACTTTTGACCGTGAATCTTGAAAGTTTTGAATCAATTTTTTCAGATTTTTTATCAATAGTAGCAACGTTGCAATTTGACCCCTGATTAATGTTGAACGTGATCTCTTCATTTTCAACACGAATGGTTAATTCTTCGGCGTACACATCAATAAGAGCACGACTTGTTCTTAGAAAAGCTCTACCCAAAATGAGTGGAACTCGTGGATCGGCATCAAAGTCTACAACAACAAAATCTGTGGGAAATTGGAACTTTCCCACTTTCACGACAACATCCTCGGCTATTCCAAGCGGATAAGTAGTGGTACGATCCGCTAGCTCGAGTGTCATGCACGTGGATGTAAGCTTTGGAAGAGATAGTTTTTTCCATATCGAGAGTGGCATGAGGTTAATACTTGCGCCAAGATCGGCCAAGGCGGAGCATTTCACCATCCCCGAGAAATCACACGGGATTAAGAACTTGCCGGGGTCTCCAAGCTTTTCGGGAAGCTTCTTGAGGATGACCGCCGAGCATTGCTCGTTTAATGGGGTTTTTGCCATATCGACTAACTTATCCTTGTTGCTTAACAACCCTTTGAGTGTAGTTGCAAACTTTGGCATGAGAACGAGAGCATCAGCAAAGCTTATGTCGAAGTGCATCTCATTGAAGATTTGGAAGAACTTTTCCATTTGTGCATTGTTTTTCTCTTTAAGCTTTTGATCATTAAGCCTTGAAGGATATGGTATTGAAGGCTTTGGATTTGTCTTCGGAACATCGGGTTCCGGAATTGGGGTTGGGATTACCGAAGGTTGGACGTGTGCGGTACTTCGTGAGCTTGTGGAATGCACCTTGTCCGTTGTCTCCTCGGTCTCAATTTCAACTACCTTTGGAGGAAGAGAAGAAGAGGTAGTTGGAATTTTGGGTCCATTATATTGGACACCACTCCTTGTTGTGATCGCCTTCACATCGCCCCTCGGGTTAGCGATCGTGGTGCTAGGAAGAGTTCCTGAGCCCGAGGGTCGATCATTTAAAGACTTTCTGATTTCATTTATTTGAGTGGCCATCAACCGATTGGTTTCATTTTGGGATATCATGAATTGTTTCAATAATTCCTCCGTGGACGTTTGATTTTGGTTTAAAACTTGGTCTTGATTAAAATTTTGTCCACGGTTTTGAACATTTCCCAAATTTTGATTGAAATTTTGACCACGGTTTTGATTTCCTTGAAAACCTTGGTTTTGGAAATTTTGGTTCACCCGACCTTGGTTTTGGTTAAATTGGGCATTTCGGTTTTGCCCATTTGGATTTTGGGGGTTGAAACCAGGTGGTCCAAGATAATTGTTGGAGCGATAGCTTAGAAGATTACGGTCTCCTTGGGGTTGGTAAGAATTACCTCCCGAATTGTAGGATCCCGAAGCAGCATAAACGCTCTCTTGAGTGTTGCCATTGGTGGCTGGACACTCGAAATATGGGTGTGGACCACCACATGTTACACAGCTTTGATTCACCACATTTGCTTGTTGAGTTTGGTTTTGAAGATTATTTTGATGTAGCCTCAAAACAGCAGTGGATAAATCATCCATTCTTTTTGTGAGTGAAGCTATCTCGGATGAAGAGTCGGTAGTGATAGATTTAGATGACTCATTCCTCTCAGCGGAGGAATCCCAATAATTGTGGTGGGCGGTCATATTTTCAATTAAATCATAGCACTCTTCGGGTCGCCTTTTCATAAAGGTACCACCGGCCGCAGCATTGATCGTTTCACGATGTCGTAATGTTAAACCATTATAGAATGTGTCTATTATGGTAACAAGCAACATATTATGATTAGGACATCGATCAATAGATAGCTTATAACGTTCCCAAGCTTCGAATAAAGATTCATCGGGAAGCTGGCGAAAGTTGCTTATATCATTCCTCAATTTCGTCACCATTGATGGTGGGAAATATTTTGCCAAGAATTTTGAAGTCATTTCATCGAAACTATGAATTGAATTCTTGGGAAGACGATCAAACCAAGCGGTGGCATGATGCGTCAATGAATAAGGAAAAAGATACAAGCGAAGGGCGTCATCGGTGACACCTTGTTGTTTCATGCTTTGGGTTACCGTGATGAATTTATCGAGATGCTTGTTTGCATCTTCACCCGGTAAACCGTGAAATTGGCACGAAGTTTGGACTTGTTGGATCATATGATGTTTAAGTCCAAAATCCGCGGCTTGGATATTGACGGGAGCAATAGGTCCGCCCCGTCCTTGCATGGTCGGTTGGCACAACTCCTCCATCGTTCGGAGATCGGGAGCTGGCCCATTATTACCCGCGTTATTATCAGCAGCCATATTCTCAACGTCTTGAAAATCAAGACGTCGATTTCGGCGAATAATTCTTTCGGGATTAGAAACGGGTGAACAAAGATTGGGTGTGGAAGAACGGGTGCTCATGCACCAATAAAACAACAAAAGTTTAAAAACAAATTTTTGAAAATGAAAATCTTTTTTTTTGTATTTTAAGGATAATTACACAATTTTTTTTTTTTTTTTTTTTTTTTTTTTTTGGAATCGATTCGTCAATCCAAATTCGTTTCTCACAAAATTACTCGCAGAGTGGCGGAGAAGCAAAGGTGGGCAATAAATGCTCCTTAAAAACCCGCCTCTTTCGGTTCGTCAATTTAATGTCAAACCATCCTTAAACCACTTGTATAGGTTGTAATTTCAAGATAATCCGAAAAACAATTAACTCACGATTCGTTTTGTTGGAAATTCGGAATGGTTTACAACACTTCAAAGAAGTGAGGATGTTTATTTTATTTTATTTTGTTTTTGTAAAACACCTTAGACAATGAACTTAAACCAATAATCACAAGATGAATGGCTTCTTTGAAAAAGGTACACCACTCACAAGGATACAAAGGCAAGTTTTAATCTTTAGTTTGGGAACTTATTATGTCCGTACCCCCAGTTAGGTAGTACTCTGTCTTGATTCTCGACGGTAAATTTTTATTGTTGTTATTATTAAACAAAGAGTTTTTTTTTTTTTTTTTTTTTTTTTTTTTTTTTTTTAGAAAATATTCACAAATTTACTATAAACCTTCACAAAGAGGATTTATAAAACACGATTTGACAAACGAGATTTTAAAAATTCGCTACAGCCCTCCCCGGCAGCGGCGCCAAAATTTGATCGGTAAAAATCAAGTCATTATTTTTCCTAGGAAACACAAGTGAAGTATGTGTATTCCCGGGTCGTTATCCCCGATGAGAGTTGAATGGAATTCGTGCAATCGGGTTTGTGAATCGTGTTTGAGATATAAAAATTTGAGAGATTTTGGATTTGGATTACAACTACGTAAAACAACAAATATGCTAGGAAATAAAAAACAATTACAACTAGAAACAATTAACGTGAATAAATAAAACGTGAATAAAATGCACGAATAAAAACGTGAAATAATGAAATACTAAACCTAGGATACAAATGCAATAAAAACTAATTTTATAACAGAAAATACTAATCTATAAAAGTCTAGGGGCCAAAAATGTAAAAAATTAAACTTTAAAAAATACTAAAACAAAGGCAGGGACTGAATTGCAATTTTCCGAAACTTATTTAAAACTAAAAATCGAATTTCAGAAAGACAGGGACCGAAATTGATTAAACTGAAACTAGCGGGCTTACTTGTAAAAAACTGAAAATTAGAAAACGTTTTACAACTCAAAACAAATCCCAGGTTCGATCCCCAGCAACTACACTATATTAAAACTATTTTTTTTTAGTTTTCTCTTAAAAACTACCAACCACTTAATCCAATAAGCTGTATTGACTTAGATATTACTACTCCTAACCTGAAATAAGCTCAAAATAAACCCTGCAATCTGCTAAAAATCCCACAAGTCTGCTGCTATCTTAGGTTCAGGGCAAAGCTAGTGATTTTCAAGCTTGTAAAGAAGCTATTCTAAACTAATCTCTACAAACACAAACACTGAGATCAAAACAACGAAAGCAGAACAACAAGAATTCTTCTACTTAATAACCACAAAAGTTACTAACAAGCAAAAACTAACTCAATCAGTAGCAAGCAACAAAACTAAAATAAGATATGCTAAAAAAAACAATATATATGTTTTTTTTTTTCTTTTCAAGCTTAAACTAAGAACACTAACTAACTCGGTAACAAGAACTAATATGCAGTAACAAAATTCGAATAAGCATTAACAAGAACGAAATAGCAGAATCGAAGCAGTAACAATAAGAACAACAACCCCTTTTTTTTCTTTTCGCAAACCATATAAACATCAACCAAAAAAGCAACAATAATTAAGAACAACTACTTATCAAACTAAGCAACAATAAACTGAACTTAACAATAAACTTCGATTTAAATTAAATTAAAGAGTAAAGTTACAATAACAACTAAAATAAAAACATACCGACTTTTTTAGCTAAAATAAAACCTAAGTACAACAATGATATCTCCCCTTCATTTATACTGCTAAAAAAAAATAATATAACTCCGGTCCTTCTTCTTGTGTGTTTCTTTTGTGAGAGAAAGCTTTGATAATCTTCCATTTGTGCTTCTTTGGACACTTTCCCAGCCGTAGGATTAAAAAGAAATGATCTTGGCTCTTGATTTTGGTCTTGGCGCCCACTAGCTCACACGGATTGATGAGGTGGATGTTGGGGAGGTATAAGGGGAAGGGTTTTGGTGTTGGGGAGAAGAGAAGGAGATAAAACTGTGAAAGTTTTGGGAGTGGAGGTTTGGCTGCTTGTGTTTCCCGTGATTGTTCTTGGCGGGATGAAGAAGAAGACAAGATGGTGTGGGTTAGCTTTAGGGATTTTGACTCTTATTGGGGATTTGACTAATTCTTGGTACCCGGATTTTGTTTAGTTAAAATAGGGTGGGTCGGGTATAGGTGGATTAGTGGGCTGGTTGTGTTTTGGTGTGGTGGGCTGGTGGGTTTTGATTTAAGGTCCGGTTGTAGTTTAAAGTTGGGATAATTAAGATTATAACACAAGGAGGAAATGTGTGTACATCATGAAAGCTCGGGGACCAAAATTGAAATTTCACCAAAATATTCCAAGGGACCAAAAATGCCAAGTTTATTATTCCTAGGACTGAAAATTTATTTTTTACTATTTTTTTTTTTATTTTTTAAAAGCTTGAGGGACTAGACTTGCCATTTGCAAATTTTATTTGTTTTTCAAACGTTTTCAATCATTTTGCATATGGAATACAAAAACACATCTCAAAGATATTTTTAACATTTTTTGATCGTTTTAAAGTGTTTTTGGTTGTTTTGACTCGAAAATTGGACGAAAAGATATGTGTAAAACGACACATATCAACGTTACACATGTGAATGAGGTACAATTGGCAAGTCAGTAGCCAACTCTTACCATGTCTAAGGTGGTTGGTTCGAATATAGGAAAGAACAAGGGTGGTGATGTGGTTGATGATGATAGTGATAGTGAAGTGGAAGAGGTTTTTGATGAAATAACAGGTTTCATGGCACCAAAGAGAGGAGTTGGAATTGGGAGGAAGAGCCTATACGAGCGGGGAAAGGTAATTATGATAACAACGCATATGATGATGATGACTGCGAAGATTTGTCTGAAGAACAATTAGCTTTTTGTAACGCTTATGATATAAAGGTTCGTGGTCATACTAGACGTTAGTAGGTTTATAGAGTAGTTTTTCATAAGTTTGGTTTGTCATTCTTATGATAGGTTTGGTTTGAAGCACAAATGGTGCGTTTGTTTTTCCGCCTATGTAACGGGTTGAGATGAGACATTTTTTGAAGTAATAAAATTTACCGGGTGTAAAAACCATTTACCAAAAATAGACGGCCCTAGTGAGGATTGTCTACTGGAAAATTTAGAGTACTTAAATTTAGAGTAGGGCAAATGATTAAAAAATGTATCATACTTGCCACCAGTTTCTATTCAGGGTAGCGAACAAATTTTTTTGCTTCTGTGGGTACTTTTCTTTCAAATTCATCCTTTTTAGGGTATTTTGCGAAAATTTTGGACATTTTTTCCCCTCTTAGCTAATAGAATTTTTTTTTCCCCAAGGGCAAAAATGTCACATAGTACCCTAAAAAGGATGAATTTGAAAGAAAATTATCCACAAAAGCAAAAAAATTTGTTCGCTACCCTGAAGAGAAAACCATGGCAAGTATGATACTTTTTTTAATCATTTGCCCTTTAGAGTACTTACCTTATATGTAAATTTCTGCTCTTTAATCAAGCTACATCCAGTCACAAACTTTTTAGTAATCAACAACTAAAATCGATACGTTAAATGTATTCTACCTTCATGTATCGACTTCTATTAACACAGACGACAAGCGTGCAATGATAGTTCCTAACACACACATAAGATGTTTGAAAAACCTACTGATCAACAATGCAAACTCTTGTAAACTCAAGTTAAATTACACGGCTTTTGCACATAAGTTAATTAGTTTCGGTTTTCATATGAAGGTCACAATTAAAGAACCAAAAGAATTAATCCAGCCCCACACGACGAAAGGGAAACAAAAACAAAAGGGGATAAAAATTTCCCATAACTTAACATCGATGACATGTGGGTGTAGAAACAATCTCTCAACAAATAATTCAATCAGTCTTTATGATTTTACGCAATCCGACCATAGTTTAGCACCATCAAATGATTGATCGTAGCTGAAGACTGAGGAACCAAAGTAAACCCGATATCATTTCTTGGACTATTCCATATAGTATCTCTTACATGTTGTAGCGTCGATAATGACAACAGTTGATGTCCTTTACATGTTATCTCCACCTGTTTATCACATTAACCCGTTCAGTAAACGAAATTCGCAAAATATCAACAAAATCATCGTTAGATGAATGCAAGGTCGATAACATATGTAAGTTCTAACAAATTGCAACACTAGAGTAAAAATTCAATCATCAATTATGGTATATAAATGGATGTTTTAATCTCATGAATGCTAATTTGCTATTGCTAAATACATACAAGCATGATGTTAAAGAGAGTGCACGATTGGAAAATTACAAACTCCCTTTAATCATGACATTATTTAACCCCACCATAAACTTTGCTACCAAGCCAAACCCATGATCTTTATTTGTATGTATCAATCGTTTTACGAAAATTCAAGTATCATCATCATAAGAATATGCATACAAAGTTTGAGTGGATATCTTTTAAACGAGTAACATGATTGATTTCGTCTAGATTTTAATCATATCCATGCATTGCTTTGGTTCAAAGTAAAAAAACATATATTGCATGTGTAACTTTTTTCTTGTCATAAAATTTTGATTTGATATGATATGAACTACTACTCCATTGTTTTTACTTCTTCATGTAAGTGGAGCACTTGTATGCAAGGTATTATGATAGATTCGAACCACTTTTAAGCAAAAAGAGTAGTGGACCCTAAATAGGAGAGAGCTATGATGCCACCTCCATACCTATCATATATAATCTTTTTTTGCTTTGGTTCAATCTAGTTGAAGCATGCGAAAGCATGACAAAATCATCATGCATGATAAATTCTATATATGGTTAGGTTCAAAATTTCTAAAATTCTATATATAGTAATATATGGATTTTGAAGACACGTGTTTTATTACACTTGTCAAATCTCTAAACCTGCACACTCATTTTCATATAGGAATTGAGTTGCGAAGTTCGCCTTGTAATTTGCACACTCTAATATACAAGCAGTTAAAACATGTTATAATTAACGTACAACTTTCTAATATAACATTGGTGTGTGCCAATAAAAATTGAAAGTGTGCAAATTAATTTTCTTTTCATATTCATTCACGAACATGTCGTTATAAGAGCACGTTCATAAAGTTTATTTCCATTTCGCATAAAAATTCAGTTTACTAGTGCAGGGACGGACTTATAGTGTAAGTATGGGGGGCCGGTGCCCCCCATGGCTAGCCGAAAAAGTTAAAATTTTAGTGTAATTTTTATAAAATTTTGACCTTTTTTCGAAAGTGACCCCCACCAAAAACTCAAATTGCCCCCCACCAACATATTAAGACCTAACATTCAACGCTCTAAAGCCTTATAAACCCTTCATCTCTAAGTAAAAATACTCGATTTATCATTATGATTTTTTTTTTCCGCATTTTGTTGTTATTGTCAAAAAAAAAAAAAAAAATTTTGCCCCCCACATCCATTTTCCCTGGGTCCGTCATAAAAATTCTGTTTACTAGTGTAAGTACAATGTATTTTTTTAGAGTCAATATCGTGGATCTAAAAATAAGAATAATTGAAGATGGATTTTTAGCGATAATTTTCAAATACTTTAGCATGCTATAACATGGAAGGAAATGTGTTTTAGAGACCTTTGTTGGACATAAACTTATGAGAATCATATAAATATGGATTTCGAAACGGGCTGAATCAGAATTGTCCGTTAATTAGTTAATTCAGTTAAACACTAATCGTGTTTTTTCTGTAGATTTTTTAAGTTTAAGATAATATCCCCTCCAACTTTAGCTAAAGATCAAATCAATCAATTTAAAAAGGGATTGTCCTTAAACTAAATGGTAGATCAAGTGTTAAGTGATATCATGCTTGTAACAATTCGTCACATATATAAGTAGAAGAGAAAACATCTTAGCCCCTTATAAGATTAGAATTGTGACCTGCTAATATCCTTCAAACATAGTTTTAGTCGATCATTGAAGATACTCAGGTAGTCTACTTTTTTTGGTTTTGAGGTAATGTACTACGGAGTATATTACAATGCTCCCATTAGAAGACCTAGAAATATCAATTATATCTCATTATCTCCTATACTATAGTATAATAGCACGTAATATTGTTTGCTCTAAAGTACATTCACTCCTACCTAGATTGAAAGAGAACATAGAGCATGCATGCAAATGCATATTGATATGATTTGGAGTTAATATTATAAGTTAAGGTAACTAGTAATTAAAGAAGCTAATGATTGGATAGTGAGTTTTGGTTTCGCAGCATGGGTATAAAATTGAGTGACATGGGATATTTGATTTCTTCACGTAAAAGCAAAACTTGAAAAGCTAAAGTAGCTGGCATCATCAATGATTTGCTGAATCAAATCCTTACAAATATGCACATAAGGTTGACTCTATGCTATCTTAGCTTCCATTAATAATAGTACTACTATTTAAACACAACCCCAAGAAAATAGAATGTTAATACAATCCACGAACCATGCATTGATGCATACCACTCTTTTGTTATATGTGTTGTATATCTGTAATTCTATACATATTTATAAACAAATAAACTATATATTAGAGAGTTATATGGTTGGTGGTTGCATGTATAGATCTTATTTTGTTCTTTTATTCCAAGTGATACATATACACGTTGGCCTGCATCTTTGTTAGTTCTTAACATGTAGCAACTAACAGTTATAAAATATGGTGTGAGCTGTTACTTGACGTTTGCATACATACATACATACATACATACATACATACATACATACATAATTTTTATAAAATTTCTTGATTTAGTCACGATATATTTGTAGTTTATTATTGGTAGCTATTATTGGAATATTATAGAACGTTACACTTAGCAAATGAATATATATACAGATAAATAAGTAGTGCAAACTCATTAGGTATGGAAACTTTGTTTTTTGAACTCATGCACTCCAACAAATAGAAAGCAGTGCATATAATGGACGTGCATCCTTTTATGTATGCCGATGCGAAACTAAAAATGTCATCAGTCAAAATAAATAAGTACCAGCTATTAATATATGATGATTATATTATAAGGTCAACTAAACTTTATAAACTTAGTGTAAAGAGAAGTGAGTACATTTAATTTGCCTCCACTACTATAGGGTCATCATTGTTAATTCCAAACAAATTAACATTAGCATTTAACATACGAGGTGACTTACTCCTTCTGTTGTCATAAAATTCCTTCGAGGGAATGAGGGTTCCACTTAATTATAAGGACAAAGATACATCATCGACATTACTCTATAATTATAAGTCTAGGATATATTTCTAACTTAACTCGAAATTAGATGATCACTGTACAAAAACAATTCAATACTACATAAGACATTAGATTATCAACTTCGTGAGTGCTCTTAATCGGATAGATTGGCTATATAATCCTTGTAATGCCCTATCCTCTTCATTGTAATTTGTTTAGCTCCTTGCTAGTTTAATCTCATATTGCCGTTCAAAGAAAAAATCAACTTCGTTAGTGTTCGTATCTACTGGTATTTGTTAATTCTACTACTAACTTCCTATCGTTGAGCTCCCATCCTACAAAAACGAAACTGTAAACAAGCAACTTCCTACCAAGTGTTCTGGTTTCTCTTGGTATCACTAATTATCAGTATCCTACCGAGCATCCACTGGTTATAATGTTATATATGTAGCAAAGATATGCAGGAACTCAAGTCTTATATACTGTACGTGTACGTAAATGTATAGTCTAGTTTAATTTCCCTTCAATCTAGAGATTAAAGAAGCATACGAGTGATTCCAAATGTGACGAAGTAGAATTACTTACTAACTTTCTTTCATTTTGATCTCCAATAGGATTGGGAAGTTTAATCTTAGCAGGTTATAACTTATAACGGAGTTGTAATTAACCCATGTCATGCTTGGTCACATTTCATGTTTTTTTCTCGATTATAGCCTATAGCGACATGCTGGTGCGCTTCCACTAATGGATGAAAGTCACGAAACTATGTTGTTAACAAAAAAAAAAAAAATCTTCCAAACATTTCATATATCTTTTAATCTGGTGGTGTTTGTTTATTAAGAGGGTCTGAATCTGAATCTGAACCGCACGTCTGAATCTGAATCTGAGGCGTAAATGTCTGAATCTGAACGCATCTGAACGGGAAAAAAAAACTCGTGTTTGAACGGGAATTTTTTTTTTTTTTTTTTGTTATTTTGTGTCAACAAGAGGCATTCAGACACGTTAAGACACCCCTCTTAAGTCTTGACCATTAAGATCAAATAGTGTCGTTCAGACGCTGTTCAGATGCAAAAAAACAAATGGTCTGAACGGAAAAAATGTCTGACCGATTCAGACATAATGCCGTTCAGACGCTATTCAGATGCAAAAAAAAAACAAACGCAGCATATATCTTTTAATCTCATGCACGTTAATAGTTTGAAAACTAGCAAGCAAAAGCAATGTGCTCAAAAAAGGTTTCTCTCTTCATGCATAGTTTAATTAAAACTTGTCAAACTTTTACTTTGTTAATAAGTTTTGTTTCGTTCAAGGCAAGTAATTCTACTCAAATTTGATTATTGATGAATAAAAAAGGATATGATCACACTTAAATGTGTATGTGTATGTATCAAATACCTACATTGATGTATATGGTAACTAAAACATGAAGCAAACAATGGCTAGGTGTTCTTTTATGTATGCTAGATGATGGTAGCAAGTAGTTTTCTATATGTTTATCTTCAACATTCGTCCTTCACTTGGGACCTACGTGATTTTCTCTTTCAAGCTTTGTGTTTCCATATTTAACGTGGGTGTCATATCCCTACCCTAATTGACATGCACCAACACTAGTTACATTATTACCATTATATGAAAACAACCTACAATTATACTCACCACCTAATTCAAAATCACTAAACGAAAAACTAGCTAGGCATACCCCTCAATCCATTTCTAGTTTGCTCCAATGTTTCTTTCAGGTTATACTCACCAACCTTATTCTTACAATTGTTTGATGGGCTTTCCCCTTTTAGATTACTCCTAAATCACAACTACATACATACATTCATATGTAAATACGTGTATATACGAAATAAAAGTATCAACTCACTTATGGTTTATTCATAGGCCTAAGGAACCGGCCGGTTCCGATTGCTTTGATTGGATAGTTGAGTCTAACTTTTTTAAACTAGACTGTATAATCTTATTTGTCCTCATTTGTCACCTCTAGCAATTTGTTATAGTGTCTTAATGAATTTAACTTCCAAGAAAAAACTTGGATGTGTAAAATCTATCAAAAAAATAAAAAATAAATAAAAAATAGTATGCGTAAAAATATGTGCCTTACATTTTTCTTATTTCTATTTTCTAAGATTTTGTATGTGTATAATTGATATACATGTTAAACCAATGAGAACACAAAAAGGAAATTAAAAGCCACAATTAATAAATTTTAAGGGCTAATCTCATAAAATAAGAACCTAATTAATTATCTCTATCAATACTCACATAAATAAGAAACATGTACATATACATAATATACATACATATATATATATATAATATATATATATATTATATATATATATATATATATATATATATATATATATATATATAATATATATATATATATATATTATACACAGCATTTTTTAAGGTTAATAGCTACGGTATTTTGGTACGGTATTATATATAAGTTGTATAATGACTAATATGGAACACGGATACTCTAATCTAGCATGTAATTCTGTGGCATTAATATTGGCTTGATAATTACTGCTAACATAAAGAAAATATCATAGGGAAATCAAAAGACTAATAGATAAAATCATATAATACTAGGTTTTACAGTTTTATAACTCTAATTATATTTATTGAAAACATAAGTATTAGATCATGAATTAAGGTGGTACGTACCTCGGATTCACTTCCTAGTCCAAGCTTATTAACCAGATATTTGATTAAATGTCCAACTGTCATCCTTCCATCCCTGAATAAATAAAATCACACAATTTATATCAATTGTAAATAAAATAAAAACATTTGTTATTGAAGAACATTAACATGATAGTAATTAATAATGAAACATTTACTTGATTCTCAAGTAGCTCTTTGGTATTTGAGGCAAAAATGGTTCTTTAGCTCTGCAGGTATTCAAAATGCAAAATACATAAGTGCCATGCAAAAACATAAATGCAAGCAAAAAGAAAGAAAAATATATAAATAGGGTTTTAGGAGTTATTACTGGTTTTGAGATGCTTGCAACACAAACCAAACACCTGAATGAGGTCTTCGTGGGGGGTTCACAACTCTAGCTACATTTAGTCGACGATGTACATGATGCTGTCGTCCATGGTGTTCCGAAGAACCCGAAAATGAGGAAGATGAAGAAACTGGAGGATTAAGAACCGGTGTCATCATGTTTACAGGAAAAGGCCTAATTAATTGCAAATAATTATAATTAGTCTCTTGTTGATTTTGTTGATGTTGTTGTAGTTGTTGTAAAGTCATGAATGACGCGGAATTCATGACACCAGCAGCCGCAACTGATTGTTGCGGCGGCTGCATAAAAAAGTTAGTGGATGTCTGGAGAGGACCCCTAAAATCGGGTACTTGGAAAACGAGCTGATGAGGTGGCACATGTTGCTGTATCCGTTGTGATGAACTCCCACCATCGCGTCCAACACCAACTCGTAATAAGTCAAAGTCAACCGATGTCTGACTTGACGTCAGTTGGCTTTGGCTGGTGGTTGACGTCTGCGTATGTCCACCACCTAAACTCAACTCAAGCCACCGGTTATGATCATCTTCATTTGTATTCCTTTCATCATGTATATTAGTATTAGTATTAATATTGATATTAATATCCTTCGAGCTCGATCCTGCCTCTTCGTTATTGATACTTGTATCGGTTCTTGATTCATCTTCAGCCATTAGATCTGAAAACCCTCCTCCTAGACTAATAAAACAGTCGTACCCACCCTCCAAAAAGCCTCCATTAACATATTTTGATGAGGATATTTGAGCAGGATACATGATCATATTGTGAATCTTTGAAACTTACTAGAGCAAATTGATCTATGAAGAGTCAAGACATGAAAGAAATCCATACATATAATAAGAAATAATGGAAATCTTTTAAGTGTTTGAATATGTATCAAGAAGTAATAAATTTGGAAACAAATGCATTAATGATGATTGAAAAGAAGATATGGTGATGTGTAGAGAATAAGAATTGAAGCAAGATCTCACTACTTTGCTTCTATTTGTTCTCTTGGTTTGGAGGCTTGTGTTTTTATTTTCTTTTTTCTATAATGAGATGAGAAGATGAACCAAGAGAAAGTTGCTTATTATATTCCTGAAAGAGATAAAATGGATGGGTGGTCTGTATTGTTATTTATTTTCTTAATCATTCTTGATAGTTCATTACTTTGTGTATATGGTATTGTTAATTTAGAGGTGTCACTTTCATTATAATTCTATATTGTTTGGTTAATTGAGATTGTGTTTACATGTAACTTATATTCAATTTTTTTCATCAATACAACTTAGAAAGTTATACTATTTTATAGGTCGTGGAAAGCTTGCGTTGTTTAACCGCTCAACATAAAATTGTGAGAAGTTTCAAGTTCAATTCTTGCTACCTATGAACATACGTGAAGTAGTTACGTCAACCTTCCAAAATGGAAATCTTGTGAATTAGTAAGGAGTTGTATGTTTGACATATTGTAGTTTCTTCAAAGTGTTTAAATCCGTGGCCTGCGGGTAAACTGTAACCCCATGCACCTTCTTCTTTCTACAACTTTTATATACTATTTAAAACATAAAATGTTGCTCAAGTTATTCTCCCTTTTTGCGAAAACAATATTTAGACCGGTTTCGTCCTGCCCATGGGGTCGAATTAATATAAACAGCAATGTATACATACTTTTGGTTGTATACATGTAACAATGTAAATATATTTGTTGCTTTAATAAAGAAAATACGAATTTGAGTGTACTTTTGAAAAAAAAAAAAATTTTAGAAAGCAAAAACATATATAAAACTGAGTATACGTACTTTACTAAAGCTGTGTTTTATTTAGGGGTGTCATTTTCATATGTAACTAAAGCTGTGTTTTATTGACAGGCCTTTAGAGTTACAAACAATAATAAGTTAGTTATAGGGATAATGGCACGAAAAGCATCATACTTGCCACCTTTTGTCATTGTATGTTGCGTCCTTTTTTTTTTTGATTTAAACACTAACGTTTCTAAAACAGGCCATTTTGGGTACGGGTGACCTGCTGAGGAGGTTAAGCAGGTTAAGATAACGACAGTTAGTTTTATTATTGCAGCGTTAGTCCTTTATACTTAACAACCGTTTATTTTATTATTGCAACGTTAGTCCTTTACACGTTTTCGTCCGTTTTTACACGTTTTCGTTCGTTTTCGCACGTTTTTGTCCGTTTTCGCCCGTTTTTACACGTTTTCGAACGTTTTTGTCCGTTTTCGCCCGTTTTTACACGTTTTCGTCGATTTTCACACGTTTTTTTTTTCCATTTTTACACGTTTTCGTCGGTTTTCACACCGTTTTTTTTTCCGTTTTTACACGTTTTCGTCTGTTTTTACACGTTTTTTCGTTTTTACACGTTTTCGTCCGTTTTCACACGTTTTTTTCCGTTTTCGCACGTTTTTGTCCGTTTTTACACGTTTTCGTTCGTTTTCGCACGTTTTTGTCTGTTTTCGCCCCTTTTTTTTCCGTTTTCGTCTATTTTCACACGTTTTTTTTCCGTTTTCACACGTTTTTTTTTCCGTTTTTGTCCGTTTTTACACTTTTTTTCCCGTTTTCACACGTTTTTTTTCCGTTTTTTACACGTTTTCGTCTGTTTTTACACGTTTTTTTTCGTTTTTACACGTTTTCGTCCGTTTTCACACGTTTTTTTTCCGTTTTCCCGCACGTTTTTGTCCGTTTTTTACACGTTTTCGTTTGTTTTCGCACGTTTTTGTCCGTTTTTCCGCCTGTTTTTACACGCTTTCGTCTGTTTTCACACGGTTTTTTTTTTTCGTTTTTACACGTTTTCATCCGTTTTCACACGTTTTTTTCGTTTTCGCCCGTTTTTACACGTTTTCGTCTGTTTTCACACGGGTTTTTTTCCCGTTTTTACATGTTTTCTTTAACACGTTTTTTTTCCCATTTTTAAACGTGTGAAAACGGATGAAAACATGTAAAAACAAAAACAAAAACGTGTAAAAACGGACAAAAACGTGCGAAAACGGAAAAAAAACGTGTGAAAACGGAAAAAAAGGGGCGAAAACAGACAAAAACGTGCGAAAACGAACGAAAACGTGTAAAAACGGACAAAAACGTGCGAAAACGGAAAAAAACGTGTGAAAACGGACGAAAACGTGTAAAAACGAAAAAAAGGTGTAAAAACAGACGAAAACGTGTAAAAACGAAAAAAACGTGTAAAAACAGACGAAAACGTGTAAAAACGAAAAAAAACCGTGTGAAAACCGACGAAAACGTGTAAAAATGGAAAAAAAAAAAAAAAAAAAAAAAAAAAAAAAAAAAACGTGTGAAAACCGACTAAAATGTGTAAAAACGGGCGAAAACGGACAAAAACGTGCGAAAACGTGTAAAAACGGGCGAAAACGAGAAAAAGTGTGAAAACGGACAAAAATGTGCGAAAACGGAAAAAACGTGTGAAAACGAACGAAAACGTGTAAAAACGAAAAAAAACGTGTGAAAACAGACGAAAACGTGTAAAAACGGGAAAAAAACCCTAAAACTTTCTCTCTGGCGAAAAATGCGAAGGCTTAACACCTCCTACGATTCCCTAAATCAAAAATCCTTTTAATTCTTAATCTTCTTCGCTTACTGGGTTGGTTAATTAATAAATTGATTCCTTGTTAATAGTGGGACGGTGATACCTATATTCGCTTTTGGTGTTTTTATTTGATTTGGTTATATACGATTGCATGGTCTACTACTTCTATTATCTTAATATCTAACAAATCGTAGGGCCTACTGTTCCATTCTTATTTGTTATATCTTGATCGACAATATTCATTATGGGATAGGTAGAATCTGATCGTTATTGCTATAAACCCTAATCTTTGCGATTAGGGTTTTTCTTCTTTTACTTGGTATTGCGATTTGCTGGTTTGTATTGGTTGATTTCCGATTGTGTTCTTTGTGGTTGTGAGAGATGAATAAGGGTTTTTTGAGTCCTAAAAGTGTGGAGGCTAAGTCTGGTGCGAGTGTTGATGTAGGTGAACTTGCTGCTCGTGGGCAGCATGTTGTTACTGATTCGCATAGTGTTATGTCTGGGTTGAAGATGAATGATGCTGAAAACGCTGATGTTGCTAAGTCTTGTGGGACTGCTGGTAACGTGAGTTCTCCTCATGCAACTGATGCTCAAACTGATACACGTAATAGTGATGTTCGTGAACATGTTCCTGAACAAGTGAAGCCGATTTCACTTGAGGCTGCGACGAGTTCGCTTGATGATAAGATCCGCGATATGGAACGGAAAATTGTAGAAGGTAAGCTTGTGTTCGTGGATGATGATGGGGTTCCATTACCTCTTCATGATGAGGAGCAGATTCATGTTACACATGATTCTAATTCGTCTTCTAATGGCTCTGAACAGCCTAGTGTGGAACAATTGATAGCTAATGCGCATAAGAATTTTGATGATGCCATGAATAAAATTCAAAGTGAGATTGTTGCTAATGATGCTAATTTAACTAGTACTCCTCCTTCGTGTGCAAATTCTGGTCCTAATGTGAATCTGAACAAGAGTGCAACTTCTGGTCCTTTTGCTCCCAAGGTTGTTACTACTAATGGTACTGGATTAAAGTCAGTTTCTTTTGCGGGTGCTACTTCTAATGATCTTCAGAAACATGTGTCTAATTTTCGGAGGTTGGAATGTAGCAAAAAGAAGGATGATGTTGACCTTTCAGTTCCAATGAAAGTTGTGGAAGAGGTGAACACGAGGTTTGAGAATACTCTCTACGGTTACTTCCTTGGCCAACGCCTTGCTTTTCCTGTCGTGGATTATTATGTTCGCAATGCGTGGGCTAAGTATGGTGTACAAAAGGTAATGATGAATGCGAAGGGGTTCTTCTTTTTTAAGTTCAATTCGAAGAAAGGTGTTGATGATGTACTTGAAAACGGTCCTTGGTTGATCAGAAATGTTCCTATTATTCTTAAACCATGGACTTTGAACACAAACCTACTTAAAGAGGATTTGACTAACATACCGGTATGGGTTAAATTCCATGATGTCCCCCTTGCTATGTTTTCTGATGATGGCCTCAGTCTTCTTGCCACATTGATTGGCACGCCCAAAAGACTAGATGCTTTTACAAGCCAAATGTGCAAGGAATCGTGGGGACGAAGTAGTTTTGCTAGATGCATGATTGAAGTGAAGTCTAATGAAGTGCTTCGGGATAGCCTCATTGTTGAGATACCATTACTTGATGGTTCGGGCTCGACTATTGAGAAGATACGGGTTGAATACGAATGGAAACCACCTAGGTGTGATAACTGTAAGATCTTTGGTCATACTCTGGTTGATTGTCTTAAAGTTGAAACACCTCCAGTTCGGCCTACTAAGCCAGTGAATGATGGTTTCACGACTGTCAATAATAAAAAGAAGGGTAAGCAAGGTGGTTCTATGACGCAGGGTAAAGGAGGGTTTACTAAACCTGTTGTGGGTAAGCAGTTTCAGTATCAACCCAAAAAGAATCCTCCAGAACCTAAGAAGGTGGATGGCACTAAGAAGAAGGCTTATGAGTTGCCTAGTACGAGTGGCACTAATATTTCTACATCTAATCAGTTTGATGCTCTTAATATGGATGACACAGATGCCTTTGGTATTCAGTCAAACGACAACAACAAGGATGTGGATGCTGGTCGTACAACGGAAGTTACTGCGGATGAGTCTACTAAGGCATGTAATACAATGGAAGTTAATGAGGAAGAGTCTATTAATACTGGTAGTGTTTCACAAGTTCCTCTTGTGAGTAATTTAAAAGAGAAGGAGTCGCTTGCGGCTCCTACAACTGGTGTTTCTTCTTCTCCTCCCACCTCTTCTATTAAGAGGGTTAACCCTTTTTCTAAGGTGGGAGAGATTGTGGATTCGGATTCTGATGATGAGGTGGTTGTTAATCCATTTGATGAGTCTGCTAATCTATTTGGTGGTAGCCATGAGTTTGAAGATGTTGATGATGACTATGACTACGATGACTATGCGAACCAGGTTTATGATCTTCCAGGGAATTTGGATGCCTTTAATGCTATTTATGGTACTAGGCTTCAAGGCCGTAGGAAGTAATTTTTTCGTTATGTCTTAAGTTGTCATGTGTGTAATGGTGTTTTTTTTTTGTTTAGAACATAGGAAGTATCTTGCTATGTAAGTTTGCCTATGTAACGGGCTGAGATATAGGATTCACCTATATCCATTGTACTTAAACGTTTTGGTTTTATATATTTACCAGGGTGCAGGATTACTCCCCTTTACCCAAAAAAACGTGTAAAAACGGAAAAAATGTGTAAAAACGGACAAAAACGTGCGAAAACTGGAAAAAAAGTGTGAAAACGGAAAAAAAAACGATCGAAAACAGACAAAAAAGTGCGAAAACGAACGAAAACGTGTAAAAAACGGACAAAAACGTGTGAAAACGGACGAAAACGTGTAAAAACGAAAAAAAGGTGTAAAAACAGACGAAAACGTGTAAAAACAGACGAAAACGTGTAAAAACGAAAAAAAAAACCATGTGAAAACCGACGAAAACATGTAAAAATGGAAAAAAAAAAGTGTGAAAACCGACGAAAATGTGTAAAAAAGGGCGAAAACGGACAAAAACGTGCGAAAACGTGTAAAAACGGGCGAAAACGGACAAAAACGTGCGAAAACGAGAAAAACGTGTGAAAACGTACGAAAACGTGTAAAGGACTAACGTTGCAATAATAAAATAAACGGTTGTTAAGTATAAAGGACTAATGCTGCAATAATAAAACTAACTGTCGTTATCTTAACCTGCTTAACCTCCTCAGCAGGTCACCCGTACCCAAAATGGCCTGTTTTAGAAACGTTAGTGTTTAAATCAAAAAAAAAAAAGGACGCAACATACAATGACAAAAGGTGGCAAGTATGGTGCTTTTCGTGCCATTATAGGTCACCACTGTGAGCACCCTTAGTTATAACTGAAACTAGTATCTAGGAAATTCGCATCCGATGTATATAAATCATTGCAAATACAAACAATAATGTTATAAGTCATCTTATTAAAAAACCATATTTTATAACTGTACTATTAATCTCATAATATAATTCAATACCTTTACTACTTATTCATCACATAAATATAAATTACAGTATAAAATAATAAAATATGAACAGATACACCAAACTCATCTTATACCTTTTTTATTTTGATTCAAATTTACTATACCCGGAATTTGACAACTCTGTATTTGTTTTTTCTTTTTGAATTCTATCTATGTATTGATTTACTTTTCACTAGCAAACATACGTACATCTCACTCTTTACCTTTTTAAACCTTTTTGGCTTGAGACTATTAAATAGATATTTCTGCAGGAATGGGATCTATGTACTTTTTTATATAACCAAGTACTGTAATTTAGCTACGAATGCATCATATATTAACAGAATAGCCAGATGAAATTCACATGGGACTTAAACATTGACCATAACTTTTTAAGAATGGAATTGAATGTAAAATTGTATAATAATACGTGATTTTAATCTAATTTCTTGTCGAAATTTTTATTAACTATAAACACTAAAGCGTGACTATCTCAGTCACAAGTCAGGGTGAATAGCCAAGGTAAATATAGTCTAGTGGATGGAGTATCTTGTTCTTGTATGTATGTTGTGTGTTCAAGTTATTTGTTGCTGCATACTGGTTGTTGGGGCATGTCCTATAGCCATTGTTGCAGCTATGCTTTACAGAAATATCTATGGTCGTTTGTTAATATATATATTCACCTTTACATCAGAAAATAAATAATTAAATAAATACTTACACAATTTTAGTGCTATGAATAGTATTTGGCAAAAAGCACTAAATATGAAAGTTTTTAAGATCGGGATCCTACATATGATTATGATTATTAGTGCTATGAATAGTATTTGGCAAAAAATACAAATTTACATATTATTATATATCATATATAATGAAAATGTATGTCAAAATTATGATTATTAGGTGTTTAATACAATTAGCCTCTTGTTTTTCATATTCTATAAAACTTGCTACATAAATTTGTATTTTTTAACTTGTGGTTCGAGAAAAGTAAGATCGGATCGGCCGAGATCTAAGATCTTATGGTCAAGATCAGGATCCTATTAAGATCCTATTTCACAAAGATCCTACGTACCTATCTCGCAAAGATGCTACGTATGATCGTGTTGGGCCAATTCAGTGCTCAATGTACCGTTGTACAGGATTTGAATGAAAAATGTCCTAAGTAAAAAACAAGTCACTAAACATTTAGGGAGTCATCCTCTAGAAGTTCTTCAGAGTCTAAAAGAAAGACTCATCACAACCTAAGGCAGATCTCAGAGAGAGAAGAAAAGAACCAGGATCAATATGATGGAGTCAGTGAGTGATGACAATAACTCACTGACTCCCTGAAGACTATCTCTGAATGAAGACCTGAAAAAATGGGCAAGAATTCCTAAATGCAAAATGCAAAAAGGAAGTCAAACAAGTACTATAGTTGTTACTAAAAAGGTGAATAGTTGAATAAACTATTCACAAAAGTACTATGATGTGAAGCTACATATAGAAGACCATGTGGGAAGATATACTTTCTACTAGTTGCTTGACACCTAACTTAGTGCACACATGTGACTTCACTTTTACCCTCCTATATAAAGACAAGGTTGTAATAGAGATAGTTAGTGATTCTACAAAATTGTAAATGATACAAATGTATTGTTGATAGGGTCTTCCTCTCTAAGAGCACACTAAGTTAAGCTGGCGTGCTTATGTTTTGAAGAGTTACGTTTGTCATTCAGTCCCAAGTGTTGTTCCGAAAACACTTGGGTATAATTTTTTGATACATATATAATAAGAATAAAATGTTGAAAAGTACAAATTGTGCTGTTAGTTGTCAAATGGGCATTGAGTAAAACTTGTTCTTATTGTTTAACATATTTATGTTTTACTCAAATCTTTAGACCAGTAAGTGGTATCAGAGCGGGTGGATTAATCTCATAATCTAGATCCGTTTTAAATGACTACTAATAACATTTTAGCAATGTCAAAATTTAAGTGTAAGAACTTCAAAAGTTGCTACTATTGTTGCAACTTTTGAAAAGGAGAAATAATCTTAATTTTGATTATAAGACAAAACAACAACAACAAAAATCCTATCCCACACCAATAATCCAACACACGAAACAAATTCAACACACACAATACAAACATACACATGTACACAAAAATTGACCACACAAAAACAAAACAACAAACACAAATCACCAAAATCACAGATCTACACAAAAAACTTACATAACCAAAAAAACATCACACAAATACACACTACAACCCATATATCAATCCTTGTTCCCAAAATCAAACAGTCACCACACCCTATCGGAAACCTAGATCAGACGACACAAGAAACCAAACTCAAAAAATAAACACTATCAAACCCACACCCAACACAAATACAACTCTCGATATAAACAAAAACCCACACAGAACTTGCATCTATACAAAAACTCACATCAAACCCATATATAACTATCGATCCATACAAAAAAACAAACACACAAATAACAAATTTAGGTTTGATTGGAATTGATACAACCGTCGCTGAGGCCACCGGAGTTGTATCCGGTGAGGTAATGGTGGCAGCGACGACAGCCTGTGATGTGGGGTTTTTGTTGGTGGTCGGGTATAAGCTATAATAACAGGGATAAGATTAAATTCTAATATACTACAAAGGTGATTATTGTGGTTAGGGTTTTGACTGATTTTGTTTGTATAGTTTGAGGTAGAAGAATACGGGTACGGTTCGGTTGATGATTGTGACCCAGGGAGTGATAAGGATCAAGATGGGGCCTTTCAGGTTATGTGGAAACCTGGTTGAATCACTGAAGCTGAAGCTCCTGTTTCTAAATCAAGGCATGAAAATTTTGGGAATAGTTGCTTTCTTAATTCAGTACTTCAAATAACCTTTGGTTTTATGAAACCAAACGTGCCCTGAATCCAAGACCCTGAAAAACAAGTGGTCACTTTGAATAGAGGTTACCCGAGTCCCTGAAACACAGGTATGAACCTAAAACCAAAGTGACTCTGAATGTTGTTCAAGTCCCTGAAACTCGAGTCCCTGAACTCATGGTGACTCTGAACCCTAGTCCCTAAAAAGTGTGATACTGAACCCTAGAGTCCCTAAACCCAAATGAGACTCTGAACCCAATTCTCTAAAGAAACAGGTATGAACCTGAAACCAAATCTGATACCCTGAAAACCTAACCTAATAACATGATAACCTGAACCTGAACCATAACCTGGAAAGATAACCTGAAACCAAACCCGAAGCCCTAAAAACCTGATAACCTGAACTTGAACCTGATGGTTCCTTAAACCTGATGATTCTTTGAACCTGATGGTTCCTGAAACCCTTAAATCCTAAACCAAAAACCAAAACCTGGAAGCTATAACCCAAAACCATAACCTGAAACCAACGTAACTCTGAACATTCAAGTCCCTTAAACAAAACTTCAAAACCACAACATAAACCTGATGGTTCCCTAAACCTTGAAATCCTTTACCTGACCTTGAAACCATAACCTGAAACCCTTCAGCTCATGAAAACCTTCAAGGTCCTGAAAACCTTCAAGATCCTGAAAACCTCCCAGGTCTTGAACAAAAAGATTGAAACATTTTAGCAACATCTACAACAAAAGATCAAGCTTTATTCTTTTTAATTTATTATATGTTGTAATTTAGAATGAAAGAAGAAGCCGTTATACTCACTTACTACTGATTAACTTAGCCTATTTTCATCCCAAATATAGGGATATTTTTGGGCCAATTCAGTGCTCAATGTACCCTTGTATGGGATTTGAATTGAAAATATCCTAAGTATAAAAAAAGTCCCTGAACATTCAAGGAGTCATCCTCAAGAAGTTCTTCATAGTTTGAAAGAAAGACTCATCACAACCTAAGGCGGATGTCAAAGAGTGAAGACAAGAACCAGGATCAGGATGATGGAGTCAGTGAGTGATGAAAATAACTCATTGACTCCCTGAAGACTATCTCTAAATGAAGACCTAAAAAAATGGGCGGGAATTCCTAAATGCAAAAAGCAAAAAGGAAGTCAAACAAGTATTACAATCTTTGGTTGTAGGTTTGCCTCAAATGTGATCTACAATCGGACAAGTGGATAGTGGATAACGGTTGCACTAAACACATGACCAGGAATAGGAGATTGTTCACATCATACAAGGTGTATGACGACAATCAAGTCATATTTGGAAGCAAACTTAGTGGGAAAATCATTGGTAAAGGTAATGTCCTTCATGACTCCATAGAAATTACCAATGTTGTGCATGTTAGTGGGTTAAACTTTAACTTGATTGGTGTTAGTCAAATAAGTGATGATGATTGTGAGGTTAAGTTTACTAAAGTAGATTGCACTATTAGTAAAAATGGTAAAGTGTTAGCTAGAGGATTTAGGAGAAATAACTTGTATACATGCAAGTTAGGAGATAACTTCAAACAAAACATGTGTCTTACATCCATGGTGGATAACTCAACGCTTTGGCATAAGAGGTTAGGTCATGCTAATATGAGGTTAGTCCAAAATTTAGCTTCCAACGAGCTAGTAAGGAATTTACCAAAGTTGAGCTTTGAAAGACATTTTTGTGATACATGTAGTCTAGGGAGTAAAGGACATGCAAACAATAAGAATAGGAATGAAGTGTCAACTAATAGGGTTTTAGAGTTGCTACACTTGGATTTGTATGGTCCATCTCCAATCCAAAGCTATGGAGAAAATTTCTACACTTTGATGATTGTCGATGACTATTTAAATTACACTTGGGTATTATTTTTAGCATCTAAGGATGGAGTCTTAGGAAAATTTGATATATTAAGGAAAAAGCTTGAAAACCTACTTGATTGTTCTATTGTTTCAATAAAAACAAATCATAGTTGTGAATTTGATAAATTACAATTTGGTAGCTTTTGTGAACAACATGGAATATCTTATAACTTATCGAGCCCATTCACTTCTCAATCGCTTGAGATTGTTGAAAGAACACATTGTAAGTTAAGAAAGATGAGTCGTGCAATGCTTGACGAGCAATCTATTCCACAAAAGTTTTGGTGTCATGCCCGAGATACCGCGTGTTATATCTTTAATAGAATCTACATTAGGAAGGTTATTAATAAAACATCTAACGAGATACTTAGAAATAGGAAGCCTTCCTTAGAATACTTTAGGGTGTTTTGTTTTCATACTTAACACCAAAGAATATCTCACCAAATTCATCCCAAAGTCGTATGAAAGTGTGTTCTTAGGATACTCTCAAACTAGTAAAGCATACATAGTGCTTAATAAGGAAACAATGAGGATTGAGGAATCTCTCAATGTGACCTTTGATGAGAGCATGCCCGAGCCTAAATCATTTACCTTCGGTAGAAGATGATGTGATCAATGAACAAATAGTTCAAGATCAAGAAAGTTCGTCTTCATTACAAGTTCATGTTTCGGATGAAGGAAATCCTAAGAAAGTGAGAGAAGCGAGGGGTCATCCTATAGAACAAGTCATTGGTGACTTGAATAAAATAACACTTAGGTCACAAAGTAAACAAGACTAGGTTTTGGCATGACATTTTTCAAAAATCCAAATTGTTTTTGGGATAGGTTTAGATGTTCATGGTTGACATGCATCTTAGGAGAATAATCTTATAAGATAAGTTAAGATGTCTAGAAAGTCGTTTGCAAAGTCCTTAGGTGCTCTTAGAGCTTATGTACTTATGTGACTAGGATTTTTGTGAAGGCATAGAAGGAAATTCAAATAAATATTTTCCGAGAGGAAAGATATCTATCAATTCATTATTCAAACAGTGATTGATAATATCCTAGATCCTACATGTCTATTCTATGTGTGATGAACAAGAAAATTTGACATAAAATATTCTACTACATTTGCTAGAATTGAAAGTCATATGTGTCAAATAACCAAGACTAGATAAAATTTCGGATCACAACTTACACTTGTGTTGAAGATTTTGCATCTATTTCTACTTGTTCAATTTATGTGAAACTTGCATGCTATGTGTTTAGGGCAGAAAATAAAAGAAAAATTTTTATGCAAGCATACAAACTACTTGCGTAGTTTAAGAGAATTCCCGTAGTTTGAATTCGGTATGGTATTGCATAACATACTAAAATACCCATTTAATAAATTTAATAAGCTAAGTATTTCATTTGAAATCTTAGAAACTTATTTTGTTAATGCAAGTAACAAATAAGGATTATTAATATTGATACACTACACAACAAACTATAAATAGGAGATATCTTGCATTGTATATTGACTTTCTATACAATGTGTGATAGTTTATAGGATCTAGTTTGTGTATTCATTAATTTAAAATACACTTGATTTTTATACACATACAACTACATTCTTGAGATGACTTACATGAAATACTTGCACTAGATTCATGTATGATGAGATGTAGGTTCTAAATTGTGTTTGATAGAATCATTTAACTCCAAAATGATGATCTAGGAACCTTACTCATCCAACCATAATTGGAAGTAGCATGCATGGCTTAACAAATTATGGTGCATGCATGATAAATTATGGGAACTAGTATGAGAAACTAGATCATCCAATCTTAACCAAACACAAACTAAAACACTCATGCCATCTTTTGAATAACTTGCACTATCACATGTGACCTAGAATCTAAGTACATGATTTAGATGGCTTGACCATCCTTACAAGCATCTAAGTACTTAGACTACATCATTGTTATGTTGATTACTTCATCTTCATTCCTAACACCCTCCTTCATCTCCATATATATGAACCTCTAGAAACAAGGTAGAACGCACATCTCGTCTTCTCTTCCTAGTTGTATTACAAAGAAAACTTTACCACCAAAAATGAGTAACTCATCTAAAAATGACTACAAAGGAAAGTCTATTTTCATTGATGAAGAACCTAATGATGAATGGGAAAATTCGTCGTGTGATGATAATCAAGTTCTAAGAAACTATCTGATGAAGTGCTTGTGGGATGGCCCCATATGGTACAAAATTGGGATGCCTATCCCTCCTAAGCTTGATGCGTCAAACAATGTTCATGCACGTAGGTGCAAATGTTGTTTGAAAACCATCAAAATTGAAAATGATCTTAAAGATCTTCAAGATACGATGAGGGAGTTACACCTAGATTACAAAAACAACTTCAAGATGTTAACGAATGTTGTTACAGATCTAGCCAAGGTTGTCGCCCAAAAGCGCAAAAAATAAGTGCATAAGGGGAACCATTGTCTAAGGCTAAGGGTGCTATGGATTATCACTAGGTAGTAAAATAAAGTAATGTTAGGATTATGTGTTGTAGTTGTTGTTTGTTGTAGTATCTAGGTGGTTTTAGCTTGTGTTAGTTATGATCTATGTTGTATGCATTATGGTTCCTATGAAATAAAAATAGCTTGTGGCTTTATGTGATTAAGTGAAACCATACTTTTATCCCCATGCTCAACAAATGGGTAATTGGAGTCATAATGGACAAATAATATGTAAAATGTATGGACTAACCCATGTTGAAAGTATCCAAGTGGTCACCTAACCCATTTTGGACTTCCACATGTGAGAATTGTTTCGTGTGTTGGTTGTTGGTTGTTTCTTATGTAGCTAGGACACCGCAAAGGTGAGGCTCTTGACCCATGGATCCCCGCCTTGGAACAAGGGGAACAATGATCTAGGGGGAGTTAGGTTCAAGGGGGAGGATACTATCGGAGAAATAAAGCTCAAGATATGTGTAAAGTTAAAGTCCAAGTGTTATCCTGTCTTTTTGATTCGACAAAAAGGGGAGAAAGAAAGCAAAGAGTGAAGACCAATTCAAGATAAAGATCAAGGCTTCACCAAATTACAAGGCAAGGTCAAGACACAAGCTACACCAAAGGCGTTCTTAATCCTCGCTACGATTTGTAATTTTATTTGCTTTCAGAATTTAGTTGTCATCATCAAAAAGGGGGAGATTGATGGGACAACATTAGTTAGATCTCCTTATGTTTTAATGATGAAAAATAAACCTTCGAAACACATAAAATAACAAACGATAGCCAAAATTCTCCTGACCCAAGAACTGGGCCTGGCGCGCTGCCAGTGCTCCGACACGCCAGCAGTGCGCCAGCCTACTGTTTGGTTCGGGATGAAATTTGAAAGTCGGCTTTCCCCTTAACCAACAAATGTGGATCTTTCAATACAGGTATGAATATGTTGTGTGCTTCATTGGGAACACTCAAAACGAGTTTTAGAATTAGAGGGATCCAAATTTATAACCTCCCATTTTTCGCAAAACGCCAACTCAAGTATTTTGATAAAGGCCTCCAGCCAAGGCTTTTCTAAGCCTAGGGGACTTATATATTTCACGTGACATCAAGTGAAAGTATTCATATGGCCATAATCCGTGTTTACATCTTCTCTAATCACGTAACGGGTTTACTCCCTTATTGGTCAAACTAAGTCAAAGGTCCCTTTGCGTAAACGCATCCTTTCCCGTTATGGAATATGCTTTTCAATGATGCAAAGCACTTAGCTTGTTTGCATCAAGGTGATTATTGAATACGTCGAGTCATGGAAATTCACGTATTATGAGATTATGAATACTCGACGTTGAGTTACTTGAGATTATAAGTAACCTTTGATTTTCTCAACCCATAATCATCTTTGTCAACTCTTTTCTTTCTTAATGACATTATGATTAAGCCATAATCAATCCTTTGATTATTCTCTACACCAAACTAATCCTCCAACCATTTCAAAATCTTCCCAAATCTTATCCCCAACATTCTCTTAATATTCCCTTACATCTTTAGTACTTCCATGTACTTCTTGTCTCCTACATACACACACCATATCTTCCAAGCACTCCCTTCTCAACATTCCAATTGAACCACTAAGAAGTTACCACCTCATCATCTTCTTCATCCAACCATTCATTTCAAAACACAAATAAACCTTCACCACAAACGACCTTCATTCTCATCTCCTACATTAAAAATCCAAATTTTGTATACAAGCCAAAGGCTCCCCATCTTATCACCATCACATCTCATCCAACTCATTCTTACACACATACAACTCACTCCCTCACATACAAGCTCCCTCACTCTCTACCTCTCCTCAATTCAAATTTAAATATTCTCTTAGGCTCCCCATCACATCCTTCTTACACATGCCAACTCAACCTTATCTCTTCACTCTCTCACACTCTCATTTCATCACATGGGGAATTCTCTCTCACACTCCAACATTCAAATTCAAATTTGAATTTCAAACTTAGGCTCCCTTCCATCACATCATTCCAACTCATCCAAACTCATCTCAACCCTCCATCTCACCCTCCTCTCCATGTTTGAAATATTCTCTTGGATATCCTCTTAACCTAACCATGCCTTCTCATCTTACTCAACCATGGTTCATCTTAACCCAACCTTACTCTCTCACTTCCCTCTCACACATTTGAATTTCAAATTCAAATCTTCTCTCTCTCTATCTCTAACATACACACTTCCTTTCCAAGCAAAGGAATATACCATGGCATATTCTTTCTCTCTTTTCTATGCCATGTGAGGAATACCCAAACTATCCCTATCTAATTATCCCTTCTACCCTTCTCTCTTTAATAATTGGTTTTACTTAAACACTTCACAAAACATTTTTACAAAATGGCTATTTGAGTTGGTAGACCTTGAGGTTAAATAATGTAAAGGTCTAAATGTGTGAAGTACAATTGGGGTTTAGCAAGTTTGGGTATTTAAAAGACCAAGATCCCATAAGGAAAAATTTACCAGTTATCCTGGCACGCTGCTGGCGCTCCGACGCGCCAGCCTCGGTAAATTTTTCCCAACTTGGGATCTTGGCCTATAAATACCCACCATTGCCTCTTGTATTCCTCACCCGTTGCCATTATTCTTTCTCTCTTATTTCTCTTCTCTTAATCCTCTAATCCTATCTTGTGTTCTTAATCTTTTACATAACATTCTTTGAAAGAACACATATCCTTGCAAGGGAAGAATCACAAGAACATAATCCACTCTTGTGATTGTGTCAAAGGTCTTCTTCTCTATACCCTTTCTATTACAATCGAGTATCTAGGTTAGGTTAGGGCTTGATTGAACAATCAAACATTTATTAATTCGATTTGGTTGTAAGGGAAGTCTTGTGTCGAGGTAACCAAGCCTAGATCATTGGGGATCTAGTTGGGGTTTGATACTTCTGGTGGGAAGTCTTAGTGGTCTTTCTGGTCTTAGTGATTAAGTCGAATCACGAGTCCTTGAGGGTGGTTTCCGAGGGCGGAATACCATTGGGGAGTAGCTCTTCTTAGTAAGCGCCGATCTTAGTTCATATCGGTAGAGTGAAGTTATAACGGTTTATAGTCCACCAAAAGGATTATACTTAGTGAATAGTATAGTGTCGTGGATTCGCAACTGGATGTACGGATGGTATCAACCCCCCATCCTGAACCAGTATATATCATGGTGTCACTTACTTGCTTTCTATACTTTGGATTATGATTTTGTTTGTGGTTGTTGTTGTGTAAACCACTTGGTACTCTTAGTGGCTTAAAGTTTTTAAACACTAAAAAAGCCGAAGAGACCATATTCACCCCCCCCCCTACGGTTCTACAGAATATTCCAAACTTGTTAGAAAAGTATGGATCTTGAAGAGGGGAGATATGACAAATTTCAAATGTGATGGAATTAGAAGTAAGTTGTATGATGTGATAGAAGGGAGCCTATGTTTCAAATTTGAATGTTGAGAATGGGGTAAGGAAGGTTGGATGCATAGAAGGTTGAAAGTGAGGAAGGTTTATTTGAATTCAAATCCAAATTTTAATGTTGAGAAATAGTGAGGAGTATGTTAGAAGATTGTACTAGAATGTAGGGGAAAAGAAGTACAAGAGTATGTAAGAGAATATTTGTGGTGTGAGTTGGCAAATTCAAATTTGAGTCCATGCTTAAGGGAAGGAATTTTGTTGTAAAAGAATGATGATATTATCAAAGTGGTGAAGGGAAGTGATAATAAGTTTAGAACGTGTAAATAATCATTTATTGCGAATGTTGGAGACAAACAAATGATTAAGGAATGGGTGATGAGGTGTGGAGAATAAATGAGATGTGTAGAGAATGTGGAAGATAAGGAATGTTTATGTGTGAGTGGGTCAAACATATATTTGTTGGGAAGTGAAAACATACAAAGGATTATCCAACTTCCAATATTACAAAGTCAGGTAATCAAATAACATAATCCATGATCTAGCAACTCTCGTTTCTTATTTCTGCTTGCTCGTTCTGTTTAGTGTACATCGGTGTGACCGTTCGGCATTTCTGTGAAGGTAAGTTGTGAAAACTTGTTGTCGTTGTTTGCACACATACATCCTTTCAGACTTCCACTTGTGCAAACACATCAACTAATAGCATCAAATAGTATATACTTTTCTCTATCAAATTCCCTAACATTATGCTCATATTTCTTGTATTTATATAACATTTGATACTTAATTTCTTCCTATTTGTCTAATAGGATTTATATGAGAATTGGAGCGAGAAGATGTGGAATTGAGAAGCTATTTGTTGGAAAACGAGAAAAAGCTGGAACGGAGGAGATATGCGATAGTGGGTATCCAAGGCCTGCGCCGTATTCACATTTTAAGCAGTCTTATCAAGTCAACCCAAAAGATTTATACGGCGTAATTACATCAATACAATAGGCCGTATCTATATTAAAGACTTAGTACTTTAAGACCTATACGGCGTAACGAGAATGTAACATATACGTCGTATCTGTGCACATAAATTTAAACGAGAGTTGATGCTTGTAATGCTTCATTTGCCTCAACGCCGTAAGAGTATCAAGTCTGGAAGGATTTCATATCTAGGGCATCTAAAGGGAAACTGGATCGATCCAACTCGCCGTAACTATCAGAAGGATTTAAAGAAATAGTTTACAGAAAGCATATCCGGCGTAGCCTATAACTTATGGTTACGCCGTATACATGTCGAGCCCAACAAAACTATAAATACAAACCCTAAATCATTCGCAACACACACATCCATTCCACATCTCAGTTGGAGAACGACTAGGGTTCCATCAAAGGTCATATTCCAGCAAGATTGAAGAGCTTTTCAATGAAGAATACACAACCAAACATTATCTAAGATTGTTAGGTCACCATAATGATCCAACAGAAGTATAGTAATGATAGAAATAAGAAAGAGATAGATTTGGTTGATTGCTTCAAGTATGTGAAATAGAAAGACAATAGTTTGCTTGCATAAAATGAAAATAACCAACACCTCAAAGTGAGGTAAACATGTAGTATTTATAGGACAAAAGTGCTAGGGAAACACTCTTGTGCATCTTTCTAGAATCAATAACAAAGCCACGACCCATGGGCCTTCTACAAGGTGCCGGACTATATAAACAAACATAAAGGCCTATAACTTAAGCAACCTATTACATAAATTAATGACCAAGACTTTATACTAGTTACACGTATTCCCAACAATCTCCCCCTAAGGGTTGGTCATCAAAGGTTGCTTGACGTCTTCCTTGCTTCTTTGGCTTTGACGTCTCTTGTGTCTTCATTCCTTGTTCTTGTTCTTTGTGATATGATAATGTCATGGTCTGCCTTTCATCAACGTCATTGGTTTTGGTTGCTTTATGTCTTTATCCTACATACTCATAACCTTTTGACTTTGAGTCTTCATACTTATGAGATTCTCTTTACTTCACTTAGATCCTTGTCACTTTACTTTGTAGATTCTTTGATTTTGACGTAGAATCTTTCATAACTGAACTTTGCTTTTGATCTTTGGTGAGTACTTTATCTTCGTTAGTATGAGCATGTGGATCTTGATTGTGATTTGATGAATCATGATGGTAATAGTCTTTCCTCCAAGGATCATTCATCGTTATCTGCATGGTAAAGGTTAGTGATAATCCCAATCGATCATTGTGGACTTTTCATAAAGATTAGACCACTACGATTGTCTTACTAATGAATGTCTTGATTCCATTCACCTTGGTCAGGCACATCAGCCGTCCGAATCCCATTAAGGACAGTTACCAGTACTTTGGATAAAATCTAAGTACCGACCCACATTTTCAGGACTCGATTCATGAAAGAAATCTCCTTAGCGGGATTTCTAGCACTTACAGTTTCAGAATTCGATATAATCAACAACATAGTGTGAAGATTCTCTTTAATCCTTACAAAGGTTGTTCCTGAATTGGATACCCTCAAGAAGGCTTACACAGGTGCACCGAAGTACACCAACAATTCAGGTGAGCCGCTGAAGTATACCGAAGTATCACTCCATGATTGTAGACCGTTTGAAGCATCATAACAACCATCATGATGAAAGTGGCAAGATCCGAAGATCTCATAAAACACTCTTATACAACTTGTGTCCTTTTTGGCCAACACAAGTGCAGATTATGGAAAGTGTTTCCTAAGAGATCTTTTGATGAATCTCATGGCTCTAGAGTCGATTAAATGCGTTTTGATTTTAGTCGTCGGAGGCATGGAGCAGAGTGCCTCCTTTTCAATATCAACACATGTCGGAATGTGAGGTCGATAGTTTATGCAAGGTTCTCCGTGAGAAATGAAACAAGCACCTTTTAAGAGATACTTGAGTGGCTAGGAGGTTAAGTGTAGTGCGTCACTGGGTCTATGACGTCTTGTCTTCAATACCAGTGTCACCTTAGTAACAACCAGTAGCATATGAATTGAACCCGGTTTCTGCCCTAAGGTTGAAAATTTGGAGGGCTATTTCTTTTCACCCTTTCATTAACTTTTCTTTTTAATTCTTCAACCCCTTCTTTCCCCTTTCATTTCTTTACTCATTTTTTTTTTCATTCATACCTAAGGACTTCTAGTTCTAAAACTATTGGTGTTGTCCTTGGGTAGATCTCTCCGGCTCTGGCGAATCATAGGACATAAACCTAACATATATCACCTTATAACTCCATGATTATCCTAGATTGATCACATGCCATAAAACCTTTGTAAAATCTCTCAAAGTGTTTATGATTATAAAACATATTTTGTTAACTGTAACGCCCCAACCTGAAAAGGGTCGAAATGTCACATTATGGTGTCACATCAGAACATAATAAATAACGCAAGCGGAAGATTTATTAAATAAATATCAAAGTCATGAAAAACAAAGACTTCCAAAGTACTAAATCCAAACGATGTCTAAACCAAAGGAAATATCCAAAACATATGTCCAATAATTCATAAGTTCAACAATGGGAAACTAAGCAAGGCATGTCTTCTAATGCTCCTACTCTCATCACTCATGCCCAGCATCCCGCTAATTACCTGCCCCAAGGAAAAGAAAATGCGGCGGAGCTAACGCTCAGTGAACAGATATAAATAATGAAAGGTAATAAGCAAACAAATGAATAAAGTAATAACTGAATGTGAATAGGTATACAAAACGAAGTCAAGGGAATCTTCTGAACAATATATCATACGTCATGAGAAATAAATGAATGAATAGGAATTTAGAAATAACAAGGAATGCCCACGAGCCCTAATCAAAAATGTCTAAACATGATACATGAATAGACCCAAAACAGATAAGCATAATCATAGCAAAGCATAATATAATGTACACATGATATGCATCTCATGATGTACCAAATGTGATATGGGGTGTATGGCATACACCATCCATTCACTAAATACCTGATCTGAACAAAGTACCTAGGATGCATCCATACGCTCCCTGCAAAACAGATATACATATACAAGTTCGAGACTATGCATACGTATGTTAGTATAATAATAATAATAAATATGGCGGCCATGGTTGCTATATAGCACGAGTGGGAATGCTGTAGACTAATCACACCGCCACAGATAGTGTCATGCCATAGGTGCCTCTATGACATGGTCATGGTACCTCTATGACTAGCTCAAATAGCTCGGGCAACAGAGATAACCAAATGATATGAACAAAATGTAAAGGGAATCATTAATCATATAACTGAATGGGAAATCTAATCAATTTAATCATATAAGCATAGCAAAACGGATAGGGAGCAAAACAGAATAACAGAAATCAGAAAACAAGTCATGAGAGAAAACCCTTACTGAAAAAGGGCAGAATATCTGTACCTTAGCAAGCAATGAAATGAAAACGAAAGGAAATGAACACGGGGACGGGAATCATTCCTTCTTCAGAGAATCTACATGAATTAGGGATCAATTATTATTTATCAGTTTATTTATTATATTTATTTAGGGTTTTCATCCAGTTTTAGTATCTTTCCATTTTTAGTAACTTTCCGATTTTAGTAACTTTTCGATTTTTGTAACTTACCACTTTTAGTAATTTCCCGTTAATTGGTCAAATTAGGGTTTCGAAATGATAATCAGTTAAGTCTAGGGTTTGAATGCACTTAAAACCAATACATAACAAAGTTAAGGTTTAAGTATAATAATTAGTTAATTAGGGTTTACATCGTACTTAATTTACATTGATGACCAATTTAAGTAAGATCAATTAAATTTAGGGTTAGGTCTAAAGTAGGTTAACACATGTTTAAGAGTATCCGTATTAATGTTACAAATGTTATTTAGGTCAAAATACATTAAATGGGGTTAGGTTACACTAAATTCTTAACTTGTAATATAGTTCAGATTTTATCTCATTATGGTCCTGATATTTATGAATTTTAACCATACTTAAGTGTCTACTGGGAAGCTCAAATATTTATCATAGATACCTATACATGTTGGGCATTTACAGTAATTTTCTCAGATTTTATTTCAAAGTGATAGTGCCATTTAAAAAATCTTTTTTCCTAAACTCACGATTGACATCTAATGTTCTAAAAATCAAAAAGTCATCTACCCGACCTCCAAAAATTATGAAGTTTTATATACAGATAGTACACAACCTGAACTTAGTTTTCGGCTAAAAAATCTTGAAAAAACACATTTTCATCATCAATTTAGACCACTCTAAACCTGACCTAAATTTCTGAACAGCATACAGCTATTGTCGAACGAGACCAAACCCTTCCCAAAAATGACCAAGTGTTTAACCAAACCATCACCATGTCTTTTAATCATGCTATTCAGTTTGTAAACATATTCTAGACCTCATTTGGCCACCCAATAACTCACACCCAAAAACATACAATCGATATAAAGGTTTAACGAGGCCATCATGTCTTAATGATATCCAAAACAAACCTAATGCTTAACCCTTTTTAAAAACTCATTATCACACATACTTAGGTAGGTTCAATTGACATATAGCACACATGTTCCCAACACTTGACGATCACAAACACGAGTTACACACAACACATAATATAGCAAGCCACAACTTTACATAAAATCACACCAAACAAGCCCTAATTTCCACGTAATAAATGCACGCGCCCATCTTTAATATTTAAGGTTTTATTCAAATTTTCATGTCGTGTAATAAGAATTAAATTAGAGTCTAGATGGCCAGGTCGAAGGTGTGCAAGACAATAGATTTGAATAGACCAAAAACAGGTCGACACATAGGTTTCATAGTTCCTGATTTCATATGGCATTTTATGTGTTGTACGCACCACAGATTCAACAAGGCAAACAATATTGTATTAACATGATTTTAATAGTTTGTATGACATGTTTAGTATTGATTTTAAAGTGGTCGAATGAATGCAGTAACAAATGATCAAGAGTACCTTATGGCAGATTTTTAACGAGGCATGAAGGCTAGAACAATGACTCATGAATCAGTACACAACCACACCCAAGACTATCCCAATTCAACAAGCTTCAAAGCTCCTTTTTCCCTCGATCTTCAAGGGCTAACGAAAGAGAAAAAAAAACTACTAGGGTTTTGAGAGAATTCGGTATTGAGAATGAATTTAAGAGCCGAATATTGTGAATAAAGGGGAAAGAGGAGAACGTATATTTTAAGTTGGGGAACCTGTGATTTGTGCTATAAAGATGGAAGGCCAAATCTTCCATTTAAGTGAGAAATCAATTTGATTTTATCTCATGTTGATATCAAATGTGTGATAAGAGGGGAGTGGCATAATTTTCGGTTCTAGAATCACAAGGAAGAAAAGAAGAAAAAAAAAACGTGTACCTCATATAAGGAAATAAAAATAGGCCGATTATAATAGACTTAGGACATGCATAGGTTTTATTTTGTATTTAAGTTATATTGTATAGTTTATGATTCATATTAATTTGAGTGTATGACATATAGTTTAAATGTGAGAAATTTTTCATATCGAACTTAGGTTAAATGTTCAAATTATCAAATAAGTGTGATTACGGATTTTAGGGTTTTACAACTCTTCCCTTCTAAAAAGGAAATTTTGTCCACGAAATTGACATGAAAGATTAAACGGAAACGTATCAATCACGGAAAGAAATGAGGATAACTAGCTCGCATAGATTCTTCAGTCTCCCAAGTAGCTTCCCGCTCGGGATGATTCTTCCAAAGGATCTTAACGAATGAAATCGTTTTATTTCTCATGACTCGTTCCTGACGGTCCGAAATGGCCTCAGGCTCCTCAACAAAGGACAAATCTTCCCAAATCTGATCAAATGGATACGAAACCACATGCAACGGATGATAATTGTACCCTCTCAATAGGGACACACTGAACACATTATGCACATGAGACAATTGCGGAGGTAACGCCAAACGATAAGAGACTTTACCAATACGCTCTAAGATTTCAAAAGGATCAATGAAACGTGAACTCAGCTTCCCTTTAATTCCAAAACATTTAACACCTCTGCACGGAGACACCTTAAGGAATACACGATCACCGACATTAAATTCCAAATCCCTTCTATGACGATCAGCATAACTCTTTTGTCGTGCCCTTGCTTCTTTGAGTTTCTCCTTAGCAATGGCAACTTTCTCATTAGTCACCTCAATCAACTCCGGTCCTTCAATGAGTCGTTCCCCGACTTCATTCCAACAGATAGGAGCTCTACATTTCTGTCCATACAACAGTTCAAAGGGAGCCACGTTGATGCTAGCATGCCAACTGTTGTTGTAAGCAAATTCCACCAGACACAAATACTCATCCCAATTACCGGTCCATTCAAGAGCACAGGACCTCAACATATCCTCCAAGGTCTGAATAGTCTGTTCCGTCTGTCCATCAGTCTGAGGATGGAATGTTGTACTAAACTTGAGTCTAGTATCCCAAGCTTTCTGTAACCCCTTCCAGAAACAAGAAGTAAAACGTGGATCTCTATCTGACACGATCGCTGCTGGAGTACCATGCAATCGAACAATCTCCTGCCAAAATATTTCTGCCAACCTACTAACCAAAAAGTCTTTCCGAATGGGTAAAAAGTAAGCTGACTTGGTTAAACGATCAACCACAACCCAGATAGCATCATTCCACTTCTATGTGCGAGGTAGTCCCGTCACAAAGTCCATGGAAATCTGATCCCACTTCCAAGTAGGAATATCCGATGGTTGTAAAAGACCGCTAGCACACTGATGCTCAATCTTCACTTGCTGACATATCAAACACTTGGCCACAAATGTAGCCACGTCCTGCTTCATCCCATTCCACCAGAAATGTTGCTTCAAATCTCTATACATTTTGGTAGAACCAGGATGGATAGTGAAACGAGAACTGTGTGCTTCAGATAACAAAGCTTCTTGAATAGAAGGATCACCAGGAACACACAAATGATCACCGTACCATACAATCCCATCACCGTCAACACGAAACTCCGTCTGTTTACCCTCTTTCAATTTCTGAATTATAGACCACAATTCGCCATCGTCTTTTTGCGCTTCCTTAACCCGAAGTATAAGTTTAGGCTCAACCTTCAAACTCGCCCAATAACCATCTAACCCCGAATACATAGGTCAACCTCCATAAGTTCCAAGTCGTTGAGAATCTTTGTTGCAATATCAAGACTATCCAAGATCCCAGACTTCCTACTAAGAGCATCTGCAACCACATTTGCCTTGCCTGGATGATACTGAATGTTGGCATCATAATCTTTAAGGAGCTCCAACCAATGCCTCTGTCTCATATTCAACTCCTTCTGAGTAAAGATATACTTGAGACTTTTATGATTGGTAAAGATGACACAAGTTTCACCATACAAATAATGTCGCCATATCTTAAGGGCAAACACGACTGTTGCCAACTCCAAGTCGTGTGTAGGATAATTTGCCTCATACGGTTTCAGCAGCCTAGATGTATAAGCAATAACTTTACCGTGTTGCATAAGGACACATCCCAGACCTTTCTTCGAAGCATCACTGTAAATCTGAAAACCACCAGTTCCTAAAGGAAGAGTAAGTATCGGAGTAGACACCAACCTCTTCTTCAACTCTTCAAAACTCTTTTCCCATTCTTCATCTGAAACAAACTTCTCACCTTTTCACATAAGCTTCGTCAACGGTAAAGCTAATCGTGAGAATCCTTCCACAAATCTCCTGTAATAACCAGCAAGACCCAAGAAGCTCCTAACCTCGGTCACTGTCATCGGCCTTGTCCATTTAGTGATAGCCTCAACCTTCGCAGGATCCATGGTAATACCATCCGCCGATACAATATGGCCTAAGAAAGCCACCTGCTCCAACCAAAATTCACACTTCGAAAACTTAGCATACAACTTCTTCTGACGTAAAATCCCCAATACAATACGAAGATGCTCTTCATGTTCCTTCTTCGTCTTCGAATATAAAAGAATGTCGTCAATGAACACGATAACGAATTTGTCCAGAAATTCATGGAAAACACGATTCATCAGGTCCATGAACACAACTGGATCATTGGTCAAACCAAACGGCATCACCAAGAATTCATAATAACCATAACGTGTACGGAAGTCAGTCTTAGGAACATCCTGCTCTTTTACCCGTAACTGATGATAACCGGACCTCAAATCAATCTTAGAAAAGAACTTCGCACCCTGAAGTTGGTCGAACAAGTCGTCGATGCGAGGTAAAGGATAACGGTTACGAATAGTAATATGGTTCAACTCTCGGTAGTCAATGCACAACCTCATACTACCGTCCTTCTTCTTCACAAACAAAACGGGAGCACCCCAAGGAGAAACACTTGGATGAATGAAACCACGCTCTAGAAGTTCTTGCAACTGCTTCTTCAATTCTTTTAACTCAATCGGAGCCATACGGTATGGAGCTTTAGAAATGGGTTCAGCCCCAGGAATAAGTTCAATGCCGAATTCTACTTCACGTTCAGGTGGTATTCCAGGAAGCTCTTCTAGAAATACATCAGGAAAATCCCGAACAATCGGACGACTCTCGAGGTGAGGACCATCCAATGAAGTATCCTTAATGGAGGCCAAGAAACCTTCACAACCATGGGAGATTAAGGTACGAGCCTTCAGAGCGGAAATGATCTTAATGGGTTTACCAGATGGGGAACCATGGTAGACAAATTCTGGATTATTTAAATCACCAAATATAACACGCTTGGTATGACAATCGATAGTGGCTCGATGTGTAGTCAACCAATCCATGCCCAAAATGATATCAAAATCACACATATGTAACGGATACAGATTAGCAGAACGAATTATTTAGTCAAATCGAAGTAGACAGTTCAAATACTCATGATGAATGATCACAAGATCTTTCATAGGAGTAGAGATCGATAAAGCATAATCAAGTTGTGTGGGAGAGACAGTTATGTGTTTAGCAAATTTAACGGAAACCACAGAGTGAGTTGCACCAGTATCAAATAAGAAAAATACAGCACGATCATACATAAAAAGAATTCCCGAAATGGTACCTGAAGAGTTTGCTGCCTGATCTCTGGTCAAGGAGAACACTCGACCCTTTGCAGCAGGTGGTTTATTATTCTTATTACCCCTACGACCATTTCCACCGTTCTTAGGGAAATCCCTAGCCATGTACCTATTCAACCCACAAGTAAAGCACGCTCTAGTAACACGATGACAAGGTTTCCCTGGATACAACTTTCCACATGTCTCACAAGGTGGAGACGAAGCCTGATCGGGGAATCTCTTCTGGTTAGAGGAACCCGAAGCATAGTTGGAGTGTTGACCACGATCACGATCACGTCCATACCTCTATCCACTATTGTTACCCTACCTAGCAAGAACTCGTCAATCAAACCCCTTCTGATCATAAGAACGCTGCTTATAACCCCTCTGATTGTTGCTCTAAACTGTTGGCCTAATTTGGTCCCCATTACAATCTTTCTTGTTGCTCTGCCAAGCCCTCTCTGGTAGTATCTCAATATTTTGAGCAGCATTGCCCACCTAGGCTACATCCGTGAATTCCATATTAACCACCCCATCCAAAATCCCATCATTAAGAGCCCACTTAAAATGTTTAGCCTGCTCAGCCTGTGTACCTGCCTTAGACCCCAGAAAACCAGCTAACCTAAGGAAACGCTTCATGAATTCAGTACTCGGCTCATTCTCACCCTGACGAATAGTATGATACTTACGCTCATACTTCTGCTGTTTAGATAGCGAGAAAAATTGTAGAAAGAAAAGGTCACAAAAATCATTCCATGATAATGCAGCTACATACGACTCACCACCCTTCGCCTGCTTATGAGCCTTCCACCAACTCAGAGCATCGCCTTCCAGCTTATAGCTAGCCAGCCTAGCTTTAAATTCATCTGCACAGCCCAAAACCTCAAAAATCTTCTCTATATGGGCAATCCAATTCTCGGCATCCACAGGAGTAACAGCCGAGCTAAAGGATCGTGGCTTCTGCTTCATAAATTTTTCTAACCAAGTGTGGATGTTGGTGGTCTGACCACCACCAGAACCTCCACTACCAGATTCCTGTCCCTGACGGACCTCCTCAGCAATTTAGGCGGTAAGATTCGGTAACAAAAGGTTTACAGCATTCTGAACTGCTGTAGCAAATGCAGGGTTTAGCTAAAGTCTTTGTTAGTATGGAAGGAAAATATCAAAGTATGGAAGGAAAATATCAGATGGATTAGTAAGATAGAAGAGCATAATATCAAAGTATGGAAGGAAAATATCAAAGGAAAGACCTGGCTCTGATACCATAATTGTAACGCCCCAACCTGAAAAGAGTCGAAATGTCACATTATGGAGTCACAGCAGAACATAATAAATAACGCAAGCGAAAGATTTATTAAATAAATATCAAAGTCATGAAAACCAAAGACTTCCAAAGTACTAAATCCAAACGATGTCTAAACCAAAGGAAATATCCAAAACATATGTCTAATAATTCATAAGTTCAACAATGGGAAACTAAGCAAGGTAGGTCTTCTAATGCTCCTACTCACATTACTCATGCCCAGCATCCCGCTTATTACCTGTTGTAGGGAAAACAAAATGCGGTTGAGCTAACACTCAGTGAACAGATATAAATAATGAAAGGTAATAAGCAAACGAATGAATAAAGTAATAACTGAATGTGAATAGGTATACAAAACGAAGTTAAGGGAATCTGGTGAACAATATATCATACGTCATGAGAAATAAATGAATGAATAGGAATTTAGAAATAACAAGGAATGCCCACGAGCCCTAAACAAAAATATCTAAACATGATACATGAATAGACCCAAAACAGACAAGCATAATCATAGCAAAGCATAATATAATGTACACATGATATGCATCTCATGATGTACCAAATGTGATATGGGGTGTATGACACACACCATCCATTCACTAAATACCTGAACTAAATAAAGTACCTAGGATGCATCCATACGCTCCCCGCAAAACAGATATACATATACAAGTTCGAGACTCTGCATACATATGTTAGTATAATAATAATAAATATGGAGGCCATGGTTGCTATATAGCATGAGTGGGAACGCGGTGGACTAATCACACATCCATAGATAGTGTCATGCCATAGGTGTCTCTATGACATGGTCATGGTACCTCCATGACTAGTTCAAATAGATCGGGAAACAGAGATAACCAAATGATATGAACAGAATGTAAAGAGAATCATTAATCATATAACTGAATGGGAAATCTAATCAATTTAATCATATAAGCATAGCAAAATGGATAGGGAGCAAAACAGAATAACAGAAATTAGGAAACAAGTCATGAGTGAAAACCCTTACTCAAAAAGGGCGGAATATCTGTACCTTAGCAAGCAATGAAATGGAAATGAAAGGAAATGAACACGGGGATGGGAATCACTCCTTCTTCAGAGAATCTAAATGAATTAGGGATCAATTATTATTTATCATTTCATTTATTATATTTATTTAGGGTTTCCTTCCAGTTTTATTATTTTCCATTTTTATTAACTTTCCGATTTTAGTAACTTATCACTTATAGTAATTTCTCGTTAATTGGTCAAATTAGGGTTTTGAAATGATAATCAGTTAAGTCTAGGGTTTGAATGCACTTAAAACCAATATATAAAAAACTTAGGGTTTAAGTATAATAATTAGTTAATTAGGGTTTACATCGTATTTAATTATATTGATGACCAATTTAAGCAAGATCAATTAAATATAGGGTTAGGTCGAAAGTAGGTTAACACATGTTTAAGAGTATCCGTATTAATGTTACAAATATTATTTAGGTCAAAATACATTAAATGGGGTTAGGTTACCCTAAATTCTTAACTTGTAATATAGTTCAGATTTTATCTCATTCTGGTCCTGATATTTATGAATTTTAAACCATATTTAAGTGTCTACTGGGAAGCTCAAATATTTATCATAGATACCTATACATGTTGGTCACTTATTGTAATTTTTACAGATTTTATTTCAAAGTGATAGTGCCATTTAAAAAATCGTTTTTCCAAACATGCCCAGAAAGATAACTGCACAGACACCCAGAAAGTTTGCATTTGCTTACCCCATGATAACCCTTCAGGAAAATCTATAAAAATTCCATTAAGTCCCATACATCCTAAGTATTCTGTCTTTAAAAGGAGACCTCCTAATTCCTTATCGTTTGGAAACTAAAATTCAAAAACACCAGCTGAATTTTTAGACTGCTAAACTCACGATTGACATCTAATGTTCTAAAAATCAAAAAGTCATCTACCCGACCTCCAAAAATTATGAATTTTTATATACAGTAAGTACACAACCTGAAATTAGTTTTAGACTCAAAAATCTTGCAAAATCACGTAGTCATCATCAATATAGACCCCTCTAAACCCGACCTAAATTTCTGAACAGCATACAGCTATTGTCAAACGAGACCAAACCCTTCCCAAAAATGACCAACTATTTAACCAAACCATTACCACGTTTTTTAATCATGCTATTCAGTTTGTTAACATATTCTATACCTCATTTGGCCATCCAATAACTCACACCCACAAACATACAATCGACATAAAGGTTTAACGAGGTCATCATGTCTTAATGATATCCAAAACAAACCTAATGCTTAACCCTTTTTAAAAACTCATTATCACACATACTTAGGTAGGTTCAATTGACATATAGCACACATGTTCCTAACACTTGACGATCACACACACGAGTTAAACACAACACATAATATAGCAAGCTACAACTTCGCATAAAATCACACCAAGCAAGCCCTAATTCCCACGTAATAATTACATGCGCCCATCTTTAATATTTAGGGTTTTATTCAGATTTTTAGGTCGTGTAATAAGAATCAAATTAGAGTCTAGATGGCCAGGTCAAAGGTGTGCAAGACAATAGATTTGAATAAACCAAAAACAGGTCGACACATAGGTTTCATAGTTCCTGATTTCATATGGCATTTTATGTGTTGTACGCACCACAGATTCAACAAGGCAAACAATATTGTATTAACATGATTTTAATTGTTTGTATGACATGTTTAGTATTGATTTTAAAGTGGTCGAATGAATGTAGTAACAAAAGATCAAAAGTACCTTATGGCAGATTTTTAACGAGGCAGGAAGGCTAGAACAATGACTCACAAATCAATACACAACCACACCCAAGACTATCCCAATTCAACAAGCTTCAAAGCTCCTTTTTACCTCGATCTTCAAGGGTTAACGAAAGAGAAAAAAAAAGGCTGCTAGGGTTTTGAGAGAATTCGGTATTGAGAATGATTTTAAGAATCGAATATTGTGAATAGAAGGGAAAGAGGAGAACGTATATTTTAAGTTGGTGAACCCGTGATTTGTGCTATAAAGATGGAAGGCCAAATCTTCCATTTAAGTGAGAAATCAATTTGATTTTATCTCATGTTGATATCAAACGTGTGATAAGAGGGGAGTGGCAAAATATTCGGTTCTAGAATCACAAGGAAGGAAAAAAAAAAGAAAAATGTGTACCTCATATAAGGAAATAAAAATGGGCCGATTATAATAGACTTAGGACATGCATATGTTTTATTTTGTATTTAAGTTATATTGTATAGTTTATGATTCATATTAATTTGAGTATATGACATATAGTTTAAACGTGAGATTTTTTTAATATCGAACTTGGGTTGAAAGTTCAAATTATCAAATAAGTATGATTACGGATTTTAGGGTTTTACATTAACACTTTGAGGGTTTTCCTTTTTTCAAAAATACTCCCCCTTCACATGTACTCATACGTTTTAAAAAATAAATTCACACATGTTGGGTGGAGTTCGCATTTTTGAATTGAATGAATCTCAGTGAACATGACCGATTCGAGACAAACTTACATCACTAGTTGACTAGATTGAAATTATTACCCGTCCTGGTCACAATCAAAGAGAATCTATCAAAATGGTACACTCTACTTAGACAAGTCCTATTCGAGACACGCTTACATAACTGGTTAGACCAGCTTAAAATTATTACCCATCCAGAACAAGTCCTTTTGATTAATGACAGTTAAGTTTCGTCAATTCATCGGTTATATCTGAGTCGAGCTCATATGAGATTCCACGTTTGTTACCATATTTTAATCAGTTTTTCTCCCCCTTAAAAATAGCATGTGTATGTTGTTTTGAAGAACATTTTGATTAAAATATGCTTTTTTTGAGGTTTGTGGGAAGAAACCAACAAGAACTTATAATTTTGAACAAAGATTGTTTCAAGTACTCCCCCTCAATAAGTGAAATAACTTTTTGAGATTTTGATTACGAGAGGGAATACTTGTTCTTTTGAGCAGAATTATGAAAAACTTAAAAATTTGATCAATTCTACTAAAAAGTAAGAAGCCTCCGCTCCTTATATCAGTATTGAGGCACTATAGCGTACCCCAGGGTCCTTTCTTTACAAAGAACGGCTTGTGCACTGTTATGTGTGCACAAACCATTATGAATTACAAGCAAATATTATCAAAAATTACCCAGTTCATACATCAGTCAATGTTTCTGGTAATCAAGAATTCCGGATCTGGTCGTTGAAAGTTCATGATCAGAAATGACGGTCTGCCTCCAACATAGCTTTCCAATCTCCGCATCTGATCTCTGAATGTTAGCCTCTTTTCCAGCTTCAAAATGAATTGACGAACTTCTCGTAGTTGAGGAGTTGTCCACCTGCTCGTCTTGTACAACTCCTGATCTTTCAACCTAATGGCTAACCCATCTCGAACTTTCTTTATTGTATGGTCGCAGAACTTATGAATTTCCTTGTACCCCATCAAGCAGTTGATGGTGAGATCACTTTTGTAGACGAAACTAAAGGTTGGGTCTTTCTTCAGGGTATACTGGGGTTCTTGATTGATCTCTGGAAGATGTAGTAGTGGTGCGGTTAAGTTTAGCTTCCGTTGATAGCTCTCGACTCCAAGTTGTGGGTCTTCAACACGTTCTTGAATGATTTTTCTTCGAATGTAGTAAAGTAGTGAAGTGTTGAATATGTGCAGAAGTTCAATTGAAAAATGATGCATCTTCCCTTGAACCTTTATGAGATACATGTCTTCAATGTCGTTGAGGTTCAAATCTGGGAAGTCTGCTTCTGAGAATGTGTAGATCTTCTGATCTTATCTTCTAACCCTAATTTTGTGCAGAAAAATGTAATCATACTTCTTTTGTGCTTCGACGCTAACCACGGAAATGATCCTGAGATCGCTCATCACTGGTGTCGGTGACTTGACTACGAGTTTGCTTTTGTACCAGGTTTGTCTCTTTACATACCAGTGGTAGATTCCCAGATGCGCATCTTTATCGTACAACACTTTGTTAGTAATGAAGAGGCTGGTTGTTGTTTCTTCAATGGCCGGTTGTGGGTATCTTGCAGCAGGAATCAAGGTTATTGACGTTGCATACTTGGGTTAACACTTGTTTTCGTGTTGAAAAAGTTCAAGATCGTTGTTGAAGAAGAACCTGTAGGGAATAGCAGGATGATCGGTAGTTCCAACTACTGGCAAAGGCTTGTCCAGTCAGTAAAATATGGTCCTTTCTGCTTTGAAGTGTAATCAATGTTGAATTCAAGATTCGTCCAGCTGATATCATTTGGCATTGCTCGAGCAATGTTTTCCAAGTGATATTCTAGTTCAACTGCACTCGAGGACCGATCTTTGAGCAAGTTGAAGGCATCATTCTTTATTCGACGAAGTTCTCCTTTAGTTAGCTTCTTGACGCGTTGATCACGTTTAAGTTTCTGAGTAAACTCAAGTGTGCGTCCTTCAATCATTGAGTCTTCGTTGATGTAAGGTTAAGCATTGACGAGTGTATCAAACCATTCATTTCCCTCAGTCGTGTCATCTTCAAGCCATGAGATAACCTTAGACTTTTTGACTTTTGGCTTCTTGTCTTTCTTAGACTTATTATCCTTCGACTTTGGTCGGGACTCTGGTCGATATTGAGTTTGTTCTAAGTCGTCCTCTTCAGTGAACTCAAAATGATGTTCCGTTACTGTTAGCCTGGATCCTGATGCCTTTGGTGGAGACTTGGCAGTTGTAGTGGTTGCAGATGGGATAACTAGTTCCCTGTGTTGAGAGGAAGAACCACCGACATTTCTTTGTTTCTTTGCGTGTAAGTTCGGGTTGGGGTCTTTGTCTTCTCTAGGTCTTTTACCAGTGATAGCATCGTCTTTGCATGACTCCTTTAAAATATTAGCCACGATAGCATTAGAGAGTGCTATTTCTTCATGAGTCAAGGTTGTGAGACCCGATAATCTATCAAACAACTGAATCTGAAGTTCTTCAAGTGTTAGTTCCTTTGGATTAGGAACAGTGTGAAGTGTAAGAGGAGTTGAAGAGATCACTTCATTGATGATTTGTTTGATGATTGGCGTGAGTTGCTCTTTCAATGGTTTGAGTTGATGCTTCAATTCTTTAGTAACAACTTTTGGTAGGTTTGTGCTAAGATATTTTTCTGTGTAGTTCATGATTAGATTATCCATGTCATTTTGTACATCTTTGGATAAATACTCATCTACCTGTTGGTTGGTCTGTTGAAGTTCAACCATTTGCTTTGTTAATCCCGTAACCATGTTCGTGAGAGTCTCCAGCTTATCTTTCATTTTGTCCTTTTTCTTTTGTCGAGCCTGTTTAACAGCTTGCTTGACCTTTGCTGAAGCTTGAGAGACCAATTTTTTTAAGGGTTTCTTGATGGATTTGCTTGTCGATTTTGTTTGTGTTGGTAGAGGAGATGAGTGAGTTGAAGACTCAATGATAGTTTATTTGACGGTTTTATCTTTTGGTGAAGTTGGTGGAGAATCCGGAGGTGTATCTTTAGGAATTGGAGGAGATGTTGGAGGTGAAGTTGGAGGTGTCTGTATGTAGTCACCAACTTCCTTTTCATCATCACTTTTCTTAGCTAACTCTTCATCCTCCTGCTCTTTCCGTTTCTTCTCTTCCTCTTCCTTAGCTTGCTTAGCTAGTTCCATCTCTTCGGCAGCCTTTTTCACATCATCATCAGTCACTAACTCCATATCATCATCATTGTCATCATCATCCATAACAAAATCATCAGTGCGATGATGTTCTTTCTTGTCATCTTCGGTAGCCATGTCTGTGTCTCCTTCGTTACCGGATTGATTAACCGGATCAGAGGTGGCAATTTTTGACGAACTTTCACCCTTACCGAGTTTATTAATCGGAAGAGGTTGAATTGTCGTGCTATCACCCGCATCCTTGCTGGGTTGATTAAACGGAGGAGGTTGAGGGTCTCCTAAAGTAGTGTCCACGTTGACATTATCATCCTCATCATCACCAAGTTCTTTGTCTACTTCCTTGTACAACTTTTCCCTTCTTCTTTCTTCATCCGTTTCAAGTGTCTTTAAGCTCGTTTCCATAGCAAGTTTAGTTGCTACATCCTCCTTGTAGATAGCTTCTCCTTCATTTGACTCGGTGTCAGAATCTGATTCACTTACAATTTCAGGTTCCTTTTTCGGTGATGGATAGGGCTTAGCAACTTGTACAGGCACATATCTTTTCTATAGTCTTGGTGGTGCAGGTTTCTTTTGCTTTGTTGTGCTTGCCGTGCTTCCAGCTTTGCTATATCTCTTGCTTCGGGTCTTGATTTCAGATGGTTCATCTTCATATTGACTGAATCCAACCCGTCCACCCTTGAAAGCATCATCATATTTGGTGTATGCTTGCGTCTTCTTGATCTTTTTAGTGAGAAGATCGTTTGGAAGTCTTTTTCCTTGTTTACGAGTGCACGTTGCCTGTATATTGATTTTGTTGACTATTTTGTCCATTCTGAACAGGTGCTTGTCTTTATCTTCCTGACGAAGAGGGATATCTTCATTATCATCAAGAAGTTTGTGGATGATTAACTTTGTGAATCTGAAAAAAGGGATTTTGGTTAACGGAGTGATGTAATGGCTCTGGATCTGAAAGACAATGTCATCCCAGATGAGTTGGGCGTAATCAATCTGCTTTTGGTTAACAATTCCCTATAATATTTGAAGATGAGGGAGTCGGGGATGATCATGTCCACTATCTCTCCCTGTAACGGACCGTGCCAAGATGTAGTAGATTGTTCTCCATGGTTGTGGGAAGAACTTGGCCTCGACCTTAGAGAAGGACTTGAGTGGTTTATCTAGTTGTTCATCATAGTCGATTTCTCGAAGAAAGTCAAGAACAGTCTTTTCTGATGGAGTGTCATGGAATCTTCTGCTGGGTTCAGGAGCTTCAGGTAGAAGTAGACACTTTTGAAGATAATTGACATCAACCGTAACCTCTTTGTTGTCTAAGGTGCAGGTGAATGAATCTTCATTAAGGCCAAGCTGAATTGTGTGCCAAAACTGGTGAATGTAGAATTTAGGAACTGTTGCTGACTTGTCCATCATGTGTTTGCACTTATGATTCTTCAGGATTTCAATGGCAATCTGACATGACTGTTATGAGCACTTAACTTTGTGAAATTCTACCCGAGCATTGTTTTTGCCAATTTGGACTGAGTAACCTTCTAGGAAGGTGTTTTCCATTGTGGGCATTGGTAGTGGTTGTTGAGCAGCCATTTGTGTTTACTAAAATGACAAATCAAAGAAAACAAACATACGAGGTACATATGTGTTAGCAAATAGAAACATTTGTGATTACTAATATGACCCTGTGTATGAATTCCAGAATTTATTACTTGTGAAAACACTTAAAGTCTACCAAGATTAATTATCAGTTTATTTAACAAGATCACAGAAGTCCAAGTTATATAAGTTAGTGTTTATTATGTTCAAGTTCAATGTCCTTCCATTAACTTCAAGTTCTATGTCCTTTCACAAGTTTGATAACTATCTGAAAGTTCAATGGAAATTTTAAAGGTTCGATGGATTTGAAAGTTTGATGAACAGTCCACAAGTTCGATGGATTTCTGAATGTTCGATGAATTATCAAAAGTTCGATTAAAATGATAAGTTCGATGAAACTATTAACAAGTTTGATGGAATTTGGACAAATTGGCCAAACTTGTCATATTCGATGGACTATGACATCTTCGATGAATTTGACCAAGCTCGATGAACTTGTCAAGTTCGATGGAACTTATACATATTCAAAGTTCAATGTTTCTCATACAAGAAACATCGATGGACACTGCAGACGTACATGTTTGATGGATTTCAATCGAAATTTCCTTTCCTGTCAATTTAAGTTAAAACCACATGTTACAAACTCTTTCCAATAACATATTAAGCATGATAGATATTATTTAAACATTTTAACATCATAATTCATGCATGTTCGATGAACCCTAAACCACTTAAGATCGAATATGAATTTGTTAGTGTTAGAAGTTACATGCAATGATTCAAGAGACTTCCTATGATGTATCTAAGTGAAATGACACAAAAATTAACAAGTTTTGACCATAGAAAATGAAGATTGGATCTGCATGTGTTCATCATAAACCCTAGTGATCAAACTTGACTACTTAGTGTTTCTGGGTAGGAATTAATGATCAATTATTGTTGTAAAACACCTAAGAACACTTTCGCACTTATCAATTTGAACCATAACACTCAAATACAAAAATCCCCAAATTAGTCGTATGAACCCTAAAATCAAATTCAATCAATTGTTGTTTCTGGGTGCAATCAAAGGATTGTAACATGTTTGACACTTGATTATGAGCATATCCCACCATAAAAATCAAACACAAACACTCAGAATCAATTAAACCCAATTCGACTAAAACCCTAAATCTAAAATCATTTATTGTGACAAATCTAGCCGTTGGATTGTTATAACATCAAAAACCCTTTCTTTGAATCTTATCAAAAGCATATAAACACTTACAGATTTAAGGATTAACGTACAGATTTGTCAATCGATTTGTGTCCTTAGATCGTGGTGGTTGTGGTGTTTAATGTGATTGCAGGTTTACTGTAAGTGTAGTAAATGCACTTGCAGTTTTTTGTTTTGTTATAATTTTACCATTCAAAGTTCAACACATTTGGCCCCTTAACCACCAATTTTGCATAATTAGTCCTTAAACTCACAAAAGATTAAACACTTAACTTTGGCAAGAACAACTTTTAATACTCCCCCTCGTTTTAAGATATTAGATAGCATTTAAAGAACAAGGAGGGTATTCCGAGGATATTTTTAACCAACATATTTTTCAAAAAACATCATTATTGAAATATGCAAGTACAAATTTTAAAATGAATTTTTTAAAATACGAATTTCATACTCCCCCTCAACTCTTGTTCGGGAAAAAATACTGAATTTGTTTAGATGAACAAGGTGTTGAGTTGGAATTTGTGTACTTGCATTTTAGATAAAAAAAAAAACAAAAGAAAGAAAAACCTAAAATAAAAGAAAATTGTAAAATCTTTTTGTTGTTTTTGAAAGGTTTATATTTTTTGATTTAGTTTTTGATAAAATATTTACAAAATATTTTGATGTTTGACTTTTTCAACTTTGTTTGAGAAAGTTTTCCAGATCTTCTGGAGTCAAGCACCGCATACCAATTTGGAGAACCAATTCTACAAATCTTGCATGAGGCAAGGCTTTGGTGAATAAGTCTGCCAACCGGTATTCCGTACCCACAAAATATACTCCCTCCGTCCCTAAATAAATGTCCACTATTGACTTTTAAAGTCTTCCCCTTTTTAACTTTGACTTTAAATTATTTTATTTGTGTTATGTAATACTTGATGCAAAATATATGAATGGATTGAGTTTTAAATGTATTTTCATTGTTATAATTTTCAATAAGTATTACATAACACATATGAAATAATTTAATGTCAAAGTTGAAAAAAAGAGACTTTAAAAGTCAATACTGGACATTTATTTAGGGACGGAGGGAGTAATTCAATTGTACCCTTTTCCACATGCTCCTTGATGAAATGATATCTAAGAGCGATATGCTTTGATTTTGAATGTTGAACCATGTTGCAGGAGATGGAAATTGCACTCTTGGAATCACAATACATCAGGATCTTCTCAAATATGTATCCATAGTCCATCAGTTGTGATCTCATCCAAATTACTTGAGCACAGCATGCTGACATGGTGCTGGGAACACTTTATTATTATCAAGTATTGACCATTTATGTAATAGGTTGCTTAGGCCTTTAGGTTTGATTTAAGGCTCAGCATGTGTAGAAGGCCCATGGGTTGTGTCTATTTATTTATGTTAATTATGTTTATTAGGGAAAAAGCCCAACACCTTGTAAGAAACTATAAATACCCCCTCCCACTCAAGGAAGAGGGTTGGTTGGTTGAATGCAAGATTAACATTCAATTATTCATAAGATAACCTCCCATCTCTTTCTGTCTCTAACTTTCTCTCTCTAGATCAAAGATTAGATTAGTAGCTTGTGTGATAACTCTAAGTAACAACAAGTGGTGTCAATCGCCTAGGGGTAATTTAGGTTGTTTAAGATTAGATCTAAGTGAAATTTGAAGAATTGGAATTCGGTTACTGTTCACGTGCAACATCTTCCGAGTTTCAATTGTTCTTCCAACTTTCTAAGATCTTTCCGAGTTTGGTGAAATCTTTCAACTTTCTAAGATTTTTTCGAGTTTGGTGAAATCTTCCGACTTTCTAAGATTTTTCCAAGATAGGTGAAATCTTCCGACTTTCTAAGTTCAGAATTTCCAAGTTTCTAAAGTTGAGAATCCTCTGAGTTTCTAAGGTTTTAGAATCTTTCGAGTTTCTCAATAGTTAAAACTTTCGAGTTTCTAACAAAGGAGTTTCCGACTTTGTAAGGTTTTCGAGTTTGTCAGGATTTTCCGACTTTGTAAGGTTTCCGAGTTTGTCAGGATTTTCCAACTTTGTAAGGTTTCCGAGTTTGTAAGGATTTTCCGACTTTCTCAGGATTTTCTGAGTTTGGATTCTTCAAGTTTCTTGGGATTTTTCTTCAAGTTCTTCGTCGTACAAACCTAATCTTCAAAAACAGCCGTCATTATCCTTTAAAGATCCTACATCCACAAGTTACTTCAAGATGTCTCAACCACCATACCATAACTACTTCTATAATAAACAACAACAGCAGTATCGTCAACAACAACCATATCAACAACAGTATCCTCAACCACAATATCAACCACAGTATTAGCAACAACACATGTTAATGCAGCAACATCAATTTCTTCCACAACAACAAGTCCCTCAACAACCGATGCAAACTTACCAACCTCCTTCAAGAGAACCACACTGGTTTAACAAAATGTGCGAAGCTATAAGCAATCAACAGTCGAGACATGAAGCAAGGTCTTTGGACACACCACCAATGTTAACACCAGGGAATTATGTGCAATGGTCCATTTATTTTCTCCGATTTATCGAGCAAAAGAAACCTCATGGAAAGTATCTGAATAAGGTTATCATTGATGGACCGTATCCAGCTCCTACTACAACCATTCCTGCAGATCCTCCAAGAGAAGCAACTACAACCCCTATCCCTCTAGCTCAACTCACCGCAGAACAAGTTCTTCAATAAGAGGCTAATGAGTTAGCAATGTCTTACATCCTCCAAGGGATTCCCAATCCGATCTTCAGGAGTATCGATGCACAAAAGACAGCAAAGGATATATGGGTGCATGTACACCTCCTCATGGAAGGTACTGAGTTAAATCAGGAGGACTTGGAATCTAAGCTTTATATGGAATACACACATTTCACCATTGAAGCTAGGGAATCTTTAGAATCATACTACCATCGTTTTACCAACATTATCAATGATTTGGACCGTCACAACATTGTTTTACCAAAGTTTGCTGTGAACTCTAAGTTTCTGGGATGTCTCAGACCGGATTGGCCAAAGTATGTGACTTTCGTTTGACAAGCCAAGAATCTACACAACGCCTCTTATGGGTTGTTGTATGATTACCTAAAACATCACCAATCCGAAGTTGACAAGGACAGAGCAGCTCATGGAGGATTTTCATCGTTACCTACTTCAAACCCATTTGCTTTAATGGCTCAGTCTCACTTTGCACCACCAAATCAGGATTTTGTTCCACCATCACCTCATTCGGGTTATCCCTCACAACCTTTAAACCAACTTGTTACATATGAAGCACCCTCACAATATTCTGATAATCAACTCGTCTCATACGACAACACCAATTCAAGTATGTACTCCTACGTTGACAATGATGAAAATGATGCTTTTAACTCTTTAAACGAAGGATTTGCTCTGCTTGCTCGTACCTTTAGCAAATTCTCAAAAAAGTCAAACAATCGTTTAAGGTCTTCATCAAACACAAGGAATCAGGCAGTTGTTAATGACGGAAGGGTTGAAATCCAAAACAGAGCTTCCAGGAGATTTGGTTCAGGAAATTATATGCGGAATTCTAGTGGTCAAAGGTTCAGTTCAGGAGGAAGTGGTAGAAACAACATGGGTAATACATAGAGGAGGGCTCAGATTGTTAGAACAGAGAAGAAAGGGATTGCAAACACAATAATTACATGCTACAATTGTGGTGGGAATGGTCACATGGCTAATGCATGCCCCAAGCCAAGGACAATGGGCAGTGCTTATCACAAGGAAGCTCTTCTTCTGGCATTGAAAGATGAAGCTGGTGGTACTTTGACTGAGAAAGAGCATAACTTTATGGCAAATGCATTCTCAGACGACGACATGGAAGATCTTGAGGCAAATACAGCTGTAATGTTGATGGCAAACATGCAAGAAATGCATATGGGTGAGACAGGCCCGGTTTATGATACCGGCGGCTTATCTCAGGTGATTCAAATTGTACTATGGATTGTTGATAGTGGGTGTTCCCGGCACATGACAGGCAACTTAAAGCTTCTAGTAAACTTCGTCGCGAAGCTCATAGGCACTGTCAGGTTCGGGAATGATCATTTCGCTGCTAACATGGGATATGGTGATTATGTCAACGGGAACATCGAAATCAGCCGTGTATACTACGTTGAACGCCTTGGACACAACCTTTTCTCCATAGGGCAGTTTTGCGATGGTGATTTGGAAGTGGCTTTTCGGGAGAAAACATGTTTTGTTCGAGACCTACAAGGGAACAGCCTTATGAAAGGAAAATGCGGAACCAGTCTTTATACTGGAACCAGTCTTTATACTATCTCCTTTTCAGACATGACTGCTTCTTCTCCGATTTGCTTACTATCCAAGGCACATTCCATAAAAGCATGGCTATGGCATAAACGTATGTCTCACCTAAATTTCAAAACTATGACCGAGCTCGCTCGTAAAAAGTTGGTCGATGGTCTTCCAAGATTCAGATATGCTAAAGATCACCTTTGTCCAGCTTGTGAACAAGGGAAGAGTACTCGTTTTCACTTTCCTCCAAAAGCTGAGCACGGTACGGATCATGTACTTCAACTTCTGCATATGGATCTTTGTGGCCCCATTCGTGTTCAGACAATCAATGGGAAGCGGTATATATTGGTAATAGTGGATGATTTCTCGAGATGGTCTTGGGTCTACTTTCTTCGCACCAAAGATCAAGCTCCTCCGATGATCATCACCTTTCTCACAAAGATTCAGGTTCAGCTACGCAACACCGTCAGAAAAATTCAAATAGACAACAGAACTGAATTTAAGAATCAGACTCTTCGGGAGTATTATGAGAAAGTGTGTATTGAACATCAAACATCAATTGCACGCAGCCCAGAACAGAACGGAGTGGTCGAAAGACGAAACCGAACGTTAGTGGAAGCCGCAAGAACGATGTTGATCAATGCTCAACTACCGGATTACCTCTGGGCTGAAGCTGTTTCAACCGCCTGCTACACCTAAAACAGATGTATGATCACCAAAAGGCACACCAAAACTCCATATGAAATTGTTCACCGAAAAAAACCGAACATAAATTACTTTCATGTCTTTGGGGCTCTCTATTACCCAATGAATGATCGTGATGACCTTGGAAAGTTGAAAGCCAAAGCGGATATAGGGATTTTTGTCGGATATTGTGAAAATTCAAAAGGATTTAGAATCTGGAACCGTCGAACCTGGGAGATTCAGGAGAATATACATGCTAATTTTGATGAACTCACGGATATGGCTTATGAGCAAAACAGCTTAGGACCCGAATCCAACCGTCTAAACTTCCCTAATCATTCAGCTGCACCGCTCTCTCTTAACCGCAAAGACTTAGAAGATTTGCTTGCTCTGCTATTTGATGATACTCTAGTTAGTCGTGCTTCTGATGTATCCACAAATTCTGGTGCACAACCACTCGTCGATAATCAAGCACCTGATACACCAGTAACTACCACAACAGCAGTTGCTGAAGATGCACCTCCAACGGAAACCTCATCATCAGCAGAACAAACAGCTTCTAACACTGCGACTGCAGCTGAAGATCCCCCCTACATTCTTCTGAAGTACCCACACTAGCAGATTATGACGGAAATGCATTCTTCAATCCATTTGCTCCAGCTCCCACTATTCCAAATATCGCAGAGTCTTCAACGAGCAATTTGGATCCATCAAGTATGCACCAGAATTTTCAACATTACCCTTCAACCCACAAGTGGACTAAGGATCACCCTCTAGTGAATGTAATTGGCAATCCATAAAACCCAGTCATGACACGTAAACGACTCTACACAGACGGTGAAACTTACATTTATGTACTCACCGTTTGTTAAACCGAACCCAAAAACATTAAAGAAGCCCTTACCTACGACAATTGGATTGAGTCGATGCAAGAGGAACTTGATCAATTCAAGAGATTGGAGGTTTGGGAATTGGTAGAAAGACCAGATGGGGTATACGTCGTCGGGCTGAAATGGATATGGAAGAATAAGTTGGATGCGGATGGCACGGTTATTCGTAATAATTCCCGATTGGTTGCTAAAGGATTCAGTCAAGAAGAAGGAATCGACTTCGAGGAATCTTTTGCACCAGTGGCAAGACTTGAGGCCGTTCGAATGTTCTTGGCATACGCTGCTCACAAGAATATCACGGTATATCAAATGGACGTGAAGACGGCATTTCTCAAAGGACAATTCTGGGAAGAGGTGTACGTTACACAACCTGAGGGCTTCGTCGATCCATAGCATCCGAACCACGTCTACAGGCTCAAGAAAGCCCTCTATGGCCTTAAGCAAGCCCCGAGGGCATGGTACGACAAATTATCTGCATTCTTACTCGTTAATCATTTTACTAAAGGATCAGTTGACCCGACTTTGTTTATACAAAAACACAGGGAGGATATTCTCATTGTTCAAATTTATGTGGATGACATCATTTTTGGTTCTACCTATAAAAAATATTCAAACGCTTTTGCAAAATTAATGAAACAAAACTTTGAGATGTCCATGATGGGTGAACTCAAGTTCTTCTTAGGACTGCAAGTTCATCAATCACCCCGTGGTATTTTCTTAAGTCAGTCCAAATATGCTCAAGAGATTTTGAAAAAACATGGCATGACCAGCTGTGACACCTATAATACCCCCATGTCGTCATCATCCCCGAAGCTAGATGCTGATCTACATGGCACACCCATTGATCCTACGAAATATCGTAGTATGATTGGGTCTCTCAGGTATCTCACAGCTAGCCGACCGGATATTGTATTTGACACTTATCTATGCTCCCGTTATCAGTCGAGACCAACTGAAAGACATATATCTGCTGTTAAAAGGATCCTTCGATACATAAAGGGAACCATTCACTTGGGGATCTGGTATCCGAAGGATTCTGGTTTTGAACTAATAGCTTTTTCAGATGCGGATCATGCCGGTTGCATAGACACAAGGAAAAGTACATTTGGGGGAGTGAAATTTTTGGGTGACAAGCTTGTCTCTTGGCAGTCAAAGAAGCAGGACTGTACATCACTGTCGTCTACCGAATCAGAATACGTCGCCATGTCAGCATGATGTGCTCAAGTTATTTGGATAAGGTCACAGCTGATGGACTACGGATACGTCTTCAACAAGATTCCAATGTACTGCGACTCCAAGAGTGCCATTGCTATCTCGTGCAACACCGTCCAGCACTCAAAATCCAAGCATATTGCTCTCCGGTATCACTTCATCAAAGAGCACGTGGAAATGGGTACAATTGAACTTTATTTTGTGGGTACTGAACACCAATTGGCAGATTTATTCACCAAAGCTCTGCCTCATACAAGATTTGTTGAATTGGTTCACAAGATTGGTATGAGATGTTTGACTCTAGACGAATTGAACAATTTTCTTAAACAAAATTAAGTGAGTCAAACATCAACACTATCTTGTAAATAATTTGTCAAAAACACAAAAAGATTTTCCAATTTCAATTTCATTAAAAAAAAAAAAAAAAAAAAAAAAAAAAAAAAAAAAAAGAAAAGAAGAAAACCTCTTTGAATGTGCAAAAGTAAAAACGAATCAAAATATGTTCTCGTCATTTCAAATTTCATCAATTTCAAATCACGAACATATTTTGGGGGGGAGAATTTTTCAATCTTTGCACATTTATCATCTAAAATCTTCATCATTGTCAAAATCTTCATCGAAAAATATTTCTATGATATCTTGAACTACAAGATTGTCAAATTTTCAAAAATATGTCATAGTTCAAGGGGGAGAAATGCAAATTAGCCAAGTTTTTATCAACTTGGATCAAGGTTTAAAACCTCAAGGGCTGATATTGTCAAGTTGGGTAAAGTTATCACTTTAGGATCTTATGAGTTCTAGGACACTAGTTAAGGGGCTGAAAATGTCTAATGGATAAACTTATCTAAATATATCTTAAAGTCAGAATTTAGTCAAACACACAGGACTCATATTTATTTTTCCCTCTCTCTAAAAACCCGCCAAAACGCTAAACCCTCAAGAACATCAAGACTTTCAATTCTTTGATAAAACTCAACTTGTAAGTGTTAAAGTTAATCAGTTAGGCCTTATAATCATTCGCTTAATGTTTCTATGGCTTAATTTCATGATTTTCCGATTTCGGGTTTATATGAACGAATTGGGCGTTTCTTGTTTAATGTTGTTTAGTCTAATTGAGTTAGTTTATTAGCTTCATTACACGATTTAGATTGCTGTGTATATGATCAATTAGATTCAATAACAACATGAGAGGCTGTTCAATTGAATTAGGGTTTAAGATAGTCGCGTTTGTAAGCTGAGATAAATGAGTGTTGTGTTTTGATGTCTGAATGGTGGGATATGCTCAGTTGTTGTCATAGAACATGTGCTCAATGTGTTATAACTTGAATCAAAAAGTTAGGATATATACGAATGATTGCATATGCGTATAAGGACTGCGATGAATAAGGTGTTGCTATGAACAAGTTGTTGAGTGTTTGTCTGTGCTTTGAACACGTTGAGGATGCTTGTTAAACATGTATTGTGACTTGTAAATGATTTACATGAAATCTGGTTAAATTGATAGTTTCCGAGTTTCTACAAGTTCATCTTTCGAGTTTCTGTTAAAATTGATTGTGCTTCGACTTTGTTTGATAATGTGAAACCTTTCGACTTTGTCTCCGAGTTAGGAGACTAAAGTCATGAACTCTCCGAGTTTGTATAAACTTGTCGAGTTTGTATAAAATTGTCAAGTTTGTGTAAACTTGTCGAGTTTGTATAAACTTGTCGAGTTTTTATAAACTTGACGAGTTTGTATAAACTTGTCGAGTTTGTATATATTTCCGAATTTGTTTTAAACTTGCCGAGTTTCTACAAACTTGCTGAGTTTCTACAAACTTACCGAGTTTCTACAAACTTGTCGAGTTTCTACAAACTTTCCGAGTTTCTATAAACTTCCCGAGTTTCTATGAACTCACCGAGTTTCTAAAAGTTTTCGAGTTTCTAACATTTTCTGAGTTTGTGATGAATCTTCCGAGTTTGTAAATTTCTCAGACTTAGAAATTTTTTATGAACTTAGGAACTTGTTTGCTTGTTTATGAAGGATATGTGAATGTTTTCATGATTTAGTCTATCTATATGATGCATCATACAAGTTAGGCTATTATCATGTAACTAATACCATTTGCTAACACATATATGCGATGTCTATTGTGTATTGTTGTTGGTGTTTATGGTATTCAGGCAAACCATGTCTCAAGGATCTGTTACCCGAAAGGAGATGATTCCAGAAGGAGATGAGCGTAAAATCAGTGAATCCAACTCAAAAGTCGACTTTGAGAATCTGCCATGTCACGAATCATGTCAAATAGTCGTGGAAATACTCAATAGACACTACGTCAGTTCCGTTATGACTAAGACAGTAAGCGTACCTGAAGTGTATATGAATCAGTTTTGGCATTCCATGATCATAGGAAATGTCAACAAAACCATGACAGTCAAAGTTGATAACACAGAGATCCAATTCGGTGTAGATACTCTTCGTCATGTTCTAGACCTTCCATCAGAAGCCTCAGGCCCAAGAGGCAAATTCCACGATGACCCAACCTTTGAAACCATGGTTGACACATTAATGCGTCTCGGTTATGATGATCAGGATGAAGAGCTCACCTCAATCTCCAAAGTGCACAGGAAGTACATCCCTCAGCCTTGGTTGACCCTTTACACCATCATCATTCATTGTATAACCAGAAAAGCAACTGGACCTGAACACCCGTGACTTGAACATTTACAATTCTTCTGGGGTGTCGTCAACTTCTATCACATGGACTTCGATAAGTTCATATGGAATGATATGATTTACCAAGCCCAACAGTTCCAACACAAGAAGGGTTACAAGATACCCTTTCCTCGATTCACCAAGCTCATAATTTCTCATATCTAGAAGATTCATCCAGAAATAGATAGAAGATCAAATGAGAAAGCACATACCGAACGTATGGATCACATTCTCACCAGGAAACATATGGATCACATTCCCACCAGGGTTAAAGTGCAGATGACCAACACTAAGAAATAGGGTGTGAGAATCCCATCAAGTATGTTGACAGAAGCAGTGATGGGGACTGAAGCTTATCAATTGTACGATGAGTCTGAAAAGGCCGAAAAGGTGGGAATTACAGTCAAGGGAGCAAAATCAACCAGGGGTAAAGGTAAAGCAACAGGAAAAACTGTCCCAGCAGCTTCTTCTCGAACAAAAGAAAGTCTCAAAACCTGAGAAAAAGAAACTGATAACCAGAGACAAGTCTGCTGAATTGCATCTCAGAGATGAACCCACTGATGAAGAGGAAGAAGAAGAAGTAGATCTTAGAAAAGGAATGAAGAAGAAAGAACTTGAAAAGATGAAGATAGTATTGGCTGAGACAGACAAAGACTTGGGCAAAGGAAGGGGAAAATCAATCAAATTTACAGATCAATCTTTTAAACCCATCGAACCACCAATGACTGAAGAAGAAGAGAAAGAACAATTTAAGAAAGCATCAAAGGCAAACAGAAAGAAATATCTAGCTGATCAAGAGAAGCATGAAAGAAGAAAAAGAGGTGAAGGATCAGCTTCACATGTTGAAGAAGAAAAAGAGGATTCAGAGGACACAAAGTCTGTCACACTAAGTGAATCTGAAGGGGAATCGAAAGAGTCAGATGAAAGAATACATTCAGGATCTGAATCAAATGAGAATGATGATGATGAAGAGGAAAAATATGATGATGAAGAAGAAGATGAAGAGGGTGAAGATAATGAAGATGATGAGAACAAAGTTGATGAAGGCAAAGATGAAGAAGACAAACATGATGACAACCAAGGGGAAAACCCTTTACCTTCTCCACAACCGTCATTTGTGGGTCAATCCCCCAATGAACTCAACGATTTGAAAGAGCAACTCCTTGCACTTCATAAGAAGGTTACTGAGCTTCAACAATCAGAAGAAAGTGAGCACAAAGCTTTAAATGAACAGCTTACTGAAGTGCAAACATAGGTAGATAAACAAAAATTTGATATCAATGTCATCAAATCATTTGATCTGGAAAAAGCAGCAGAGGAATATCTTAAGACACATGTTCCTCAAGAAGTCAGCTCTCAAGTACCCCAAGAAGTCGAAAGGAATCTTCAAGAGGCACTTCCAGAACTTCTTAAGGAATACGTCAAACGGAATCTTGAAAGAACTGTAGCTAATCTGATGAAAACCATACCAATGACGGTTCGGACCGTCCCATCCAAACCGTCTACTGAAGAACTCAAAGGACAATTGCTTGAAAGCATCATGGATAATCCCGAAGAGGATGAGCTTCGTCAAGCTTTACTTAATTCAATCAAGAAAGCTGAAAAGAAAGCAGAGGCATGTAAGAAGGATAAGCCAACCAAGCGTCGTCGAGATGATCCTGACAAGACGATCAAGGGAAGAAAAGACCGAAACCTTCAAAATCAAGTGGCCCTTCTACCAAAGCACCTTCTTCTGGCACTACCAAGAAATCAAGCCAAGACAAGTTTGTCCCTCTTGAAACCGGGGCATTTGATGAGACTGAACCTTATGATGATTTAAGTGACAATCAAGAGACTGCTGCTATACCACCAAGAGTTCCAAATGTTCCAGCACCACCAGCTGATGCTCCACTTAAGCCAACACCATAATGGGTGAACCCGAATGCTCCAAGGTTTGATTGGTTCGAAACAATGGTGGATGCGTATCCATGAATTCCAGCTGAGAATGAAGCACCTGTTGAAGGTTCAATTATAGACTTCACCAAAAGGTTAAAGAAGGTTATGCAAGTTCAGAAATTGGGATTGTTTGATATCATCAGAGTTCGCAAAGATGGTTTCACGGAATTCAAAACTGTCACAACTTCAGAGCTGGAATTTGAGTACAACTTGGAACAAGTGGCAAGGGCTCTTTCAGAGAATATTGATTGGGATCATGCACGGGCTTCTTATCCAAAAGACAGCCTTCAAATCCGTGATTACTCTCAACCATTACCACTCGTCGGTCCTTTTCACAACCCGAAGATACCCAAAGCCTATTTTTTTCAACAATGATCTGGATTATCTGGTCTATGGAAACACAAACCCAGAAAAATGTTATGCTACTTCTCTTACCAAATATCTGGCAGCATCTTATACATTGGAAGGTTTCGAAGAACAAATCAGCGATTTATTCGTCAACAAAGTTGAAGAATACAACGATGAAGCAGTACTTGGAATCTATCATTGGCCAGATATGAGAAAATGGTTCTATAAATGGATGCTTACAAAAAGGTCAAAGACTGATGTTTATCACAAAAGTAAGATCCTTTCAATCACAAGAGCTGAAACATAATCGATGTTTGGCTACAACTTTCGGAAGAAGATCACCGTGAGGAGGCTGGATGATCAAGAATACACCTTCAGCGAAGCAAACTATCCCTACCTTCACATCCACGATATTGAAGACATGCATCTCCTGAAAGTTCAAGGAAATCTCGAACATCTTCCTGTACGTCTTCAGTACGACATTGTCAACTCAGTTCTGCTATACATCCACAACATTGTCATCAGATCAAGAGTTGAAGACGTGCATTGATTTGCTAAAATCAACACGTATTTTTATCCAAGGATTTACAAAGGAAATATGTAAACCCGGGTCGTTATCCCCGATGAAGGATGAATAGAATTTGTGAGATCGGGATTGTGATTCTTGTGATGAATAGTGGAAGCAAAGAGATTTTTGGATTTTATAAACTAAAATATGAAATATAATCTAAACAACAGTTAATTAACTAAGGCAAATATGAATTTAAAACACTTAAGGCCAAAAACGTAAAGAAAATCTAATAACGTGCTTAAACCGGGAAAACCCGAGCCTAAAACGTCAAATCTTAGAAATTTAAACTCTACGGGTACAAATCTATTTTTTCTAGGATCTATATGACAAAATAAAATTTTAGAAAAAAGATTTATGTTTTTCTGAATTTTATATTTTTTATTATGAATTAAAAACTGTTTAAACTAATTAAATTCGAGAAAAATAGCAAACGAAAAGTAAAAATTCTCAAAAATTACCAGAAAATCTATAAGGCTAATATTAATCTAGGAAAAATATAAAAACTGAAAAATCTATCCAAATAAACTACGAAATAAGCGATAATAGCAGATTAGCTAAATGGGAAAAACTACTATAAGAATTAAATTAGGCAAAGATTACACCAAGCATAAATTGGTGCATCTGGTTATGGGGTGTGGGGTGAGGCTCATGCATGCTATCCTAAAGGTCCCAGGTTCGAATCCCACTCACACCCCTTTTTGCAAAACTTTATTTTTTTTATCTTTTTCTTTTTACAACTTATTAAACCCTAGATTATGAGCATATTTTATAACTGAAACAAATTTAAGAAACTTCCAATAAGCTAAGAAACAGCTTATTAAAGCTGATCAGTGGACTTAGAAGGGATGAGCTGAGCTTGGGAAGGAAAAAGGGCTGTTAAGCCACAAATCAACTAAAGGAATTCTGAAATAAGCTAAGGGAATGAAGATGAACTGAAATGAAAATGAAAATGCCACAAGAACACAGAAATAAGCAATTAACATGCACAAAATAAGCCAAAACCCATCATGGGTCTGCTGATGTGGGGCAGTTCAGTCAACAAAGGGCCATTTTTGAGCTTAATTATAAGCTCAAATAAGCTAATAACTGAGATTAATTTTTTGGAATAGATAACTACACCTAGAAAACTACTTGTATACTGAAAATTAGGTTCAAGTTATAACAATAAAACTCTTAATTCTGACCTGGAAAAGCTGTGCAGTCCAATGGTGGTTCTTGTGCAGACTTGAAACATGAAATGGCTCAACACTGCATCAAACTCAAAATGGAACACAAACAACTCTTGAACATCAACTTACATAGCTATAATGAACAAACTAGGAATAAGAACAAATGCTAAAACTGCTTATCTCTCTATAAGCTAATTCCAACAGTCAAAACCTACACTAATTAAGTTTTTCAAACTAAAACTTACAAGTCTACTTAGTTCACCTCAAATTAAGTTGAAAACAGATCTTAACAATCAAAACAGCCAATCAAAGTGGGGTACATAGCAAATGAACAGTGCTGGCTTATTTTTACCCTTTTTAAGACTATTGCCAAACAGTCCTTTATCTAGACTGTATTGACTTTTAACACTGGAACAGGTGGATATAAACTAAAGCTTGAGAAGACAAGCTTGGATTTAGCTGAGTTAAGTATTAAAAAACAGGTTTCAACATGAATTAAGCACTGAATTAATCTACACTAGTTATAAGCTATTTTTATAGTTTTTATAATTTTTTAAGTGAAAACTGAAATGCAATGATCTAAAGACTGAGTTTAAGAAACAAGCTAGACTAGGGACTGAAAATAAGCAAAATAAGCACAAAAGGAACCAAAGAAGCACTAACAATAAGCTAATAAGCAGTTGACCAATTCGTTGACTTTAGGCAAAATTTTGAAATTATCACTGAATGAAGATTAAACTAGGATTTCAATAAAACCAAAAGAGTACAATGTTTATAAAAGTTAACTAATACTGAAATGTAGATTACAATAATTTTAGAAAACAGAAATTAAACATAATTTACACTACGAAGGGTCTAAAAGCAGGACAGACTTCTCTGTGTGTGTTCATTCCTTTAAATAGCCATCCAAAAAGCTTTTATGATCACTCCTGATCAAATCCCACCATTGGTTTGGCTTGGATATCATCACAGCCGTTAACTTCAGTTTTGGCGCCAAAAGTAAAACCACTTGGATATCCACTGGGCTTGTTAACTTGTGAGGGGTGGGAAAGCTTTAAATGTTTTTTTGGACAGTTAGGTGGAGTGTAGAGGGGGGAAGGATGCAGGGATAAGGTGGTATTTTCAGTGAAAATGGTGGGTGTGGTGGTTTTGGTTTGGCGGTAAGGGAGGGAGATAAGGGGTTTGACTGGGGTTGACCGATATTTAGCTCAAATAAGAAAAACGGGGTAAGGGAGTTGGGTTTATTTATTGGTGTTGGGATTTTGTTGGTTTGGGCTTGGGATTTAGCTGGTTTTAATTTAGGATAAAAAATGGTTGGTTAGTTACAGGATTTAACTTGAAATGGTTTAAAGTTAAGGGACCACTTTTGCCATTTTCTGAAAATCCAAGGACCATTCTTGCCAAATCTGAAATTTATCTCCAAGGACTATTTGTGACACTTTGATATTATTGGAAGTTGACTTTTGATAACTTGAGCAATATCCCGATCCAAACTCGTAAATTCCTTTTCCGGCTCCGGCTTTTCACAACTTTCCAATCTTGTGCTCGGTTTTTGTCCGTTTTGCCTTGTTTTCAATCCTTTTGTACCTGAAACACATAAAAACACAAACCAAGAATATTTGAAATAATATTTAATCTATTTGGGTGTTTTTGGTCATTTTTGTGTCTTATATGGGTATAAAATGATGAGTATTGACACACTCATCATGCATCTTGGGGTAGAAAGCTACTAGAAGCAATTAAACTTAGTCCAGCCATATCTTAAACCTCCGGGAATCACAGACATGAAGCCTTACACTTTCGGTGATAGACCATTCGGGGTAGTATACGTCAGACGAAATTCTTCACCAAGGTTCATGGGTTATCAAGACCTCCACAAGTTCAGCGATGAAACTTTGCTACTTGTCAAGTATGAACTTCAACAGATTCTGGAGAACCGTAGAAAGGTGTTGCAGTCAGGGTTGTTAAGACATATGAGTTGGAGTAAGAATGATGTGAAGCAAGCAATCAAATTCATGGACAAGATCGACCGAAGGATCAAGTTTCGGGTGACGATGAGACGATTGGAAAGCTACGTGGGTGGACGAGCAAGGATTCCTAACATTCTCACATTTCGTCGTTCTGAGCAGTAATCATTGGTACCTTTGTCATAATTCATCATCATTCATCATGTTTGTTATATTTGACTATGGCTTGTGCACACATCACAATGCATAACCCGTTCTTGTAATGAAAGGACCCTGAGGTACTCTTCAGTGCCTCAATCCTAATCAAAGGAGCGAAAGCTTCTTACTATTGAGTAGAATTAACCAGAATTTTTTCAAAAGTTTTTTAAAATTCTACTCAATAGAACAAGTATTCCCTTGTTAAGGGGGAGTATTTAAAATCTTTGTTCAGAAAACAAAAGTTCTTGAAATTCTTCCCGTAAACCTCCAAAAGAGCATATTTTAATCAAAAGTTTAACCAAAACAACATGAGTATGCTATTTTAAGGGGGAGAATAAAGATATGATTAAAATATGGTAACAAAAAGTTTGATATCTCACAAGTGCTCAACTCAGAATTGACCCTCGAATTGACGATAGCAAAAGTCAGTAGTCAAAAAAACATGTCCGGGACGGGTAATAATTTCAAGCCAGTTTATATGGTGATGTAAACGTGTCTTGCGACGGATGTGTTTGAGTAGAATGTACCAATTTTGAGAGATTCTCCTTGAATATGATCTGGACGGGTAATAATTTCAAGCTAGTTTTACTAGTGATGTAAACGTGTCTCGCGACGATCATGTTCATTGAGAATCAATCAATTCAAAAAGTGCTAACTCTACCCGACATGTGCAAATTTACCTTAAAAACTTATGAGCACATGCTGAGGGGGAGTATTTCTGAAAATCACAAAACTCTCAAAGTGTTAACAAAATATGTTTTTACAATCATAAGCACTTTGAGAGATTTTCAAAAAAGTTTGGTGTATGGCAACACAAGGATAGTCACGGAGTTATAATGTGACTAAGGTTAGGAAAAACCGTCCTATGATCCGCCAGAGCCGAAGGGATCTACCCAAGGACAATTCCAATAGTTTAGTACTAGAAAAGTCCTAGGCATGATTGAAAAAAAATGAAATGAAAGGAGAAAGAAGAGGTTGAAGAATGAAAAAGAAAAGTAAAGAAAAGAGTGAAAAGAAATAGCTCTCCATTTGATCAACCTTAGGGCAGACACCGGGTTCAATATATATGCTACTGGTTGTTACTAAGGTGACACCGGTATTGAAGATTAAGCCATCATGGACCCAGTGACGCACTGCACTAAACCTTTTAGCCACTCAGGTGTCTCTCAAAAGACACTTGTTTTATTTCACACGGACCTTCCTTCATTATCTATCGACCTCTCACTCCGAGATGTGTTGATATTGAAAAGGAGGCAATCTGCTCCATGCCTCCGACGACAAAATAAAAGCACTTAATTGAGTCTAGAGCCATGAGATACATTAAAGATCTCTTAGGTACACTTAGCATACACTGGTTGTTCAACAAAAGGAACACCAGTTGTAAATTATAAGAGTGTCCTTCGCAGATCTTAGCAATCTGTCGAGAACATTCATGAGAGAACTCACATATTGTGACTCTTAGTGATTGAATGGAAATCTTGCCAGGGTCAACATCAAACAGCCCTGACAGCAGGTCACTTCGATAATCCCTTGTGGATTACGCTTAGTGTTAGCTCCAAAATCGGTCTACAGTTATGAGGTGATCCTTAGCGGTTCACTGAATCGTGGGTGCACTTCGGTGTGTCTGTGTAAGCCCTTTTTGGGGTATCCAATTCAGAACGGCCTGGGCTAGGATTAGAGAAAGTCTTCACACTATGATGTTGACGATCTCGAAGTCCGAACCTGTAAGTGCCGGATGATTTATTGCTAACTTTTTACATGCAGCTAATCATGGAGACCTGGAGTTCCATTATCACCATTCCATCATGCTCATATCCTGAAGAAAAGTTCTCACAAAGACTCAGAGATAACAAAAGTTCAAAGAAGCTAAAGAAAAGTCAAAGTTCAAGCATTATAAACTTTCACAAGTCAAAGATGAAAGCTTATGAAGTGAGAACCGTTTGAAGAACAAAAGTCAAAAGACATATGAGCATGGTGGAAAAGACGTAAAGAAAAAGTCATTAAAGAACGTTGGTGAAAAGGCAGATTAAGATGAGAAGTTACCATATCATATCACAACAAGAACAAAAAATAAAGATCCAAGTGACGTCAAAGCCAAAGAAGCAAAGACGACGTCAAGCAACCTTGATGACCAAACTTAGGGGGAGATTGTTGGGAACACTTTATTATTATCAAGTATTGATCATTTATGTAATAGGTTACTTAGGCCTTTAGGTTTGATTTAAGGCTCAGCTGGTGTAGAAGGCCTATGGGCTGTGTCTATTTATTTATGTTAATTATGTTTATTAGGGCAAAAGCCCAACACCTTGTAAGAAACTATAAATACCCCCTCCCACTCAAGGGAGAGGGTTGGTTGATTGAATGCAAAATTAACATTTCATTATTCATAAGATAACCTCCCATCTCTTTCTCTCTCTAACTTTCTCTCTCTAGATCTAAGATTAGATTAGTAGCTTGTGTGATAAATCAATCTAAGTAACAACACATGGTAACGTATTATGCTTCTGTGGATGACAATGAAGTGCAATCCTGCTTTTTTGACTGCCAAGATACAAGCTTATCTCCGAGAAACTGAACACCAAAAGAAGTACTTTTTCATGTATCTAAACAACCTGCATGATCAGCATCTGAAAAGGCTATTAGTTCAAAACCAGAATCCTTCGAATACCAGATCCCTAAGTGAATGGTTCCCTTTATGTATCGAATGATTCTTTTAGCCTCAGAGAGGTGTCGTTCAGTTGGGTTTGACTGATAGCGGGAGCAAAGATATACTGTAAATACTATGTCTGGTCTGGTGGTTGTTAGATACAAGAGAGACCCAATAATACTTCGGCATTATGTAAATCAACATCCAGCTTTGGTGAAGAGGCAGACATGGGAGTTTTAGAAGTGTCACAACTGGTCATGCCATGTTTCTTTAGGATTTCAAGAGCATATTTGAACTGGTTTAGAAAAATGTCACGGGGAGATTGATGAACTTGGAGTTCTAAGAAGAACTTTATTTCACCCATCATGGACATTTCAAAGTTTTGTTTCATTAATTTTGCAAAAGCGACTGAATATTTTTTCTTTGTTGATCCAAAAATGATGTCATCGACATAAATTTGAACAATCAAAATGTCCTCCCCGTGTCTTTGAATAAACAAAGTTGGATCAACTGATCCTTTAGTAAAGTGATTAGCAATTAAGAATGAAGACAGTTTATCGTACCATGCCCTCGGGGCTTGTTTAAGGCCGTAAAGGGCTTTCTTGAGTCTGTACACATGATTTGGATGATCTGGATTGATGAACCCTTCTGGTTGAGATACATACACTTCTTCACGGAGTTGACCATTCAGAAATGCAGTGTTCACGTCCATTTGATAAACAATGATGTTCTTGTGGGCAGCATACGCCAGAAACATTCGTACAGCTTCAAGTTTAGCCACTGGTGCAAAGAATTCTTCAAAATCAATTCCTTCTTCTTGGCTGTAGCCTTTGGCAACCAGACGCGATTTGTTACGAATCACTGTTCCATCAGCATCAAGTTTATTCTTCCAAATCCATTTAAGTCTGACGACATAGACTCCATCTGGTCTTTCAACAAATTCCCAGACTTCAAGGCGTTTAAATTGATCAAGTTCTTCTTGCATTGATTCAATCCAATTGTCATAAGTCATTGCTTCTTTTATGTTCTTTGGTTCAGCTTGACTGACAGTAAGAGCATAAACACAATGTTCAGCGTCTGTATGAAGTCGTTATCTTGTCATTACTGGATTTTAAGGATTACCAATCACATTTACTAAGGGGTAATTTCTTGTCCATTTATTTGTTGAAGGGTGATGTTGATAAAAGGTGTGCATTTTAGACGGATCCAAGTTACGGGTTGACGACTCTACAATATCAAGAACAGTTGGAGACGGTGCAAATGGATTGAAGAAGGCATTTCCATCATAATCTTCAAGTGCAGGTACTTGTTGTTCTTGTTGATCTTCAGCTGCACCATTGGTGTTGGAAGCTGTTTGTTCTTTTGTTATTGGAGAATTGAATGAAGGTACATCAGTTGCAACAGTAGTTATTGTTAGTGCAGGTATACCAGGTATTGGAATTTGATCAGGTTGTGCAACGAAAATAGTTGATACATCTGGAGCACATCTTTCGGTTGTCTCATTGAATAGAGGAGCAAACAAGGTTTCTAATTGTTGACGAGTGAATACGGGTGATGGTGCAGCTGATGATTCTGGGATGTTTAAACGGTTGGTTACGGGTCCTAAGTTGTTTTGCTCAGAAGCCATAACTGTAAGCTCGTCGAAATTAGCATGAATGGTTTCCATGATTTCTCTAGTAAGACGGTTCCAAATTCGAAAGCCTTTTGAATTTTCACAATATCCAACGAACACACCGATGTCTGCTTTTGCTTGGCATTTTCCAAGGTCGTCACGAACATTATTTGGATAGCAAAGGGCACCAAATACATGAAAGTGTTTGATATTGGTTTTCTATTATGGACAAGCTCATACGGTGTTTTCTTGTGGCGTTTGGTAATCATAGAACGGTTTTGAGTGTAACATGCAGCTGAAACGGCTTTCGCCCATAAGTAATCAGGTAATTGATCATTAATAAGCATCGTTCTTGCAGCTTCCACTAACGTCTGTTTCGTCTTTCAACTACTCCATTCTGTTCTGGGCTTCGTGTAATGGATGTTTGATGTTCAATTCCCACTTTCTCAAAGTAACCACGAAGAGTCTGATTCTTGAATTCAGTTCCGTTGTTTGTTCTAACTTTTCTGACCGTGTTGCGAAGCTGAACTTGAATTTTCGTGAGAAAGGTGATAATCATATTAGGAGCATGATTTTTACTTCAAAGAAAATAAACCCAAGTCCATCTGGAATAATCATCAACAATTACAAGAATGTGGCGTTTGCCATTGATCGTCTGCACGCGCATTGGGCCACATAGATCAATGTGAAGAAGATGAAGTACGTGATCGGTACTGGGTTCAGCTTTTGGAAAAAAAGTGTGCACGAGTGCTCTTCCCTTGTTCACATGCAGGACATAAGTGATCCTTGAAGTAACAAAATCTTGGAAGACCGTTAACTAGTTTTTGTCATGCAAGTTCAGTCATAGTTTTGAAATTTAAGTGAGAAAGTCGCTTGTGCCATAACCATGATTTTGTCGAAGTTTCTTTGGAGAGCAGACATATTGGAGAAGAAGCAATCATATCAGACATGGAGATTTTATAAAGTTAGTTCCACGAGTGCCCAACATGAGATCATTTCCTTGTAAATCACGAACGAAACATGTTTTCTCCCTAAATGCTACTTCCAAATCCCCATCACAGAATTGAACGACTAAGAAAAGGTTATGGCCAAGTCCTTCGATGTAGTATACACGACTAATTTCGATGTTACCATTTACATAATCTCCATAGCCCATGATAGCCGCAAAATGATCATTCCCGAATCTGACAGTACCAATGAACTTTGAAACAAAATTAATGAGCAGTTTAAGGTTTCCTTTCATATGTCGGGTGCATCCGCTATCAACAATCCAGAGTACGATTTGGATTACCTGCATCACATGAAGACGACGAAGATGGAATAGAGGTAAAATTGGAACCCGTAGTAGCAATGGGTTCCGCTACAGTAGTATCACATATGTTTCTAGATTTAGGTAACCACTTAAAACTAGGTGTATACTGTAACCATTTTTGTCATATCCAACTACTTTGGGCTTTCGTCTTAGTGAAGGCACTAGGTGAATCCGTTTTCTTGGGGCTTGTATTTTCAGCTATGGGATCACTTAACGTAGGTTTAGAAACTACTTTTGGCTCTTTTCCTAACGCAGACTTAGAAGCTATAGTGGGACTAGAAAGAATGCCATTAGTATGTTTTCTAGTGCGTAATAAGAGAGAATTAGCCACACAACGATCATGAGTACCAAATATCTTACTTTTACGACAAAAGATACAAGAAGCATTGACATTAGTAATGTTCAACAACTGAGCATTCGTTACATTGAGATCAGAATTACAAGTTTTTAAGTTTGAATCTAAATCAAATGTAACATGCATTTTATTTAAAGTACTAGGGTGATCTTCTACTTCATTCTCTTCTAGAGGTCCGCTCCTATGTTTCAAGATCCTATTCTTCTTTCTGGTGCTCTTACGATGTGATCTGCTCACGCTAGTAGTGGCTTCTAGTCCTATAGAAGTGGAAGCATTCAAATTAGTGGTCTGACTTTGCTTGGTATCTGTTTGCCAAAATGATGTTTCGATTTTGTACATTCCTGGTGCGATTACGTTTGTGTTTCCTAATTTCCCTTTGTTAAGTGTACGTATTTTCTCTTCTAACTCACTAATGATGAATTGTTGATCTTGTATTTTTGCATCGTGTTCTCTATTTAAACGAACGGTGTCATTTCGATTTTGTTGACATTCATCATTTTCTTTCAAAAGTTCAGAACGTGTCTTTTTCAAGGAATCATAAATTTTTTTATACTCATCTTTTAAATGCTCAATTTATTTTTCATATTTGAAAACTTGACATTTTAAAACCGCATTTTCATCATCAAGATCCTCAAATTTGGATGTTGGATGGTTTTGAAAAGACATGTTTTCTTTTTGACATTGCAATACGAGTTCAAAAGTAAGACTTTGAGCCTGACACCATTAAAGTTTCTTTTGAAGTTAAGAAATCTCAAGTGAAAGTTTTGTTTGAACATCATCATTATGAGTTATTATTCTCTCATTTTCTGCTTTTAAAATCTCAATCTCGTGTCTCAACGTATCATTTTCAGCATTGTGGTCGGTTATAAGCATGAAATTGCATGACAAATAAACATAATTCATAAATACAGATATAATATCAGAACTCAGAACATCTTCCAAGAGTCGATCTACTTCTTTTTGAAGAGTTTTGTTTTGACGTTTTCATTTTGAAATCGAGTTTTCTGTTGCTTTGAAAATGTTCATCATTGATGAAACTTCATTTTGTAGTTCCCATTCCCAGTGTGTTGCATAAAGACGCAAATGTTGGACATGAGGTAAAAATTGCGTTTGGAAATTTTGTCTTTGTTCTTTTGCGTAAGTAGACTGAAAAGTAGAAATTTTTATCTCAAAATTACGTTCAAGTGCTTGTTCTAAAAGTTTGATATCTTCCATAAACGTATCAAAATACCGAAGTACAAGACATCATTTAGGTAATGGTTTGATTTCACCAGAAGATGGTAAATGGCCATTTATTTGTGCCACTGGTTTGACGGGACCAACATCAAAAGTTGATTCATGAATTTCTGAAATGTACCAAGGTTGTTCTGTTTTTTCTTTTTGAGGAACAAAAGTTTCATGGAGAGATGGTAATTTAGAATAATCAAATGGTTTAACCATTTCCTTTTTGCTCATTTTCAATCGACTCTCGTCTTCTTGTTCCCATTCTTCCTCGCAATCATATACAACAACACGCACAACCGACGGATCAAACAAATGATTAGCACTATACAATTTTGGAATTTCTTTGAGAGCTGTATGAAGAAATCTTGGATTATTATACCCTAAAGCAAAACTTTTTGAACCATCAGGAGTTGGTTTTAAAGTCAACATTTGTATTTGTTTAACTGACTCCCCAGTTTTGTAAACAACATTTTTGAAGTCTTTCAACTTTTCTTCCAAACTGACGATTTCATCAAGGTGAGAATCAATTCGTTTTCGTGACTTTTGTTTGTAATCTGAAAAAGCTGCTTGACAAACTGACATCTCCAAATTGGTTTTTGAAAGTTCAGTTGCTAGATGTTCGACTTGTTGTTTTAGTTCAAGCTTTTCTTGTTCTAATTTGGAAACTAAATTATTATTGGAAACTATTAATTCTCGCATTTGATGTTGTAAATCTTGCTCTTTGACATACGAATTCTGAAAAGCAATTTCAAAACTTTTTTCTCGACTAGCTTGTGTTTCAAAATTTGTAAGTTAAGTTTTACAGCTCTCAAGTTCCGCAGTTAAGGATGCAATCTGAGATTTTAAGTTACCATTTATTTCATTGCATTTTTCAACTAAGGATTGGGTAGTCATAAGTAAGGTCATAAGTTCTCAATCTGGGCCGGGCGAAGTTTCAATTTTTCCAAGTTTATCATTATTATATTCATCAATTGGATCATCAAAGGTAACAACTAGGTTAATTTGATCATCATCATCAAATGTAACAACTGGGTTAATTTGATCATCATCATCAAATGTAACTACTGTGTTAATTTGATCATCGTCTCGAAGAGGTAACAATGGATCATTTTGAATACCTGATGAACTCAAATAAGTACATTTTATTACCATCATTTATCCTATTTATTTGACTTGTTTTATTATATTATATGTGAGAATCGATACATTAATGTTTACTTTAGTAATTCTCAGGTAAAAAAAAGCATTATGTGAAACATGGCGATTTTGGACTAATTATGGAGCAAAACAAGCGAGATGTTAAAAGTCTACTGAAATCCAGAAGATGCGCTGTATCTCACTCAACAGATACGACGCAATATCGTACTTAGATGAATTCGAAGACCATTGCCTGACTTTGAAGAATGCGCCGCATGCAATTCTGTCATGCGCCGCATATGAAACTTTGGTCAAAGAAGAAGATCAAGCTCGTTCTACTCCAGATACGCCGCAATATACTTCTAACATACGGCGTATCACTATCAAGATTTCACCAGTTACAATCCAAGACAGCTAAAGTACATGCGCCGCATACAAAGATCAAGTTACGCCGCATCTGAAGACGGTGTACGAATATTCCAGAATATATTAATCTTGGACCCCACACGAAGTTAAGTCAATGCGCCGTATCTATCAACTCAATGCGCCGCATCGATCCCTCAGACAGAAACTATAAATACACCTTTTTTCTTTTTTCTTTTTTAATTTTTTTTTTTTTTTACATCAACATATATGTGTAAAATTTCACAACTTTTCTATCACTATTTTTCCGGATAATTTTTCCATACTCTTCATACTTTCAGAAATAACTGTAATAGTGAAAGTAGCAAACACACGAAAAATAAACTAAAAGTTATACAATATTTACTTTCATACCAATTGCATTGTGCAATTTCCCGACCTAACCAAAGATAATGAATTACGCACGCGAACACAGGTAATGTAAGGAAACACACTTTGCCTAAAGCAATTAACCACGGATTTTAATCTACAGGGTAGGCTAAGGTGTAAGGGTGTATCGAAACATTATAACAAAGGTGTAAAAAACGAAAGGAATGGCTCTGAGGGTTTTTCTAGGGGTATCTTACTCTAAAAGTGAGAGTAAACAAAGGGTTTATACGGGGGTTAACTAACCAGTGTAGTTAGTTAATATCACATAACATATAAAGGCTATTTGGGTGTAATCCTAGAAATTTACCAATTTAGACAAGTCACTCCAATTATATAGATAATACTCATTATGGTGGTCTCGAATAGTATACAAGCCAAGTTCTAAAGTTTACAAGTCACCGGCACACTAAAGTTTTAATATTTTTGAAAGAATAGAGTTATGTGTGCGGTTATGTAATTTAGACTTTAAACAAAAACATGCTAAAAAAAATTTTAAATTTTGATATATTAAGCGCATTTTAAGCATATTTTGAAAAAGTTTAGGACAAGTAAGTGTTCTAATTTATTCGATGAACTCAAATAAGTACATTTTATTATCATCATTTATCCTATTTATTTGACTTGTTTTATTATATTATATATGAGAATCGATACATTAATGTTTACTTTAGTAATTCTGAGGTAAAAACAAGCATTATGTGAAACTTGGCGATTTTGGACTAATTATGGAGCAAAACAAGCGAGATGTTAAAAGTCTACTGAAATCCAGAAGATGCGCCGTATCTCACTCAACAGATACGACGCAATATCGTACTTAGATGAATTCGAAGACCATTTCCTGACTTTGAATAATGCGCCGCATGCAATTCTGTCATGCGCCGCATATGAAACTTTGGTAAAAGAAGAAGATCAAGTTCGTTCTACTCCAGATACGCCGCAATATACTTCTAACATACGGCGTATCACTATCAAGATTTCACCAGTTACAATCCAAGACAGCTAAAGTACATGCGCCGCATACAAAGATCAAGATACGCCGCATCTGAAGACGGTGTACGAATATTCCAGAATATATTAATCTTGGACCCCACGCGAAGTTAAGTCAATGCGCCGCATCTATCAACTCAATGCGCCGCATCGATCCCTCAGACAGAAACTATAAATACCCCAAGGTCAGACGAATTTGAGAGACTTTTTAGACCTTAGACAGAGAGAGATAGATATAACCCTAGAGCCGAATTCAGACGACCAAGCAGCACAAGACACACCTCAAACAAAGATACAAGAGTTGTAAGAAGGTCCTGCATGTATTCAATTCATTAAGTAGTTTTGTTTTATTATTTTAGTACGCTTTAATTCATCAGGATTGATGGGCTTGTGTCATGTGACTACGGAAGATCATGCACTCCCCTTAATATTGCTTTCCCATTAATTAAAGTTTATATGTTGATGTCTTTGGTGACTTTTATTAGTGCATTGATAACCTCTGTGTCTAGCTGAGTCTTGCTTGGGTCACCATGCCCCTTCCTCGCCTATTTATTAGAGTCGCTTGAATAAGTAGGATAGACATAAGTAATCATTCAGGGTTTACTCGCCGATAAGATTAGAGCCAACGAGAAAGGTTTAATTATATACACTTCATATAAAACTAGCAATAAAACAAGTGACAAGCTATTTAATTATCAGGACAGGTCTTCTTATTGTCTCGAGTATCTATCTGTGTACGTGTGTGCTAATCGCTGATTCGTGCTCATTAGTTTAGTTTTCTATTTAATTATAACCAAACCGTGCCAGTCTCTCAGGCTGAACCCCCTTGCGTTAGATTAGGTTGTATAACTAACTTAGGATATTAAAATACTGATTAGAATAACTAGATAATACGTTCCACTCTTAGTGATCGACACTCTGCTTACCATTATATTCATACTGACCGGGTACACTGCTCGTTAAGTGTGTGTGTTATTGATAAGTCGGCTAAATATAAATTTAAAACTTGAGTAGGCATTAATACTGCTAAACCGCAACGACACATCACGCGCATCAAGTTTTTGGTGCCGTTGCCGGGGAGTGAATTGTTATTATCGGTTAATTTGATTAAGTATTTTAATTAGGTTTTTCTTTTTAGTTTTTTTTTTTTTAGATTCTAACCACTAACCCTGTTGTATATTAGATAGATTGCATTCATTGTATAATTTGCATATTTACTGTTTTTGTGTGTTTCTGTTTTTTGTAATTTTTGTTTCTTTTTGTTTTTTTTATTTTTTGTTTTTCTTTTTTCTATTTTTCTGCATTCTGCTGTCGTTGTATTGTGCTGATACAAACGATACGGCGCATCTAATTTCACAGATACGGCGTATTGCGTTTAATTTTTATAAAATACAACGCGTTTAACAAATTCGAGTACGACGCATCTTTCCCCAAGATACGGCGTATTCTGTTTTTAATAAGAAATTTTTCTAAATCCTAACGCCATACGACGCATCTGTTTTAACAGATACGGCGTATTTTCAATTTAAATTAAAAACAGTTTTTTCGAATTATTAAACAGAAGCGACGCATCGATCTTTATCGATACGGCGCATCTACTAAATCAAAAATCTTGTATTTTGAAACGTAACGAAAATACGGCGCATTAGCTTTTGTTAATAAGACGCATTTAATTTTAATGAATATAATCTATTTTTGATAATTTAAACTTGATACGGCGCATTCTAATTCATAAGCGGTGTATCTGTTTTCTGAATAAAAGTCTGATTAAATTTTAACGTAATAAGATACGGCGTATCCAACTTTCTGGATACGGCGCATCGTCCGCAGATATCAGCCATTTTTTATTCTTTATATTTGTTTCTAAATTCATTAATTTCTCTTCTAGCAAACAGATCCTGCTGACGATTTTGCCTATGATGACAGGTTTTGCTATGGAAGATATGTCAATGAACGAATATCTTGCTAAGGAACTTATGAAAGATAAGCACAATGAAAAGTCCCGCACCAAAAAGCCGTTAATTCTGGAAAGTGATGACGAGTGTGATAACTATGAAGTTAGCTTGAGCAAGTTCCCAGCATTAAGCATTACTAAAAGCTCATAATTGGAAAAGGAACTCTTGCTTTCGGATTCATTCGAAAATTTCGATGCTATTACTTGCAACTTACCTACGATCGATGCTTTACTCAAATCCGTATCTCAAACCAACATGCCCTTCTACTCAGTGGAAGTTTATGAAGATGTCAACTTCAATGTACTCACGATTGATGCCGATTTATTTTCTTGGGAAACTCCTCTTGAAGCTACTTATATGGAATTCAAACGCTTATGCAATATTGAAGATGGGATATTCTCTTATGATTTACTAATGAGCTACACTGAAGATGAATTGTTACTCTTATGGCCTATCATTGAATCTAAAGGATTAACTTGGACGACTATCGAAGAAAAATATGGGAAATTCCATATTGAATACATGAACTCAGCAAATGCAGTCAACAAATCAAGCAGCAAAAGCTATGATAGAGGAAATACCCAACCTATACAAACTTCTTATATGCCTTATTCCGAACAGTATTGGGGATTAGATAAAAGCAATCTGGATGATGAAAGAATTTATGCTGAATCGGAGATACTGTTTCATAAAAAGTTGGTAAGGTTGATGGATATCTCTTTAAAAGAATGGCTTGAACTTAAATACGGTGATCCCAAATTTGCTCCTACGAATGAAGTCAAACGGATTGTGACCTCATGGTTGACACGAAGTTTTAAAGATCAATTTAATGAGTTCATGGAGATAAGGAGGAAAATGATTGGTAATACTAGCTTTGACGTTAACTACGATCCTAACAATGTTGATTTTTCAGATTGGTTAGCTAGTAAGTTCAATAACCATAAGATCATGGACCGAGCTACTAAAGATGTGTTATGGGTATATTGGATGAGAGGGGAAGATGAGGAAGTAGAGAGCAACAATGAATTATCACATGACGATTCAACGATCGAGGAAGGCATTGAAGAATTGTTCAGCATAGACATTGATGTGTTCAATTATGAGACACCCTTGTGCAAACAATTCAAAGAATTTAATTACCTTCTTCAAATCGACGCTGATGTGCTAACTGGAGATCTACCAGGATTCAAAACTTATGATGAGTTCAAAAACACCTGGTACTACGAATGGAATGACCAGATACTATGGGTTTGGGATAAACCATGGGAATTTGGGCATATTAATCACACTTGTAAACCTTTCCGTTTCAAGGATGGAAGTAGTGAATGGCCAACCTGTGATTGGAAGAATGATGGAACCTGCAATGGGGGAAGTATAATTGGAATGAAATGAGTTGGAAACGATGTATACATTGAAGACTATGATTGGTATGAAAAATTTGAAGACTCCCCACGTAGAGCAGAGGCTTTGCAAGAAAAAGGTAGAATCAAATACTTAAAAGAACTAAAGGGAGCATCGAATACTACTTTCTGGGAATGGGTGCATAGAAAATGTGATGATTACACAAGGCTTAATCGACGCTTACAATGGGAATTGAAAAGAAAGTGGGACGAGACTCAAGATTATTATCAATCCATTAACTTGGTTAATTATTATCCCTATGATAATAACGATGAGTCACGAGAAAAATTAATTGATGAACTTGATGACTATTTGAATAAGGATCCTTATTTTAAGTTTGTTGATAAAGACGAAGAAGAATTCATCGAGAGAAAATGTCGACTACTTGGGATCACTTATAATAACCCACCCATGATAATTTCTGAAAAATTTGAAGTCATCAAATACTCTTTGGGACCATATGAGGAATATGTTGCGACGAAGACCGAAGAATATATTAGATTAAGTCGAATGGAAGAAAATGTTGCGGAGCTATACGGTAACATCTTTCGGATGAAAGAAGAAGGATGGCACGTAACAAGAACAAAATAAGGAGCTGAACGTGAGTCTAACTTGAAGACTCTAGAATAAAGACAAGTGCTGACCGGGAGACAACCCGAAGGAAAAATTTTTACTTTTCTGTTCTGTGTCGAGTCTGTCAGACCTGCAGAAGATGCGGCGCATCTCCATCATAAGATGTGACGCATCACCTGCACTGGTCATATCTTATTTCATTTTCTGCATTTTTATTTTTGACTTTAAAACTTTCTGTCAGTTTATTTAATGCGGCGCATCCCTGGTTAAGGATGCGACGCATCTTTTATTCTGATTCGTATTTATTCCAGGCTCGATACGGCGTATCTTCTTCCATAAGATACGGCGTATCGACTGACCTGATGATTTACAGTTTAATTTTTAAGGTTTTATTTTTACTAACTACTAATGTATTATGCAAGTTTGAACCTTCTTAACTCAGGTATGTTAAAGTCTAAATGGTATTATAGATTCCTGCATTTTTGTGGATACATCATTTATGAAGCTTAAACGTTCTCATCCACAAGGAAGTTGATTTTTGCTCTTATACGAATAATGGAGGATCATACCGAGCAAATCTCAGGGGAGTTTTTCTGTTCTAATTCTTTTATTTTCCAGTTTTTAACCTTTGACACAAACAACGAGGACGTTGTTTAACTTAAGTGGGGGGATGGAGAATTAGAACACTTACTTGTCCTAAACTTTTTCAAAATATGCTTAAAATGCGCTTAATATATCAAAATTAAAAATTTTTTTTTAGCATGTTTTTGTTTAAAGTCTAAATTACATAACCGCACACATAACTCTATTCTTTCAAAAATATTAAAACTTTCGTGTGCCGGTGACTTGTAAACTTTAGAACTTGGCTTGTATACTGTTCGAGACCACCATAATGAGTATTATCTATATAATTGGAGTGACTTGTCTAAATTGGTAAATTTCTAGGATTACACCCAAATAGCCTTTATATGTTATGTGATATTAACTAACTACACTGGTTAGTTAACCCCCGTATAAAGCCTTTGTTACTCTCACTTTTAGAGTAAGATACCCCTAGAAAAACCCTCAGAGCCATTCCTTTCGTTTCTTACATCTTTGTTATAATGTTTCGATACACCCTTACACCTTAGTCTACCCTGTAGATTAAAATCCGTTGTTAATTGCTTTAGGCAAAGTGTGTTTCCTTACATTACCTGTGTTCGCGTGCGTAATTCATTATCTTTGGTTAGGTCGGGAAATTGCACAATGCAATTGGTATGAAAGTAAATATTGTATAACTTTTAGTTTATTTTTCGTGTGTTTGCTACTTTCACTATTACAGTTATTTCTGAAAGTATGAAGAGTATGGAAAAATTATCCGGAAAAATAGTGATAGAAAAGTTGTGAAATTTTACACATAAATGTTGATGTAAAAAAAAAAAAAAAAAAAAAAAAAAAAAAAAATCGAAAAAAAAAAAAAGAAAAAGGAAAAGTTGGAAGTTTGTTTTAACCAACTTATGTAAAGTTTTGTATTAAGTGGGTGATATCACCACTATTTTTTGTTGTATATTATATGGATTGAATGGGAGTTGGCCGTTATGGGAACGCCAACTAAGGTTATTCTTTGATTGAGATTTTGTTGAGTATAATTCGTGTCTACCTAAAGCGTGTGTTTCAAGTGTTAAAGCGTGAGTTATTCAATGATATGAGTCTTATTCATGGGATGGTTGGGAAAGTGATTAACCACACTTAGGATTTTAATTTATCTGTTTTGTTTATTTTTCATTTTACACCAATTTGTATCCCAAATATTATCCATACCCTATATCATTCTTCATCCAAACCTTTGATTTATTGAGATTAGGGATTTGAGCAATCTTAAGTATCGTAGTCGTGGATTCGGCTATGTATTTATGATTTTGTCGCCCTTTTTGATATAATATTATTGGTGAAGATTACTTGGTCCTATCTTTAGCCCATTCGAGTTAAGGATTTGAGCAATTGCAAGTATCGTGGTCGTGGATTCGATCATGTATTTGTAATTTTGTCGCCTTTTCTGGAATATGAGATCGATAGAGATTAAAAAGGATGATCAACCCTTAACCAACAAACCCTTTTTACCGCTTTAGACTTGTTACTCCTTGGCTTTAGTGGGGGAGATGCGTATACTTGCCAAGCCTATGATAGAATATTCGTCACGACTAAGCAACTAAACGATTTAGAATTGTTTTACATTAAAAATTATTTTGGTTTCTACTTCGTTAAGTGTTTGGTTGTGTGATTATGACAAAACGAATACGTGCTTAAATATAAAAATAAATCCTAATATCTTTTAGGATACATTTTCATATGATTAATTCTAAGGTTTACTTGGGGACAAGTAAAGTTCAAGTGGGGGGATATTTGATGAACTCAAATAAGTACATTTTATTATCATCATTTATCCTATTTATTTGACTTGTTTTATTATATTATATATGAGAATCGATACATTAATGTTTACTTTAGTAATTCTCAGGTAAAAACAAGCATTATGTGAAACTTGGCGATTTTGGACTAATTATGGAGCAAAACAAGCGAGATGTTAAAAGTCTACTGAAATCCAGAAGATGCGCCGTATCTCACTCAACAGATACGACGCAATATCGTACTTAGATGAATTCGAAGACCATTGCCTGACTTTGAAGAATGCGCCGCATGCAATTCTGTCATGCGCCGCATATGAAACTTTGGTCAAAGAAGAAGATCAAGCTCGTTCTACTCCAGATACGCCGCAATATACTTCTAACATACGGCGTATCACTATCAAGATTTCACCAGTTACAATCCAAGACAGCTAAAGTACATGCGCCGCATACAAAGATCAAGATACGCCGCATCTGAAGACGGTGTACGAATATTCCAGAATATATTAATCTTGGACCCCACGCGAAGTTAACTCAATGTGCCGCATCTATCAACTCAATGCGCCGCATCGATCCCTCAGACAGAAACTATAAATACCCCAAGGTCAGATGAATTTGAGAGAATTTTTAGACCTTAGACAGAGAGATATAGATATAACCCTAGAGCCGAATTCAGACGACCAAGCAGCACAAGACACACCTCAAACAAAGATACAAGAGCTGTAAGAAGGTCTTGCATGTATTCAATTCATTAAGTAGTTTTGTTTTATTGTTTTAGTACGCTTTAATTCATCAGGATTGATGGGCTTGTGTCATGTGACTACGGAAGATCATGCACTCCCCTTAATATTGCTTTCCCATTAATTAAAGTTTATATGTTGATGTCTTTGGTGACTTTTATTAGTGCATTGATAACCTCTGTGTCTAGCTGAGTCTTGTTTGGGTCGCCATGCCCCTTCATCGCCTATTTATTAGAGACGCTTGAATAAGTAGGATAGACATAAGTAATCATTAAGGGTTTACTCGCCGATAAGATTAGAGCCAACGAGAAAGGTTTAATTATATACACTTCATATAAAACTAGCAATAAAACAAGTGACAAGCTATTTAATTATCAGGACAGGTCTTCTTATTGTCTCGAGTATCTATCCGTGTACGTGTGTGCTAATCGCTGATTCGTGCTCATTAGTTTAGTTTTCTATTTAATTATAACCAAACCGTGCCAGTCTCTCAGGCTGAACCTCCTTGCGTTAGATTAGGTTGTATAATTAACTTAGGATATTAAAATACTGATTAGAATAACTAGATAATACGTTCCACTCTTAGTGATCGACACTCTGCTTACCATTATATTCATACTGACCGGGTACACTGCTCGTTAAGTGTGTGTGTTATTGATAAGTCGGTTAAATATAAATTTAAAACTTGAGTAGGCATTAATACTGCTAAACCGCAACGACACATCACGCGCATCAAGTTTTTGATTTGATGAACTCAAATAAGTACATTTTATTATCATCATTTATCCTATTTATTTGACTTGTTTTATTATATTATATATGAGAATCGATACATTAATGTTTACTTTAGTAATTCTCAGGTAAAAACAAGCATTATGTGAAACTTGGCGATTTTAGACTAATTATGGAGCAAAACAAGCGAGATGTTAATAGTCTACTGAAATCCAGAAGATGCGCCGTATCTCACTCAACAGATACGACGCAATATCGTACTTAGATGAATTCGAAGACCATTGCATGACTTTGAAGAATGCGCCGCATGCAATTCTGTCATGCGCCGCGTATGAAAATTTGGTCAAAGAAGAAGATCAAGCTCGTTCTACTCCAGATACGCCGCATTATACTTCTAACATACGGCATATCACTATCAAGATTTCACCAGTTACAATCCAAGACAGCTAAATTACATGCGCAGCATACAAAGATCAAGATAAGCCGCATCTGAAGACGGTGTACGAATATTCCAGAATATATTAATCTTGGACCCCACGCGAAGTTAAGTCAATACGCCGCATCTATCAACTCAATGCACCGCATCGATCCCTCAGACAGAAACTATAAATACCCCAAGGTCAGACGAATTAACCCTTAATGATTACTTATGTCTATCCTACTTTTCTAGAGACGCTAGAATAAATAGGCGAGGAAGGGGCATGGCGACCCAAGCAAGACTCAGCTAGACACAGAGGTTATCAATGCACTAATAAAAGTCACCAAAGACATCAACATATAAACTTTAATTAATGGGAAAGCAATATTAAGGGGAGTGCATGATCTTTCGTAGTCACATGACACAAGCCCATCAATTCTGATAAATTAAAGCCTACTAAAACAATAAAACAAAACTACTTAATGAATTGAATACATGCAGGACCTTCTTAAAGCTCTTGTATCTTTGTTTGAGGTGTGTCTTGTGCTGCTTGGTCGTCTGAATTCGGCTCTAGGGTTATATCTATCTCTCTCTGTCTAAGGTCTAAAAAGTCTCTCAAATTCGTCTGACCTTGGGGTATTTATAGTTTCTGTCTGAGGGATCGATGCGGCGCATTGAGTTGATAGATGCGGCGCATTGACTTAACTTCGCGTGGGGTTCAAGATTAATATATTCTAGAATATTCGTACACTGTCTTCAGATGTGGCGTATCTTGATCTTTGTATGCGGCGCATGTACTTTAGCTGTCTTGGATTGTAACTGGTGAAATCTTGATAGTGATACGCCGTATGTTAGAAGTATAATACAGCGTATCTGGAGTAGAACGAGCTTGATCTTCTTCTTTGACCAAAGTTTCATATGCGGCGCATGACATAATTGCATGCGGCGCATTCTTCAAAGTCAGGCAATGGTCTTCGAATTCATCTAAGTATGATATTAAGTCGTATCTGTTGAGTGAGATACGGCGCATCTTCTGGATTTCAGTAGACTTTTGACATCTCGCTTGTTTTGCTCCATAATTAGTCCAAAATCGCCAAGTTTCACATAATGCTTGTTTTTACCTGAGAATTACTAAAGTAAACATTAATGTATCGATTCTCATATATAATATAATAAAAAAAGTTAAATAAATAGGATAAATGATGGTAAATAAATAGGATAAATGATGCTTGTGTTTTTTTTTAATTATTATTTATTTAATTTTTATATTTTTTTACATTAACATATATGTGTAAAATTTCACAACTTTTCTATCACTATTTTTTTGGATAATTTTTCCATACTCTTCATACTTTCAGAAATAACTGTAATAGTGAAAGTAGCAAACACACGAAAAATAAACTAAAAGTTATACAATATTTACTTTCATACCAATTGCATTGTGCAATTTCCCGACCTAACCAAAGATAATGAATTACGCACGCGAACACAGTTAATGTAAGAAAACACACTTTGCCTAAAGCAATTAACCACGGATTTTAATCTACATGGTAGGCTAAGGTGTAAGGGTGTATCGAAACATTATAACAAAGGTGTAAGAAACGAAAGGAATGGCTTTAAGGGTTTTTCTAGGGGTATCTTACTCTAAAAGTGAGAGTAAACAAAGGGTTTATACGTGGGTTAACTAACCAGTGTAGTTAGTTAATATCACATAACATATAAAGGCTATTTGGGTGTAATCCTTGAAATTTACCAATTTAGACAAGTCACTCCTATTATATAGATAATACTCATTATGGTGGTCTCGAATAGTATACAAGCCAAGTTCTAAAGTTTACAAGTCACCGGCACACTAAAGTTTTAATATTTTTGAAAGAATAGAGTTATGTGTGCGGTTATGTTATTTAGACTTTAAACAAAAACATGCTAAAAAAAATTTTAATTTTGATATATTAAGTGCATTTTAAGCATATTTTGAAAAAGTTTAGGACAAGTAAGTGTTCTAATTCTCCATCCCCCCACTTAAGTTAAACAACGTCCTCGTTGTTTGTGTCAAAGGTTAAAAACTGGAAAATAAAAGAATTAGAACAGAAAAACTCCCCTGAGATTTGCTCGGTATGATCCTCCATTATTCGTATAAGAGTAAAAATCAACTTTCTTGTGGATGAGAACGTTTAAGCTTCATAAATGATGTATCCACAAAAATGCAGGAATCTATAATACCATTTAGACTTTAACACACCTGAGTTAAGAAGGTTCAAACTTGCATAATACATTAGTAGTTAGATAAAAATAAAACCTAAAAAATTAAACTGTAAATCATCAGGTCAGTCGATACGCCGTATCTTATGGAAGAAGATACGCCGTATCGAGCCTGGAATAAATACGAATCAGAATAAAAGATGCGTCGCATCCTTAACCAGGGATGCGTCGCATCTTATGATGGAGATGCGCCGCATCTTCTGCAGGTCTGACAGACTCGACACAGAACAGAAAAGTAAAATTTTTTCCTTCGGGTTGTCTCCCGGTCAGCACTTGTCTTTATTCCAGAGTCTTCAAGTTAGACTCACGTTCAGCTCCTTAATACCGATCACTGAAAGAGTCGGAAGCATCGCGCTCCCTCATCGCCAGTCCAGTAATATTGCACACTCCTTGCTCGTCCTTAATATCCACGCCATTCTTCTTTAATATCTGTATAAACAAAGTTCTATCCCTTTCGGGCAGAGATGACAAAATGATAGACGGGAAATTCTTATTATTATATAGGCATAAATATGCAAGGTGGGGTGGTAGTTCAATAAACATATCATTATTCAAATTTGTATTCTCAACTATTCTCCTACGTTTGTTAATCACTTCGCAATCATACCACTCATCATCAGAATCATTAACAATATCGCGCCTAAGTTCGGTAGGTACATTAAGGTCAATAAATTCCTTGAGGTTCTTATGATTAGGATTAGTTGAGTTGTTTTGAATCAATGTTTCTCCCATTAGCCTAGCTTCTATATCGAGGTCCATACGTTCTCTTAATCCTAGCACATAGACGCCTCTAATTATGCTCTTAGCAGGATTTTGGCACTTATAGACTAGTTTATTGTTCCCTACCTTTAATGAGATTTTTCTTTTAAACACATTAATCTTAGCATGGGCGGTAGACAAGAAAGGTCTTCCAAGGATTAAAGGAATCTTAACATCCTCGGGCATATCTAATATAACAAAGTCTACGGGGAAAACAAACTTCTCAATCTTAACTAGCACATTTTCAGCAACCCCTTCAGGTCATTTTACCGTTTTATCAGCCAATTCAATAAGCAGCTTAGTTGGTGCTAATTTTCCTAGTCCTAGGGTAGTGAATGTCTTAAGGGGCATAACACTAACGCTAGCTCCTAAGTCAGCTAATGCATTATTGAAAGATATGTCATTAATTGAACAAGGTAAAGTAAAACTTCCTGGGTCTTTTTCCTTATGAGGTAAGGCACATAAGTCGGTTGCAGAGCTCTCTTCTTTCATTGTAGCCTTGATCTCCTCTTCAATCTTTGCCTTCTCGTTGAGTAACCTCCTTAAACTGATTGAAGAATTAAAGAAAAATTCGGGCTTTGCAGCATCATTACCATTCATCAATCTTCTAGGAAAAGGTATGTTAGGCGTGACTTCTTCAGTAGTGCATATGGCCTTGACATGATCTCTTGGGTTAGTTTCAATTGAGCTAGGTAAACTTTCGTATCCCCTTTCTTGAAGAACCTTGCTCATTTGTCCGATTTGTTGTTCCAATGCTTTGATCGAAGCTCCTTGATTTCTTGTTATAGTATCCGTTGAGGCTCGGATTTCTTTGATCATAGTGGTGTTCTCTTCATGTCTTTTAGCAGCATCGGCCATAATTTGCTTTAGAGTGTCATCCAAAGTCTGCCTCCTTTCTTGATAAGTGGGATTATAGTTGTTCTTTTGATAGTATCCCGGAGCAGCTTCCCTAAATCTTCCTGAAGGTTGGAATGGTTGTCCAAATTGTGTGTAGTATGCTTCTTCAAAAGTCTCACTTTCATTCTTTTTAGGGCAATCTTTAGTGTAGTGAGGTCCTTCGCATTTTTCACATCCAACTTGGGCAGCATAAACTTTCTCATCACGCTTCTTCATCTCTCTACTAATTTTATCCAATTGAGCTTGAATTGCAGCAAACCCGTCAAAATTAGTGCTGCTCTTAGATCTAGTAGAGGTTCCGTCGTGCCATTTTTTAGAGTGATCAGCAGCTTCTTGGATAGCTTTTCTAGCATCGGCTGCACTCATTTGAGGCACAGCTCCCTTAGCATCCAAGATTTGTCTAGTAGGCACGTCCAATCCTTGATAGAACAATATTATCTCCTGCATTGGACTTAGATAATGTTGAGGGCATTTCATCAATAAGTCTTTAAATCATTCCCAAGCTTGATAAAGAGTTTCATCAGGCTCTTGCTTGAAATTGTTGATAGCCTCCATCTTTTTAGCAGTTTTAGCAGGTGGACAATATCTTTTCAGGAATTTGCTCTTCAAATCTTCCCATGTTGTGATTGAACTAGCAGGTTCATTCCTTAGCCACTTATTAGCAGCTCCTTTAAGCGAAATTAGAAAGATTCTTAGCATAAGTTGGTCGTCAGAGATTCCTTCTGTAGTAAACAAATCTGCAATCTCGAGGAACTTTTTCAACATGTTCATTAGCATCTTCATGTTCTGTTCCACTGAAAGCATTTTCTCTTAGCTCCTTGAGAAACTGACCCTTCAACTCAAACTTTGACTTTTCATCAAACTTCGGTCTAGCAACTCCTGAACTGTAATCAGCACGGGTTTTGTTCATGTATTCCTCCATAGTAGTGTTTTCCGTCATTGTTTCTGTTTCTTCTTTCTCCTTCTCTTCAGAAAAATAATCAAGCTCGAACGAACTTGAAATTTCAAAGTTTTTTGTGTTGAAAAGCCTTTTAAGCGAATGTAAGGCTCGTTCAAGATCTTCGAAAGGTTTAATCAAGTTCTTAGTTGAACTCCTGGTCATGCACTTCCTGAAATCATCACAAAAGCATCAGTAGGGTATGTTCAAGAAAGTATGATATCAGAAAATTAACAACGAAAACGGAATATGAAAAATAAAAGTTGCTGATATCTGCAAACGATGCGCCGTATCCAGAAAGTTGGATACGCCGTATCTTATTATGTTAAAATTTAATCAGACTTTTATTCAGAAAACAGATACACCGCTTATGAATTAGAATGCGCCGTATCAAGTTTAAATTATCAAAAATCGATTATATTTATTAAAATTAAATGCGTCGTATTAACAAAAGCTAATGCGCCGTATTTTCGTTACGTTTCAAAATACAAGATTTTTGATTTAGTAGATGCGCCATATCGATAAAAATCGATGCGTCGCTTCTTTTTAATAATTCGAAAAACTGTTTTTAATTTAAATAGAAAATACGCCGTATCTGTTAAAAACAGATGCGTCGTATGGCGTTAGCGTTTAGAAAATTTTCTTATTAAAAACAGAATACGCCGTATCTTGGGGAAAGATGCGTCGTACTCGAATTTATTAGACGCGTTGTATTTTATAAAAATTAAACGCAATACGCCGTATCTATGAAAACAGATGCGCCGTATCGTTCGTATCAGCACAATACAACGACAGCAGAATGCAGAAAAATACAGAAAAAAAAAAGAAAAAGAAAAATAAAAACAAACAAAAAGAAACAAAAATTACAGAAAACAAAAACACACAAAAACAGTAAATATGCAAATTATACAATGAATGCAATCTATCTAATATACAACAGGGTTAGTGGTTAGAATCTAAAAAAAAAAAACTAAAAAGAAAAAACTAATTAAAATACTAAATCAAATTAACAGATAATAACAATTCACTCCCCGGCAGCGGCGCCAAAAACTTGATGCGCGTGATGTGTCGTTGCGGTTTAGCAGTATTAATGCCTACTCAAGTTTTAAATTTATATTTAGCCGACTTATCAATAACACACACACTAAACGAGCAGTGTACCCGGTCAGTATGAATATAATGGTAAGCAGAGTGTCGATCACTAAGAGTGAAACGTATTATCTAGTTATTCTAATCAGTATTTTAATATCCTAAGTTAGTTATACAACCTAATCTAACACAAGGGGGTTCATCCTGAGAGACTTTTTAGACCGGAGACGAGACCTTTTTAAAATAACCCTATAGCCGAATTCAGACGACCAAGCAGCACAAGACACACCTCAAACAAAGATACAAGAGCTGTAAGAAGGTCCTGCATGTATTCAATTCATTAAGTAGTTTTGTTTTATTGTTTTAGTACGCTTTAATTCATCAGGATTGATGGGCTTGTGTCATGTGACTACGGAAGATCATGCACTCCCCTTAATATTGCTTTCCCATTAATTAAAGTTTATATGTTGATGTCTTTGGTGACTTTTATTAGTGCATTGATAACCTCTGTGTCTAGCTGAGTCTTGCTTGGGTCGCCATGCCCCTTCCTCGCCTATTTATTAGAGACGCTTGAATAAGTAGGATAGACATAAGTAATCATTAAGGGTTTACTCGCCGATAAGATTAGAGCCAACGAGAAAGGTTTAATTATATACACTTCATATAAAACTAGCAATAAAACAAGTGACAAGCTATTTAATTATCAGGACAGGTCTTCTTATTGTCTCGAGTATCTATCTGTGTACGTGTGTGCTAATCGCTGATTCGTGCTCATTAGTTTAGTTTTCTATTTAATTATAACCAAACCGTGCCAGTCTCTCAGGCTGAACCCCCTTGCGTTAGATTAGGTTGTATAACTAACTTAGGATATTAAAATACTGATTAGAATAACTAGATAATACGTTCCACTCTTAGTGATCGACACTCTGCTTACCATTATATTCATACTGACCGGGTACACTGCTCGTTAAGTGTGTGTGTTATTGATAAGTCGGCTAAATATAAATTTAAAACTTGAGTAGGCATTAATACTGCTAAACCGCAATGACACATCACGCGCATCAATAACTTGCTCCTTGTCGGGTGAAAATGCAAATGGAGATGCTATTTCATGTATGAGGCATGTGTTTGCATCAAGTACCTGAGACAAGCCATCAGTGTCATAAACTGGGCCTGTATCACTCATGTGAAGTTCCTGCATGTTTGCCATTAACATCACAGCATCATTAGCTTCCAGATCTTCCATTTCATCATCTGAATTAACAGAGGCCATGAAGCTTTGTTCGTTGTCAGTGAGAGTTCTACCTGCTTCATCCTTAAGTGCTAGAAGTAACGCTTGCTTGTGATAGTCACTGCCTCTGATCCTTGGTTTAGGACATGCATTTGCCAAATGACCCTTGCCGTTACAGTTGTAGCACCTGATCACAGCATTCCTAGTTTGTGCATTACCAGTTTCAATGATTTTAACCCTTCTCTGAGGAGCACCAACATTGTTCCTACTTCCACTAGTAGTATTAGACATTTGGCCATTTCCTGAATTCCCTGCATAACCACCGGTTCCCATTTGACGTCCATAAGATCGATTCTGCACTTCAACTCGTCCCCCTTGAACAACAGCTTGATTCCTTGGATTAGATGAATTGCGAAGGCGATTGTTTGACTTGTTTGCAAAGTTGCTGAAGGCTCGAGCAATGAAATCAAATCCTTGATTCAATGTATTAAACGCTTCCTCTTCTTCATCATGTGCTTGTGCATAGAACATGTTGTCTGGTTGTTCATATGAAACAAGTTGATTGTCATTTGATTGTTGTGAAGAATCATATGGAACGATCTGAGTGGAAGGTGATTGTTGAGGATAGGTAAAGTGATGTTGTTGTTGACCAAACGCATGATTCAACTGTGGATATGGAGCTTGATAAGATTGAGCCATAAGTGCAAGTGGGTTCTAAGGAGGTGGTGAAGGTTGATGCATTCCACGTAGACCTCGATCTTTGTCAACTTCAGATTGATGATGCTTCAGATAATCAAACAACAACCCATACGTCGCCTTATGAAGATTTTTGGCTTGACGAACAAATGTGACATATTTCTACCAATCTTGACCTAACCAATGAAGAAATTTGGTGTTGATAGCAATTTTAGGTAAAATGATATTGTGTCGGTCCAAGTCATTGATGATGTTTGTGAAGTGATGATAGTATGACTCTAATGATTCCCCTGGTGCAATCGTGTATGTTTCATATTCGAGATAAAGCTTGGATTCCATGTCTTCTTTATTTAGTTCAGTGCCTTCCATCAAAAGATGTACATGTTCCCACATATCCTTAGCAGTCTTTTGAGCATCAATACTTCGGTAAATCGGATTAGGTATTCCCAGATGAATGTACTCCATTTCAAGTTCATTTTCCTCATGGTGTAGGATCTGTTCTGGTGTAAGTTGATTCTCTGGTAGAGTTGTCACAGTTTCAGGTCTTGGAGGAACAGCAGTTGCATCACCGAGAACTGTTAAAGTTGGCATTTGAAAGGGACCTTCAAGGATGACATGTTTTAGATATTTGCCATGAGGTTTTCGAAGTTTCATGAACCTTAAGAATCAACTTGCCCATTGAACATAATTTCCAGGAGTGAGCATTGGAGGTCGTTCTAGTGAACCTGCTTCATGGATGGATTGTTGACTGCTGATAGCTTCACACATTTGATCAAACCAGTGTGGTTGTTTTGGTGGAAGAAACAATGGTTGCATTGGGAATTGTTTTGTTGGGTATTGTGGTTGTTGATGGAATTGTTGTTGTTGAAAGAAGTATGGGTTTTGTGGAGGAGGGAATGGTTGTTCTTGTTGATGAGGGTAATAAGGAAAATGATTGAAATACAAATATGGTGGTTGAGACATAATTGATTCCTGTGTTAAATGATGGATCTTGTAGATTATTGAGAAGTGTGTTATAGTAGATGAGATTTGGTTTTGGTTATTGTGTAAGTTCGATGTCACTGTTCACTTATGTAAGTTTGATGTCACTGTTCACTGATGTAAGTTCGATGTCATTGTTCACTGATTGTAAGTTCGATGAGTTTGATAAGTTGCAATTTCGATGAAAGTTACTAAGTCAAAGTTCGATAAGGTTTGTTGCAAGTTCGATGAATCTCTGTAAGTTTGATGAAAGAGTAAGTTCGATGAACTTAGATAAGTTTGATGAAAGTGCAGGTTCGAAGAAAATGCAAGTTTGATGAAAACTGCAAGTTCGATGAAATTGCAAGTTCGATGATCTATCTTGTGGAAAACTAGAAGGGGGGTTGAATAGTTTTTACCGTTTTAAAATTAATTTTCTTTGAATACTTAATGTGATTTCAACTTAATGCAAACAATCAAACAATATAAATAAAGTAAGTAAGGAAAGAAACAATCAAACCATAACACGGATGTTTATAGTGGTTTGGTCTACAAGGACTCTCTTCCTTGCCTTACTCCACTCCTCGAGCCTCTAACTCGAGAGTTTTTCTTCACTAAGAAACAAGCTCCCTTCTCGGCAGAGAAAACCTTTATACATGTCGCTCACACTTTTTCGGGTACAAAGCTAAATATCGAGTTCTAGTTCGAGGTAGAACCAACCTAACGTCGCTTATATTTTTTCTGGTACAAAGCTAGATACCGAGTTCTTTTACAAGGGCACAACCACTCCCGACACTCTACGTATTTTAAGGACTAAAATACTAACCGATCACTACTGAATGTTTGGTATAACAATGATGTGTGAAATACAATTAAATCACACAGTGACTACTCTAACAAGTCTTGCAACAGTGTATTGAAGCCTGTGATGCTTTGATTTCTTTGCTACAAAAGAAAGATCACTAAGAATGAAATATGTAATATGAATGGGTTAGTAATGAATGAAAGAATGTATACTAATGTTTATGCTTATGAGTGATGAGTAAACAAGAATGAGTGGCCTGCTATTTATAGGCAAATGAATAAAACAGGCCACGGATTGGACGGAACCAAATTGAGGGTTCCGTCCGTTATGCAATTTGGCTCCGCCAGTCCCTGACAGCAAATCTCCAAATACCTTTCCAAATCTTGCCAAGATATTACCATATCCAATTCTTTATTTGAAGATCTTTCCATGATATTCTCAAAATCTTTCAAGATATCTAAAGATCTCAATATGATGAATGTCATGATGTCATGTACATATTTCCATTTTAAGAATTAAAATGTAATATGTAAAATGTAAAATGTATGTAACATGTATGTATCATGTATAAACTAGTGATCATGTATGTAGCATGTTATGAGTTTTTAAAAGCTTGTAACTATATATGTAGAAGACTTAACTTATATTTATGCTTTGCTAAAGATAAAATCTATAATTGTCATTAACAAAATATAGCAAAGATCGTAAAATATAAATAACGTTTTTAGACGATATTTGTATTAACATATCTAACTTATACAAGCTAGAAGATTTTCCCTTAGTCGAAGTATTTCACAAGCTTATACAAGCAAGGAAAGTACTGAGTAAACAACAAGTTGTGTAGAAAAAGTTCCTTTGATGAAGTTCGATGAACCCTAAATTGTACCAAGTTCGATGAACCCTAAGTAAAAGTTTGATGAACCTTGATTGGTGAAAGTTCGATGAACCCTAGGTATAAGTTTGATGGAAGTACAGTTTCTTGGAAAACAATTTTAACGACAAAGACCAAACTTCTAAAGGAAACCAACTTATCAAAAACCATTAAAACTACTTAAAGAACAAGAAAGTTGCAAACTTTAAACGTTAAACTAAAATTTGGAAAAGTACGATTTGTTGCAACAATGTATTCTACTAATAAAACTACTTCTAAACGTGAAAGAACTAAACTTTTGGCTACTAAATAAGTTTCTAAACGCTAAAGGAGCCTTAAAACTTATACAAGCTTCAAGAACAAGTGTAAGAAACTAATTTTATGTCACAAACTACTTTAAAAACCAAAACTTTTTGCAAAAGAGATGATTTGTACTACATAAAACACACAACACAATGATCTTTAGGCGATTGATACCACTTGTTAGGTCACAATAATGATTCAACACAAGTATAGTAATGATAGAAATAAGAAAGAGATAGATTTGGTTGATTGCTTCAAGTATGTGAAATAGAAAGACAATAGTTTGCTTGCATAAAATGAAAATAACCAACACATCAAAGTGAGGTATACATGTAGTATTTATAGGACAAGAGTGCTAGGGCAACACTCTTGTACATCTTTCTAGAATCAATAACAAAGCCACGGCCCATGGGCCTTCTACAAGGGCCGGACTATATAAACAAACATAAAGGCCTATAAATTAAGCAACCTATTACATAAATTAATGACCAAGACTTGATACTAGTTACACGTATTCCCAACAAAGATAGATCGACTTAGAGTAATTATATCAAACACAATATTTATTATTTTTTCCGTTTTATTCATTAACTTTGATGCACTATACAACATGTCCGACTAAACACCTTTGGTGTTAGCCTAGCTATGAATAAATTATTGTTATGTTCATTATTCCTTCGTTTAATTATCACATTTATTGGATATTTATGTGTTTGTTATGAGATCCTTGTATTGCTTAGAGGTATTTAGCTCCTGATTACTAGGTGTAGAGACATTATCGCTTGGAAATCGGGGTGATCAAGTGATTGACAACCTCTTAGTTGTATAGAGATTGACCAAATCACCACCTAAAAAGTATAACCATTTAAACAGTGAAAGTTCGTCGCCCCAATGACCAATTAGGCGCCTAAATGCTAAGAAGTGGGAATGTTAGCATAAGAACAAACCACATTGGTAGTTGGAACTTAAAGACTAGGGACTAGTTAATTGGTATGATGACAAGTCTACTGAGACTAGGAACTATAGGCTAGTAACATAATGGACAATTATGCCTAGCGACCCAAGATCACTAATAAAAGCGATACTTATACATTGCACTAGGAAGACACACATACCATTAGTTAAGGATTAACTAAGGTAACCCATTTTCTCCTCTTGATTAGTACACACAACAATTTACATTCAGTATTTACTTTACTTTAATTATTTCTTCAATTTAATCGTGACAATTAAGTTGATTAGTTAATAGACTAAAATTGATAGACCGCCTCATAGCTCATGGGAATGACCTCAGATTTACCATTTCCTTACCATGTACGATCGGGTACACTGCCCGTTAGTATAGGTGTTGATCCAATAGGTAGATGAGACTTTATACATTTAAGACCTGATCAACGCGTACCAGCAACATAGGAACTTCTTTCACTGTACCAAGAGGCCCTGAGCAAGACATTGCAGTATTTTACACACAGAAACCGATTCAATACCCGTGAAGTGATATTATCATCGTTAGCTACGCTCAGCTAAGTCCTGCTTAAACTTCATATTTAAGCCCGTCTCAAACTTCAGGTTATATGATTGTATCCCTTCTCACTTTGTAAAAATATTTTGGAAAGTACCCAGCATGGATATCTTAACCTTCAAGATACTTTCGTCCTTTCATGTTCTCGTGTATGATTTGAACACCCACAGTGCTTCAAACACTTTTTTCATACGGTCGTACTCTCCTCAAATCATAGCACACAAGGGACCCAGGAAAAATATCATTCTCTCTAGTCTATTTCAACTTTGAGCTGCAGAATTGTCCTATTGGCCAATGAATCATTTTTTTTCCTACTTCCCACTGAACTTGACCTTAGCACACAATGCTACGCTTTTACGCTATAACTGGAAACTAATTCTAAATTCGGTGAGAAACAAAGTCCAATGTTTCACATCCTCAAGTCATTGGGATAATCCGTCATGAACAAAGAATGCCATTAACTATGATCCATGTGGTCGCTTCTTAATCACGGTCACATCCAACATTTTTCGTGGCAAATGCATATGAAACTCACCATCTTCCTGAAATGTTTCTCGTTTCATAATAGTTGTACAACATTATTTAGGTATCCCTCCGTGATAATCAGCTAAGGACCCCTTTGAGAATGAAATGTCTTTCATTCATGGATTCAAAGTACACTAAGTAGAATCTACTTGTAACATCTCATCGATTTGCACGAGTCTGCAACATTACTTCGATTCCCGGGCGATTGATTTAGCTCGTATCAGGAGGCGATGGGAATAAATCACTTCTATATTAAACCCCTAAATCTTACTGTCTTGTAGTCCCTGACTTTAAATCTTTTAAGTCACATGGCTTATTTAATTGTTCCATAACAACTCAAGATCAACATCTTCCCATGTGCCAGACTATTTTTCTCTTCAGGGCAAAGTACGTCTCGTTTAATGATCTTGATTCCCCCCACTGAATTTTTCAATACTTAGGAATTCCGCAAAGATCAACCTGATCTATAATTCATGTCATGCTTTGTACTCTTTAGTTAAATAATCAAAAGTTAACTTTATCGTTTACTCTTTCTTCTATTGCTCAACTCTGAGTTGAACTTTTAACCCTCTGTCCTGTTAAGGTCGCCTTGGCTTGAGTATATTAACTTGATCAATTTAACAGTTGTTAACATAGTTAAATGCTATTCCTATAAGATATCTTTCAGTCTTACCTAAGCATTCCAAAGCAGCTACGAGACCAATACTCATGATTTACAAACTAACGCCCTTCTGAGTTTGGTTTACAGATCCTCAGCTTTACTTGATCTCTAGATTTCTCAAAACACTATCACTTTTATGTTCCTCTTTTACAAGAAATCTGACCTCTAAAATACTTTTGGTGTTTGAATGTATCGCATGTGGGGTTTTACGCCTTGATGTCTTTCAAGACTCGAGGCAGACATCCCATAAAACTATTTTTTACATTGGTTATCTGGTAGAATTGCTTCTTTGATTTCACTATCCCTGATAGGTTTGAATCAAAGTTTCTCTTGTTACTACTTTGAACTTCCATATCAGATGGATTGCATCAAAGTTTGCTTTTTTCCTTTAAGCCTAAAGGTCTTTTAAGTACTTCGTTCACTTCACCAGTTCATCTTGAGGGGAACCCATAAAGTATGATCACTCATTTGATCAAACCAGATAAATTGTTTTCATAGTTTGCAGTTATATTTGGGACTCCTCTAAGGTTTCTCCAAAAGTTTTAATATCATATTTTAAATTATAATATGCTAGATAAATTTGAATTTCAAAAGCAAAAATGTTTAAAACCTAAAACATTAAAATTTAAAACAAACCCTAAACGGGTAAAAACAGTTTTAAATGAAAGAAAGAAATTTAAATTATGTTAAAATCCTAAATCCCAAAACCAGATGCACGCTCTCAGTCGTCATCTTCCGCAAACTTTCCAGCATTCTCCATCAGCTGCTTCCACGACTTATGTCCAGCGCTTCTCTTCACTTCACATCTATATTGTATATTTCAACAAGTTAGATCCTATTACTTTCATAATGAAGTGAGAGATAGCAATATTATTTTGGGATAATTACAAAAATAGCCCAAGCAACCAAGTTATTTCCCTTATCTACCTCGAGATCGGAAAATATTTTTTTTGTCAAGGGCAACCTACACTTTTTTAGGCAACTGAAATCTGGAAGTGTATTTTTTGGGCAACTTGTGTATTTTTTTTGGGCAACAATCGACATTTTTTGGGCAACTGGGGACATGTGTCATCATATGGGGCGAGTTGCCCAGTTGCCCGGGGTACGAGGTAGAAAAAGAAAATCACTTCGATCCATGGTCTATTTTTGTAATTATCCCTATTATTTTTGTACTAACCTGAGGTCTTAGCAGCATTCTCCTTGTCCTTTTGGGGTGGACCATTTGGACAAGTACTTGACCAGTGCCCTTTTTTCCGCACTTGAAGTAAGTAAAACCCTTCCAGGGTTTACCTCCCTTGAATATTGCCTGGGAAGATTTGTCTTTGTACTTGCCTTTGTATACATCCACCACCAACAAATCTTTCGACTTCTGCTCAAGACCTCTTTCGAGCGTTTTGAGCATGTTATGCAGTTCGGCTGCGGTCCCGCCCTCAACATTATTCATGTTGTAGTTGAGTATGAACTGCTTATAGTCCTTGCTTAGTGAGTTCAAGATGAAATCAATAGCAAGCTCGGGTGAAGTTGTGTGACCTAGCCTTTCAAGTTGATTGATGTGCCAATCATTTTGATTACATGGGCACTCACCGGTGATCCCTCGACCATCTTGCAATTACTCAGATTAACAATTGCATCGAACCTTTTGGTTTGAGCCTGCGTCAAGAAAGTAGTACGCAGCTGGTTGAGTAGATCAAATGCTACAATGTCCATGTAGTTGACTTGGAGCTCTGGTGCCATGTTGGCCAGCATCAGATAACCAACGTCTACCAAGTCATTTAAATTCCTTTGGTAGGCGTTCCTGACTGCCACCAGGGCTTTAGCCACGGGCGCTTGTTCGATGGGATTCTCTAGGACATACCACTTTCGTTAATGTCGGAGTACAATCTGAAGATTCCTCTCCCAGTTACAAAAGTTAGTCCCGGTGAGTTTGTCCTTCTCAAGTACAGCGTCGAGTGACAAAGAGTTATTGTTGTTGTTGTTATTGTGCCATCTACTGTTTAATGAAGACAACCTTAGTAAATTAAACCTTTTATCGTAATGGCTACTAGACCCTATCATTTCGCACATTATACTAGGATCCAGAAAAGCTCATTACAAGGCACCTCGCTAGGGCGTAATTTGCCTTGTAAAGTTTTTTAGGTAAGTCATACAAGGCCCTATCATTTAAGCATTTTTCCAAGGCATCATCGATCACACAGCAGACATCTAACTGAATTTATGACAATATCTCCTTTATCTAGATATTTCTTGGTTGCAGCCTATTTAAGCCAAGTTGCCAAGAATTAATGTAAAATCAAACTGGAAGCATCATATCCCATTTGAGATTTTTACCTTGATAAGGGCTTAAGATGGTATTGTAGGGTTCTAGTGTCACCGACATGGCTAATAAAACATGCACAACGGAATAAAACGGATAACATGGTCATGCTACCAGAAAACCCTGACCAGTCTGATCTTAACCTAACCATTGATATAACATAACCCTAAACACGTAAGAAGGGTGCTTATAGAAGACTTACTTGTTATCCTACTTGCGTAAGCTCCTGAATCAATCTGCTGCTTGGGTTCACCTTCCTTCTGACTAGATTGACCAAGTTAGGGTTTTCGGGAGAAAATCTAACTTCGGGTTGCGTTAGGTATCCACCGATACTACACAAGTAGAACATGGCTCGAACCTAAGCAAGTTAGGTGAGATACGAAACACCGGGTAAACCCTAAATCAACTTCGGGTCGACCTAGGGAATAATTGCGATCGACTAAAGGGTTTGGGAACCCTTGGTCCACCGATCGTGAGTGGGAGAGAGAAGAAGGGAGACTTTTAGGGTTAGTGTGTAAGTTATATGAGGATCCTTTAAAGTCCCTTTATATTTATAAGGAAGCTAGGAAGGATCTAAAATACCTGTAGAACAAGTATTGGTTTTCCCTTTGTCTTGTGTCGGTCGAATCAAACAAATTGTTTGTTTTGCTTCTTGTCATTAATTACCCCGTAATATTTATCCCTTGATAAATATTAAGTTTCGGGTAATAACCGTTTAATTCCCAAATAAAAATACTGCTGGATTTTCATTTCCATTTCCATCTCATTTCATTTCGTATTCTCGTTTTTTATTTCTGTTTGCTCGTTCTGTTTAGTGTGCATCGGTGTGGCTTGTTTGCACACATAAATCCTTTCAAGTATATATGTGTTTTTATCAAAGATGAAACCATGAACAGTTTAAGTCGTTTATTATCTACTCGTAGAAAGCATATTAATTACCATTGGTATCAATTGATTGTGTGGTCCGACCTGCTTAGTTTGAGCTCGCACAGGTTTCATTTCAATGGTTAGGGTCTTGACCAGGATTACACCCGTTTATATGATTTGTATATGGTATGGTATCCTTAAGTGGTTAGGTCGTAAGTCCGTGCGATCTTCCGTAGAGTAGTTGATCGAAACTACCATTTAGAGTCATTATATCTCATTTCTATCTTCTTGGTGTTTAATTGCATTTGAAAGAAAATATATGAAACTGGAAAGAAGCTAGGATATAATATAAAGTTATATGGTTGAACTTAGAGTATCAAGTTTTTAAAAACTTTATGCATTTAAGACAATTCATTTTTTTAATAAATGTTATCTCTTAACAAGTCATTTTCATAAACCTTCTACAATACAAAAAAGCTTTTCAAAAGGCTTTACAAACCTCCTCAACTTGGTCTTTACGAAGCTATTCTCCAAAAACTCATTTGTAATGCAATAAGTCAATCATTTAAAAGATTTATTTAAATAGTGAAAAGTTTTTTAGAAACCTTGCATTTCTTAGGACAAAATTCGAAAAGATGTAAATAGTGGCCCCGTCGTCTGGTGTTGAATATCTTGCTGCATGTATATATGCTATTCCACTATGTATTGTCATTTCACCTCCTTTTTCTATCCACTTCTTTTTATCACAGCCTAAATATACGCATCTACTCATATAATCCATCTATGTCACTAACTAACAAGACAATTTACACTACGTGTGTACAAAACCATGGACACGACTATAAAACTTGACTATAAGAGGCATACTCAGTCAGATTTTGGTTGTTTTTATAGCGGCCGTAAGGTTTTGGTTCTGATAATTAAAGGTATAACTTAACTGAATATAGCATGAAAATTGTGAATATATGTTTTATTATGGAATTGACGCAAAATATTATTGTTGACATCCAAAATGGTGCACGTGGTTAGAGTATCCCCGTAGATTTAAACCCTTTAGAACCGAAGTCCAATCGTCGCCAAGATCACTAGTCACTGATGTTGAAGGTTAGTGGCATTAAAGTTCAGCTTAACACATTTAGGACTACAAGCTAGTTGCCCTTGATGGAGTCAATTCTAAAGTTAAAATCATTGTATACTATTTTCGATTACATACTAGTCGGACTTTGTATTTAATAATGATTGTATTATAAAACTAGCATGTAGCTAGAAAATTAGAGTTACAACAATTGTGATCCATCCAAGCCAATTTAAACAGGTCTTTTATGCTTCTATGAGATATCCAATGGTGCGAGACAGTTTTAATATCCAAAGGTGTGGAGGTTTCAAGTCAAAGCATTGGTGGTCAGGCTATTATAGAGTTACCAATATGAAACAAGATTCGAGCTCTTTCAAGTTGATCACACTTCTATCAAGCATGAGTTTTAATGGCTTGACTTGATCGAATTTTTATAGAGCATTTCAAACATCATATATATACTTGAAATATTTTGGTTATTGAAAATAGCTTGTACATGTGTTTTCTAGCTTATCAAGTTAATCTTGAATTTTTTCTTGACTCAAACTCGAGGCCGGATCATGAAAACTAATCGAGATATCAATGGTGGCTCAAGAGTAAAGCTACTAAAGCCACTATTTTAGACCCCCGAATATTTAAGGCCCCCAATTTCCTAATACCATTTATGAATATATAGTGGGTCACATATTTTCTTGTGCCACATCTTGAGGTATCAATATATAAAAGCCCTGGTTACTAAAACTTCTAAAATATTAAGAATATTTTGATTAGTAGTTTTTTTTTTTTTTTTTTTTTTTTTTTTTTTTTAGTCCATGCGACTGAGATATTAATTGAGTCTCAAAAACACAACTAGATCCGTCATTTTATTATTACAAAATGATGAATTAAGCTCATTTAATGCTAATTCTAGTCACTTTTAGCCAATATTGTAAACAAATATGAACACCAGTGTCCGTTTGTTAACTTTCACATTAGTTCGTTTGTTCGGTTAAACTTAAACTAAAGAACACGAACAAGCCTCGTTCATGTTGCTTCATTTATCTAGCTCTACTTATAAATTATCATAAAAGGGAGGCTTGATTTTCTCTTTCTTATTTTATTTTTTCTCTGTCTTTAATTAACTTTTAGATTCTCAATGTGTTTTTCGTTTGATAGTTGGATGTACTATTAATCCGATGATTCGAAAACTGATATTAAGCAAAAATAGAAAATATCGGAAAGGCCTCATTTTATATATCGCTTTAGGCCTCCGGAATCCTTGAGCCGCCCCTGCGAGATATCAAACTAGTTTGCATTTAGCTTAAGCCGACACTCAAGCAGAGATCAAGCTTAGCATATACTAATTCTCTTGAAGCCCTAATATATCATATCATATAAATATTACACTTTTGTTTTTATATAGTGTCATGGTTGAACCCTAACTATATATATTGTATGTAACTAAACAGTGGAGTTGGTGGAGAAGACCAGTCAGACCATGCCTTGCCTGACTAACTGACTAGCTTCACCTTCAAATTAACAATTTTATATATTTTTACAAATAAGTGTGAGAGATGAAAAGATGTACGAAAAAATAAATAATGAATAAAATAATGATGAGGGTTGAGGATAAAAAGTACGAGAGGTTTTATAGGCGTGGGCATTGGTGACAGTGCAACTGCATGGGCATGGCCTTCGACATGGATTTCAATTGACTTCTGCTCAAAAAGCATCTTCACTTTCATGTCTCTAACTCAATGTTTTTTCTTTTAGTTTTTTTACATAAACGTTTTATTGTAATGGAAAAAAAGTTAATGCTTTTATCAAAAGAAAAAAGTTGCAAGAAGTTTGTAAGTTTTCTTTTTGTGTGATTAGTAAACGAGAAAAGCCTACTTGGGGACCCATGATCTAATGATGTTAGTAATAGCGTTAAGAATGGTTCATGTTTTCCCATTATGCATTTCTCCTTTGATCGCCACCACTGTCTCGTGGGAGTGATTCTTACATTATAGTTACTCTTTTATCGACATAAATTAATATGCATTTTCGATATAAGTAAAACTATACTTTTAATACTATACGTTCGAGTCTCATAATAAACGTTCATTATAATCATGACATACAATTTTAGGAGAATCACTGTCAATTAATCAATTAATAAGATGTCAAGTTTATTCTCTGAAAATTATTTAGTTGGTTAAAACCTTAAATTAAACACTTATTTATAGACTAAACTAGTAAGGTTGATACTCATTATATTATGCAACTGTGCAGTTATGTAAGTTGGAATTTTGAAATCATCTATATATACAATTGGTAAAGCGAACGAATGCTGTTCTAAGACGAAAAAATGAAAAAAGAAAAATCAAAACACCTCCTATGTAACATGTTACAAAAATTACCAGAATATTTTAACTTTTTCAATTTTCTTATATAGCAAATCTTTTTTTTATCAAATACCGAATAAACATTCGGCGTTTCTTTTACAAAATAAAATAAATAAATGAATAAAGGTCTCTAAGAAAAAATACATATATATACAATTGGTGAAGTAGACGACTGCCTTTCGAGAAAAAAAAATTGAAAACTCCGCCCCTTTCTTTTACGAAAAAACAATACCAATAAAAGGTCTCTAAGAAAAAATACATACATACAAATATATATACATATATTTATATATACAATTGGTGAAGCGGACGACTAAGTTTCGAGAAAAAAGAAAAATCAACCCCCCCCCCCTCCCCCTCTCTTCCGAGCTATGTAAAAAGTAACATAAATTACTAGAATGTTTTACCAACATGACATATAAAACATGCGCAACGTAAAATAAACACATAAGGGCCATGTAGACCAAACTCTAATATCTAGATTTCCTAGTTAGATATATAACCTAAACCTAACACACGATAAGGGTGTTTATAGAGTTACCTACTTGTTCCTGCAAAACATAAGCTCCAGCTCTTGTTTGCAATCAGCTGCGTGCACAGAGTCGCCTTCGATCGAACTAAACGGTTTATGGGGAGAATTACCGCTTGGTTGCGTTAGGTATCCACTGGCACTGAACAGGTAGAACTAAGCTACGAACCTATGCAAGTTAGGAGATTACATCGTCTCTAGAGAAAAGAAGCGTCGTTTGTATGTCATTATCGCGACTACTTTATGGTTCACTTGGCGGTATCGTAATAGCGTCCTTTTAACTCTCAATCATTGAGGAAAAGTGACAATATTCGTATGTTTTCTTTTTCTTGGCTTAAGGATAGAGGTCTTATGTATCTTAGTTGGACTGACTGGTTAATTAAACTCTCCTTTGTAAAGCCAGCGCGCTCCCAGCTAGTTTTATTTTTAATAAATTGTTGCCGTTCAAAAAACAATTAGGAGATTACAAACATGGGTAAACTTGACTAGTCGACTTAGGGTTTGCCAAACCCTAAGTTCAACCGAATGTAGAGAGGGGGAGGGAGTTTTTGGTTAGGGTATAAAGAGGAGTGAATGAGATCTAGTTTAGGATCTTGGTATTTATAGGGTACCAAGAATTATTTTAGAACAAGTAAGGGTGGGAGGAGTGATAATTCCAACCCTCCAACCCTTCCAAATTTTAACCAATCAAATCCCTCCACCTCATTTCAACCCTCCAACCCTCAATCCAACCTTTTTTACTGGCAACCATCACTTTCAACCCTCCCAAATCTTTTTTTAAATATTCATAATTTGTCCTCCAAATTTATAAATTTGCAACATTAACCCTTCCAATACTAAACAATTATATAAAACAAACAAACATTTTATTCATAACTAAAATTAAAAGTACAATTCATAAAACAAACAAACATTTTATTCATAACTGAAAAGAAACTACATAACTTAATCTTCCGGGTCATCGAGGTATGGTAAATGTTGAGACGCTACATGCTCCGTAAGATCAAATTGAAGACGGTGATGGATTTGCTCATCAAGTAACTCCGGTAGTGCCTTGTCGTCATAAACGGGTTGCACCGGCGGATCCATTATATGAGTCCCTGATATTGCCCTCCCGTCATCTTTTATAACCATGTTGTGCAATATACAACACGCGTAAACGATGTTAGTAATCTTTTCGATGGTCGTTTGACGGATCTTGCGATTCAAAATACCCCATTTTGACTTAAGAATACCAAAACATCGTTCGGCATCTTTTCTTGCCGACTCTTAAACTTTCTTGAATTTCTTTTCCCTCGCTTCAGTAGGATACGGAAATGCTTTGACATGAGTTGAGTACCTAGGATAGATTCCGTCGGTAAGATAATATCCTCGTTTGTAGTTACGGCCGTTTACAACAAATGATGAGTCAAGAGCTGTTCCATTTCGCTCCCTAAGATACAAAGTCGATTGATACAAAACATTGACATCGTTAAGCGACCCGGGAGGACCAAAAAAAGCGTGCCAGATCCACAAATCTTGTGAAGCAACGGCTTCAAGCATAATTGTCGGGTATGGATACCTCCCACTCTTGTATTGGCCTTTCAAATGCTTAGGACAATTTCTCCAAGGAAAATGTGTACAATCAAGGCTACCTAGCATTCCCGGAATCTTGTGTCTTAGTTCATGCGCCTCGTACAAGCGTGCAACGTCGTGACTAGTAGGCCTACGTAAGAACTCGCGCCCATATATCCCGATGATCGCGGTGCAAAAATGATCAAGGGAATCGCGTGACGTTCTCGCGGACATGCATAAGTAGTCATCAAAGTTATCCGGGGGGTTGCCCGTTGCGAGTTGTTGAATTGCGGATGTGCATTTTTGTAGAGCCGTAAAGCTCTTTTTCCCCGAACCATCTTCACCCTCTTGAAAATACGCGTACCTCTGCTCAATATCACCAACAATTTGTAAAAACAACCTTTTGGACATCCGAAACCTGTCACGAAACACAGACGGGCCAAACTTCGGTTCGTCAACGAAATAGTCAAGCATTAGAGTTTCTTGACCTTTTGCCCGAAACCGCTCGATATAGGTTCGAGTTTCTTTACTGCTTGCCGTGTCTTCTTCGAGCGACTCAACCACGGAGTACAAAAAAGGTAGCGTACTACCCGTGGATAAGTCCGGTAAGACGGGTGGCATCGATAACTCGGACGAAAAGGAGGTAGAAGAAGATGATGATGATGATGATGATGATGATGACATTTTTTGATAAAAAGGTAGAAGAAGAAGATATGTGTGTTGTATTTAATAATGGGTAGTTTACTCTTATTTATACAAAAAAAAAAAAAAAAAAAAAAAAAAAAAAAAAAAGGGCCAAACTTGTTTTTTTTTTTTTCCCTTGCTACGCTCCTGTTAACATTATTATTATTTTTTTCAAGTTGGGTCCTTCAACGGTATTATGACCGTTTGTTTCATTTAGCCCGAAGCGAGCTTGGTACTCGCCCAAGCAACCCTCCAACCCAGCCCGCAATACCGGAAACCACTAGCCCGTGAACCCGCTAGCTCGCAACCCTCAACCCGCATATCACTCCTCCCACCCTAAGATTCCCTAAAATTATCCTTAAGTACATAATTTTGACAACTTGTCAAACTTAATCCTTTAAAGGGATTCGGCCGACCATACACCCCTAAGGGTTATGGTTTTGCCTTTTACCTACTTAATATATTTATCCCTGATGAATATATACTCCCTGTACAATTACCGTTTTACCCCTCTATGAGAATATTACCGTATTTTCATCTTCTCTTTACTTTCATTTGATTTCGTCACTCTTTTCTCATTTTCTCTTGCGTGCTCTTTTTAGTGTGCACCAGTGTGACCATTCGGCATTTCCGTGAAGACCAGTTATGAGAGACATGTTCTTTGCACAATAATCCTTTCATTTTTGCATTAAACCTTTCATAATCCAATTTTCGCCATTAAGTGTTTAACACTTTAGGAAGTCACCAAACATACTTTTCCCTAACCTTTTTCTCAGTAATCTTGAACAGAAATAATATAACAATTGTTGAATGATATTCCCAAACGTCCATAATACTTTATTTAAAAACTATAGACCCACGGTTCCTAAATAGGCGACGGATCCTGCAGGATCCGTGGAGGATCTGTGACTAGGACCCGTGGATCCGTGATGCTCCGTGAAAAATATATTTTGTCTATTTAAGCCACCATTATTAGGCATTCTCAAGTCTTCAAAAACCCTCACCCGCCCTTGATTATAACGTTTCCAACACTCATTTGTTGAAAGCATATTAACATATGAAGATCCACCATAACAAGCTTAGAGCTCTTGTCATCTTCATCCATTGAAAGCATAGTATCATGTGAAGATCCACCACAACAAGCTTAAAGCTCTGTTCATCTTCATACATTAAAAGCTTCTTATCAATAGAAGATCAACTATATCAAGCTTAGAGTTCTTGATGTCTAAATTGGTTATTTATATACATTAGATAATCATGTCTTGTATCACCATTATACAACACCATGTATCACTACCATATAAGATCATGTATAACCAACCATATTCCAAACTATAGGTTAGATAGATTTGTGTTTAGGCCTAAAAACATAAAGGTTATATAAGTTTGTTGTGTTTGGACCTTAAAAAACAACGAGTTTGGTTATACCTGAAAAAGAATTCGATATCTAATTTAGCATTGATAATCTTGTAAGTGACATTATGAGGTTTTCTCTGCCAAGAAGAGAGCTTGTTGAACTAGTGAAGAAACTCTCAAGTAGGAGACTCGGGGAGTGGAGTAGGGCAAAAAGAATTTTCGTGTTGAACCACTATATATTATCGCATCCGGTTTGATATCTCTTTTACTTATTGTCTTGTGTTTATACTTGCATCGTGTTTATAAGATTTCTTTCAACCTCCCTATTATTATTGTTGTAGAATTATTATTGTTACTTATCATATTGTATCACACTTGATTGATTATTTGATACAAGAAGTAAGGTTTTTAAAAAAAGAACGTATTCATCAGCTTTCTACGTTTTTACATTTATTGAGTGAGTTGGATTTGGTTTGAAAGTCATGGTAGCATCATGATGATGAGGATGATGAGTGAAAAAACGATAACAACTTCAATCAATCCACAAAAACCTTTCACACACGATAATTAGATCGGATGATAATTACAATTAGTTACTTTTTATTAAACAATAATTATTGATTAATTATAAAAGAAAGACAAGCTAGGGGAATGCATGGCATGTGAGGTTATAATGAGTAACATAACATTCATGGCATATGTCAGTCACAAAAATTAATAATTACTATCAATCTGGTGTTGGTGTTGTTGATGCATGGCATGGCGTGTACATGTATGTGGAGTTATGTCAGACAAGAAAGTAGGACAGGGGATGTTCTCTTCCACCCCCAATATCCAGTCTAGCATCATGTCTTTAAAATGTCCAATATTTAAATGTTTGTATAATATGTCTGGAAAATTTTATGTATGTCTAAAACTTTTTCAAAAAGTTAAAATATGTGGTGAAACTTTGGCTCAGTGTATTTCTTTTGGATGACGACTAATATCTAGCAAAAATAAAAAGCATATGTTCTAGTGATCTTTAATCAGGAATTGTGTTTGAACCATGAGCTATTGGCTTAAAGAAAAACTAACTGGTTTGTTGAATGTTTAAGGTGAAGAAGTGAGAACAGTAACTCAATCGCTTTGCTCCTTCTTTATGTGAAAACAAATTAGTTTATGGATGATGTTGTTGTGGAACATATAGCTTTGCTCCTTCTTTATGTATAACAAACAACTCTTTTCATTTTTTAAGGATTTGTGTCTCATGTATCTGTCATTTTCGTTTCGGGTCTTCTTTAGTGATGGTTAAAGTAAAAGCGTATAACAAAAGTTCTCTGTTATGTATATTGAATAAATTTGAATACATGCAGATTATCACTCATAAAGTACAATGACGTGATTTATATTCTGTACTCCAAAAAATGACTTGTAGACCACAAAATAACATGCACGTTCTCATGTATGTTCTTGTACCCGAATACTGTTTCCAACCCGTATCTTGGTGCCTTTCACCGCCATAATACCTAACAGTCACTCTAATCTTGGAGTCGCACGTTTGGTAGAGAGAATTTCAGAGATTAGAAATGAAGTAGAGAATAGAATTCAGAGAATAGAAATGGGTAGAGAAATTTAAAGTCAATTCTAGTGTTTGGTAACATGAGAAATAAACTCGAGAATTGGCAAAAAAAAAAAAAAAAAAAAAAAAAAAAAAAAAAAAACTTTTTAAAAGAATTAGAACTTTTGTTTGTTGATTTAAAAAAAAATAATTTTTCTAAATAACAATTCTAAAAAATATATATTTAAAAAAATATATTTTTTTTTTAATTTTTTTATTTTATTTAAAAAAAACTTATTTAAAAAAATTATTTTTTTAATTTATTTTAAAATTTATTTTTTATAAAATTAATTAAAAAAATTATTTAAAAAAAATTATTTTTTCTAAATAACAATTCTATAAAAAATATATTTAAAAAAAATATTTTTATTAAATTATTTTTTATAAAAAAATTATTTTAAAATTTTTTTAAAAACTTATTTTATAAAAAACTTATTTTATAAAAAATTATTAAATTTTTTTATAAAAATTATTTTTTTAAAATGTATTTTTTTTTTTAAAATTAAACAAATTATTTTTTCTCCAATTTCGCAAAAAAAATATTACAAAAACTAACCAATTCTCCAATTTCCCTACAAAAAGGGTGGAAATGAAAGTTTAAAAATTACACTACCAATTCTCTCAAATTCTCCACCTTTCCATTTCTCTAGTGTACCAAACAAGAGAATTGGCTTCATTTCCATTTCTCCACTCTCATTTCCCTCTACCTAACATGCCCTAATCTTAGAGTCACATCATTTTTCCTCCATCTTAATCACTTATGATCACTCAAATCCTCGTAACATTTGGTCAATCTTTTACAACTTATCATTTACATATACATTACTTAAACACTGGTACACTTCTCAACTCCCCTTTAACTTTACCCCTTAATGAACTCGATCACCAAGTGTGTCCAAAAAATTCATATTTAGGGAATGCAATAATGAACATATCAGGTCTCAAACACAAAACCATTTAATTCAAGAGACTGTTTAAGTTAATGACTAACTGGCAATATAAGGCTTGTCACAGTAAGGTGAATCGATCGATCGATTGAGTCGATCGCGATCGATCGTCCTTACTGTGATGAATCGATCGATTACTTTTTTTTTGGATTAGGGTCGCTTGGGCGATCGACGATCGTTTGGTAGTTTTTTTTTTTTTTTTTTGACCGTTGAGATAGGAACGTTGGGCTAAAAAAAAAATTAGCTTTTAAACTTACTTTCACACTATAAATAAACACACTCATTTCACTATTATTTCACACATTCTCTCAAATAACACCCTCATTTCACTTTTTATTTCACACTTTCAAACTATGAATTCTTACGAGCTATTTATTGCCGATTCATCTTCGGATGATGATGAAGTTAGTAGCGAGTTTATGATGTTTGTGGAAGAGTGTTGTGAGGCTTATCAAGCGTCACATAAAATCTCACGAACCCAAGTTAGTAGGAATCGTTTGGGTGCTCATAACCGTTTAGTGGCTGCTTATTTGAATTATTATGTAAGTTTTAATTATTAATGAAATTTAAGTTTGTGTTAAAAAAAAATTTTTTTTTTTTTTAAATAAAAAATAAAAAAATAAAAAATAATAAAAAATATAAAAAAATGATGAGGGTCGCCCTTACTGGGGCACCCAATCCCCTGAAAATCGTTGAAGAGAGAAAGCTGATGTGACAGAGAAAATGAGAAGGATTGACCCTCTTTAACGGGGAGTGTGCATACATATAGGTAGATAGATAGGGACAACAAATAAGAAACAAAATAAAAGGCAATCATGATGACCTTCATGAAAGAGTATAGAAATGAACAAAATAATAACACTGTTGCGGTCTCTGGTTACTAAAATGTAACCATGCATGGCTCATTCTTGTTAACTTGGAGTAACTGGGCTCGGGCCTCGGGGACACATCTAGCATCCCTACAAATTTAACTTGTATTTTTATTTATTTTTATGTTTTTTGCTTAATAAAATGAGCTGTCCTAGAAAAAAAAACTATATAAAATACAGCAATAAAAGTAACTGAAAATGTAAGACATGTAAGTTTCTACTAAGCTAGAGTATTTGTTTAGTTGTAATCATAGGATATTAATGTATGAGAAATGGTTAGAAGATTTAAAGATGTGTTTATTTTTATGTGTAAATTACATAACAACATTCTGTTGGATGTTATTAAGAGAGATCAGTTTCTTTACAAATAAATAAAACCCTAACATATTTATTTAAGCATTAAATTAATCGTACTTTTAGACCTGTCATTCATTTTTTTTTTTTTTTTTTTCGTTTATATATAAGTGGAATAAAGATTATAAATCTATATTTAGTAGAAATAATATTAATGTACCTCTAATCAACCATTTTTCCATGATTCAATAAGTCTCGATCTCCCTCCTACGTGCCTTGCATGACATGATGATTTTCTTGTCATATTTTGTACTATACATACATTGATACCTTTGTTTTATTTAAGCAAGTAGCTAGGTAGCTGAGAACTTATTTTTACATGTGCAGAAAACATGAAATCAGACAATAATAATAAGTACTTGAAGCACATATAACGACAAGCTAGCCTATCGTATATATGGACTTTGGAATCCCCAAACCACTTTCTATGTTGCTCATCATTTTTAACACAAAGTGCGTTTTTACTACCATAATTTAAATAATTTTGCTCGCACATAAATACAAAAAAAAGAATATTGATAAAGGAATGGTCTCCTCCCTACACTCATTCACCATGCACCATGCTACTATTTTTTTAATAATTATCTAGTTGGTGTGGTGAAATATACATCTTTCTGATTTTCTCTCATTTCCAAAATAATTTAATAAACGTGCATAATCAAGAATGCCATCACTAAATTCTTTATCAATTTAACACGCTGATCTTCTGTTGACAGTTGTCAAAAATTCTTCAACATTTTATACAAAACATGGAATGACAATAAGCTAAGTTAGTATGCTAAAACTTTATGTATGTCCGTATTTATCAAATCTGGATCATGCTAAACTTTATTTAGAAGAAGAGATCCATGTTGTATAAGAAAAGAAGATATGAAAAATACCTTGAAAACCATGCATTTAAATAATAGTGTTTGATTAAAAGGTATCGAGTAATTATATTGATAATTACAAAAGATTCTAAAAGGCCATTTAAGCATTGGGGATATTTGAAGCATACTCTTAAAAAAATAATTTTTGGCCGTATTAAAAAGGTTCCAGCTTTCCAGCCTCTTTTCGTTTTTAATCTTTAAATACATATATGCTTTGCACGTTCTTATGTTACTTGTAGTTTGTGATCAAATATATTAATACAATTATGGGGGTTATCATAGTGTGATTAGTGTCATTTGCTAAAAACAATAGAGTGGAATAATTAATTTGTAGACTAGGAACAATTCTCTCTCGATATATATGTGTGTGCATGCATGTATTTCATATTTTAAAAGGTTCAATACTTCAATATCCATGTAGTATGTACATATACATTTTTTTATTTTCACGAAATAAGCATGTAAGATTATACTATGGTATCTTACAATCTGTATCTATCTATTGCAAAAGTTAGATAATTAATTGTGAGTGAAGACAACTTATGTATATATTGAACACTTTCTTCTCTTGTGTTTGTTTAAGACATAATTGTGTATTAATATTTGTATTCATTTATCAATCCAATGTTGAAAATCTTCAAAAGCATACAAAATTGTAATAAACCTTACATGATCGTTAATTAGACATTTGATCTATTCAAATATGAGTGTCAACTAATCCAAGACGTCATAACTTCACATCTTTACGCAATTGACGGCTATACGATAATACTTAAGATCAAGAACATCATACGTTATGTGATAAGCTAGACTAAGTACATTGTCAACTGCACAAAAACACACATTTGTACTAAAAAATCCAAAATGTGCGTTCTTTTTGTTGTTTTCGTTAATGTTATCAGTTATCAACATTTTGGAAGATTTTCTTTTGATGTATGCAATCAACATTGCTGGTAAAAACATGCACTGTTTTACTTGACAACGTCATCTGTTTTCCAACAACGCATTCCCGTCGTTTCTATCTTGCAAGTAAAAATTACCCGGTATAAATATCATCGAAAATAACAACGCCATCTTGTGAATTTTATTTTCATGCCAATGAACTCTTCATGAAATATTGGACTTCCTTATATAGTGAGCTATATTATTCTTCATATGGTGATAAAAATTAAGCAAAGAGTTATGAAGCCCAAATTCAAAACTTAAGACAACGTAAACACAAAACAATGTGTGATTATTTGGAGACCAAAAAAGGCCATGAAATTCCACACCCAGGCGTAAATTTTATAAAAGGTCGGTGGGTCCCAAACTACTGACCAGGCGTGCGATAACTGTGGGTCCACCTTTGTTTCATTTCACTAATTGCCTTGTATATTTAGTTTTTTTTAATGTATTTCAAACTACCTCTTAAATTTCTTTTAAATTGACCATGGTAACACAGAATATACTTTTACACTCGGAGTTAAAATTTGAGAGGAAATAAAAGGAAGCGAAATATTTTTTTGTGTTCTTAAGTTTTTTTTAAGAGAGGGAAGGGAAGTGAAGAGGAAGATTGGAGTAAGTTTTGTCAATAAAATCTTCTTCCCATTTTTGGGCAGAAAAAGAAAGGAAAAGGAAATTATTATTGTGTAAAGACTAATATACTTTTTTTAAAACATTTTATATTAACAATTAAAAGTCATACATGTAATTTAAATAAGTTATTTTTATTTTTCTACCATTAAAGAACATGATTTATGGTTACTTTCCTTTTCTTTTCCTCTATCTCAAGAACATGTTGACTAACACTTCCTTTCATTTTCTCTTTCTTTTCATTTTCCATTTCCATTCAATCAAAACTCGAGAACTGAGTGTTAGTGAAATTTAGATTATATTCCGGCCGTCTTAAAATATTTGTTATGTTTAAAACGGTATCTTTAGCATCTTTACCCTCGATACACCCCTAGTTATTAGCGTAGACCAACTCATAAGTATGTTTGATGCATGCTTTCAGGATAACAACATACCGAGTATAAAAATATAGGGATAATTATATGAAAATATATCTAACTTATCACTTTTTCGCATGTTGTATAACCAACTTTTTTTTGCTATTGTATAACCAAACTTTCGAAGGGCAATGGTTATACAATAGCAAAAAAAAGTTGGTTATACAACATGCGAAAAAGTGATAAGTTAGATATATTTTCAGATAATTATCCCTATATTTTTATACTCGGTATGTTGTTATCCTGAAAGCATGCATCAAACATACTTATGAGTTGGTCTACGCTAATAACTAGGGGTGTATCGAGGGTAAAGTTGCTAAAGATACCGTTTTAGACATAATATTTTTTAAGTCCTAAAATTTCTATGCTTCATCCTTCTACATATCAAGTTTTATGCCTCGTATTTAATAAAACTATGACTTTCTAAGATTTCTTTATGTAGATTTTTGGTGTTCAAAAACTAACCGTATTCGGATATCCGAAACTTTGATCGGAATTATTATGAAGTTGGGATATATGAATTGTCAATTTCGGGTTCATATACAAGTTTTTAAATATATATATATAATTGAATATTCGGATGTATATATAAAACTGTTATTCGATATTTCGGATATCCAAATTGTAAAAATTTAGCTAAAATAATTGGTTTAATATAAAATGTTCATTAGAAAATTCGGATATCCAAATTTGTGATATAACTAATTATTAACAAGTTGCTTAAATTATTTAAATTAACAACATTTTTTTTAATATAAATGTCTCATTTTATATTTTCGCTTTAGGCCTCAAAAGAATATGAGACGACCTTGTATGTACTTAGGGATAATTCTAGAAGTATCTAATTGTATTAGAAATATTCTTAGGTTTCTTATAAATACCAAGAACATTATCCTTAAAAAGTACTATGGTTAACTTAAAAACTCACAATGGATTGTCCTAAAAAGTTATCTGCTTAAATTTTGACATTATCCTTAATGGATTCGGACTCAACTTTGACTCGATAGTTTGTAAAATCATGATGAGTGATATCTTATCCTTAATGCATATGATGCATATGATCAATTGCATACCTTTATTTTGGTGCATACCAATGGACAAATCCTCACCTTCCATTTATTTTGATCTAATGGTATACATTAATCTAAGATTTAATATGCTTAACCTTAATACTCCCAACTATATAAAGCATCTTCTTTTCTTTTCTTTTTTCATTCGCTTCATTTTTTTCACACACTTCGTGTGTGTGTTTTCTCTGCTCTCATTCCCTCCATTCATAACCAGTTATCCCCACCCACAATTACCATTCCGATCATCATCATCGTTCCGATCATCATCACCATCACCATTCCGATCACCATCACTGTTCCGATCATCATCTCATCATCTCCATCACTGTTCCGATCACCACTCCGATTACCATCACTGTTCCGATCGACAGTTACCGTGCCTTTCATCATCACCGTACCAATCACCATCACCATCACCACTCCGATCACCATCACTGTTGCGATCATTATCATCATTTTTTATGGCTTCTTTTGATCTGAAATAAGCGTTTGTTTCAGAAGCAGATTTGATTGATATTGTTGCGGTTGATAATGTTGTTGAATCAGTTGTTAATTATGTGAATCAAGTTGTTAACATTTCTTCTTATCAAGTTGCACACCAAGTGTTTGATGAAATGTGTGAGTAAAAAATGTTTGATAATCTTGTTATCTGCTTCTGTAATTTTGCTTATTAATTAAGTTGTTAGTTGAATTTATGCTTTTAACTGCATTTGAATGCTATTTTTGTGTCTAATTGTTGTTTTGAATATGCCCTATAGCGTATGTGTATCACCAGTGATATTTGTGAAGTTGATGATTATAAGCTGGTTTAGTATCACCAATGATATACGTTTAGTATCACCAGTGATAATTGTTAGTCTGTTTATTTATAATTGTGCTTTTTTGTTGATGATAAGTTGTTGATTATAGTGTTATATTGCTTATTAGTTATGCCGTTAGTTTTAAGAGCTTAAACATGATTATAATTGTGCTTTTTTGTTGATGATAAGCTGTTGATTATAGTGTTATATTGCTTATTAGTATCACTTTTAGTTTTAACAGCTTAAGCATGATGATAATTTGCAGTATCACCAGTGATATGTTTAGCTTTTTTATAAACATGATGATAATTGTGCAGTATCACCAGTGATATGTTTAGCTTTTTTATAAACATGATGATAATTGTGTAGTATCACCAGTGATATTTTTAGCTTTTTTATAAACATGATGATAATTGTGCAGTATCACCAGTGATATTTTTAGCTTTTCATAAACATGATGATAAATATGTTTAGCTTTTCATAAACATGATGATAATTGTGCAGTATCACCAGTGATATGTTTAGCTTTTCATAAACATGATGATAAATGGGCAGTATCAGCAGTGATATGTTTAGCTTTTCATAAACATGATGATAAATGTGCAGTATCACCAGTGATATGTTTGTTTATTTAATTAAGCCTGTTGATGATATATGTGTAGTATCCCCAGTGATATGTTTTTTATAAGCTGTTTTTTGTGTTATCCTTTTGACTGTGTGTTTTGTTACCTTCTTTTACAGCTTCTAGTGTTCTTAAAACTCCACAATCTTTTGCTCATCATGATTTTATTGATACTCCTGTTCGCACAGTTACTCAAATGGTTCATCGGTTTTTGGGTGTTAAGAAGCCTAAAAAAAAGAATGTTAACAATCCTTCAAGAGCTAGTAATAAGGGATATATGAAGGATCGTATTAAGAGTGGGCGTGAGATAGCACTTGAGGAAAATAATAAGAAGAAGAAGGGATGTGGTATTTGTGGGTTTACTGATCACAACAGGCGAACTTGTCCACTGAGGAGTGGAGCAAGCGGAAATGGAGGTGATGGAGCAGGCGGAAGTGGTGGTGATGGAGCAGGCGGAAGCAGAGTTGATGGAGCAATTGAAGTATGATTTTTAGTTATTGGTTTATTCTTTTATTTTTGTGACTTTATGGAATATTTGTGACATTTATCACTTGTGATAAAGCATTAAAGTGTTTAAATAGTTTTCATCATTTTTTTTTATGAATTTTTTGTTGATTAGAATGATTGAATTTCTGTGTATCCCTTGTGATACTTTTTCTGGATTTATTAGTTTATAGCATCTCAAGTGTTTATTTGAGTTTTATCACCTGTGATACATTCAAAATCACACACTGGTTTATATAATTCAAAGGCATTTAAAACCATAAAGAATAAACTTCTCATTTGTACATTCATTGCATCAAACTTTGTATATTGTAAATATGCAAGCTGTTTCATCAACCATTTATCAGATATGACATAAATAGAAAACATTCATATGAGGTATCACTGGTGATATCACATTCATATGAGGTATCACTGGTGATACCTCACTGGTATCACTGGTGATAGTATCTCCTGGTATTCTAAAAGCAAAGAACATGTAAAAACAAAAAAATAATTGCATGTATATTTAAAACCATAAATAATAAACTGCATCTGTCTTCATTTCCCAAAATCCAGATGAAAGATAATACAAAGATACCATCGTTTTTTTTTGCATAGCTATCAGCTAATCCTAGATGCATTCAGATTCCGCAAAATCCAGAACAAAATATAGCACAATATCCACCACCAGGGAATGTGGTTCAGGACCTAATAGAGCCTCCCGTCATTCTTAGGTAACCCCAAACTTGGACAGTTGTCCGTCACATTCCGTGGCTCGGCAGTGCTTCAATGGATTTTTGCTTATCGAATTCTTAATCCTAGTTTAACCAACATTGTTTAGAAATTTAAAATACACAAAACATAAACATAAATTGTCTTTGAAAATAAATTGTCTTTGGAAAAGCATGGAAGTCAACTAATTCTTTTCTTCTGCTGCCCTTTTCTTCATAGCTGCTTCAACTATAATCTTCATCTTTTCTTTATCACTGCTTCAACCATAATCTGAATTTCTGTGTATCCCTTGTGATACTTTTTCTGGATTTATTAGTTTATAGCATCTCAAGTGTTTATTTGAGTTTTATCACCTGTGATACATTCAAAATCACACACTGGTTTATATAATTCAAAGGCATTTAAAACCATAAAGAATAAACTTCTCATTTGTACATTCATTGCATCAAACTTTGTATATTGTAAATATGCAAGCTGTTTCATCAACCATTTATCAGATATGACATAAATAGAAAACATTCATATGAGGTATCACTGGTGATATCACTGGTATCACTGGTGATATCACATTCATATGAATGAGGTATCACTGGTGATAATCTACCAAAAACTGAATCAGACATCTACAACTGATTTATCACTGGTGATAATCTACCAAAATCTGAATAAGACATCTACAACTGTTTTATCTCTGGTGATAATCTACCAAAATCTGAATAAGACATCTACGACTGTTTTATCTCTGGTGATAATCTACCAAAATCTGAATAAGACATCTACAACTGTTTTATCTCTGGTGATATGCTACCTAAAATTGAAGTGAGTCACTACAAATGTTTCGTTATCATCGCAGATCTTCTACTAGCAAAAACTGAACTAAATAGCTACAACTGCTTTTTATCACTAGTGATAACCTACCAAAAACTGAAGTAATGCATTACAATTTTTTTATCACTAGTGATATAATACCAAAAATTGAATGACATCTATTTTATCATCATCACAGATCTTCTACTACCAAAAACTGAATAAAATAACTACAAATGCTTTTTATCACTAGTGATAAACTACCAAAAACTGAAGAAAAGCACAACATTCATCACATATACAGTTCAACTTCAAATATCACTAGTGATACACACGTATGATACTTTTCACTCCACACATTTCATCAAACACTTGATGTGCATCTATGTATACAAAGTTTTTTACTCAGAAACTTAACCAAATGTAAACACTAAAAAACACAACCAATAAAACATCTAAATAATTAGTTGGAAGCATCGTACCTTGTTCTGGACATTAAATAGGTTCATTTTGAACCGGTTTTTTTGGGGGATCTGCTTGCGCAATTGATGATTCTTCCATTTTTGTGATTTTTTGATGATTTTAACGGTAAAAATTGGTTGATTTTGAGTTTTGTTACAGTTTTTTGTGTTTTATTGATGATTTGTTATGGTAGTTTTTGATAACGGTTAAAAAGCGGTTATTGATGATTTGTTATGGTAGTTTTTGATGATGGTTAGAGAGAGAAAGTGGGTTTTTTGTTATATGAAATGTGTGGAAAGTGAGATGTAGGGGGTGGGGTTGGTGGGTAAGTTTGGTAAGTTGGCAAAAATGGTCCTTCCGTGTTTTTTATTAATAAAAATTGTCTTTTAATCCGACGCTTCTGATTGGTCCATTGGTATGTGGCACTTTTTGAGTATGTGAAATAAAGCGCCTCCTTATCCCTAATGCATATGATCAATGTTAGAAAACGGGCAATAAATATTAATGGATATTGCGTTTAACGGCCAAAATTACATCTTTCCATTTTTACAATAAGTGTGTTTTAGTTTTGATCAAAACGTGGCAACTGCAAATGAGGAAACTCATATCCTCTACAAATACACTCATCACTTCATCAGTTATCAATAACTCACATACCATTTGAAAGCAAAAAAAAAAAAAAAAAAAAAAAGGTCATTACAATACAATGATCTTCTTTATCGTTTTAATGTTTGTAATAAAAGCAAATGGGGATATTCTGACCACCGGAGGCGTTGTCGCAACCGTCCCCGTTGTCTCAACCGTCCCCGTTGTCTCAACCGTCCCCGTTGTCCCAACCGTCCTCGGTGTCCGAACTGTCCGCGGTTTTGTCCCAACAATGCCAGTTATTTTGAGTATCCGTTCCTGTTCTGGTTCTGGTTCCGGTCGCTGTTGCACCTAGCAGTAGCGGCCTTCAAAAGACCTTAATTGTGATAATAGCGATTCTTGTCCCCTTTGGGTTGACGACGGGGATACTTATTTGAAAATGTCATCTTGACTACAAAGATAAAAAAAAAGGACATTGAACATACAAATGGTGTTTCTGGATATCAATGATGAATCATTTGATAAGTGCGAATCTTTTATATCTGGGAAGATGACAAAGAAACCTTTTAATAATCGTATTGAAAAGGCTGATGATCTACTTGGTTTGATACATACTGATGTATGTGGACCACTTAGACATGTGTCAAAGAGAGGTGCTAGCTACTTCTTAACCTTTACTGATGATTTCAGCCGTTATAGTTATGTTTATTTACTTAAACATAAACATGAGGTGTTTGAAACATTTAAGGTTTTCAAAGCTGAAGTAGAATTGCAACTTGGAAAAAAGATTAAAGCTCTTCGCTCCGACAGAGGTGGTGAATACCTAAATCAGGAGTTTAAAGATTATCTAAGTGAAAATGGAATTGTTCAGCATCTCACATCTCCATATACTCCACAGCAAAATGGTGTATCTGAGAGAAGGAATCGTACATTATTGGATATGGTACGATCTATGTTTAATCTTACTACTCTGCCGTTATCCTTTTGGGATTATGCCTTGGAATCTGCGATTCACATATTAAATATGGTTCCGACCAAGAAGGTTGATAAGACACCCTATGAGTTATGGTTTGAGAAAACGCCTAACTTGTCTTATTTAAAGGTCTGGGGTTGCGAGGCGTTCGTTAAACGTGACTCAGCAGATAAACTCCAACAGAGATCTGTAAAGTGTATCTTTGTAGGATACCCAAAGGAAACGATGGGTTACTACTTTTACTTCCCACCTGAAAATAAAGTAATTGTTGCTAGGTATGGAGATTTTCTTGAAAAAGATCTCATATCTCAAGAATTCAGTGGGAGGCTCTATGATCTGGAAGATGATCAAGAGGATACATTACCTTCTGAAAACACTAGCGAACTTCCTGTGGAACCGAAAAGTCTGGGTCCTCCACCTGAAGTGATTCCCATTCGCAGATCCGTAAGGACTGTGAAAGCAACTGAACGTCTATGTCTTAACGTAGAGGTTGAGAAAACTATATTAGGGGACCTTGGAGAGCCTGCTAATTATAGAGCTGCCATGAATGATCCTGAAAAGGATAAATGGCAGATTGCTATGAATGGGAAAATGCAATCCATGAAAGATAATGAAGTCTGTATTGAAGTAGACCTTCCTCCCAATGCCAAGGTAGTTGGGAGTAAGTGGCTCTTCAAGAAGAAAACTGACATGGATAGCAATGTACACACCTATAAGGCCCATTTGGTAGCTAAAGACTTTACCCAAACATATGGTGTTGACTATGAGGAGACCTTTTCTCCTGTAGCTGACATAAGGGCTATTAGGATTCTCATAGCCATAGCAGCATACTATGATTATGAGATTTGGCAAATAGATGTAAAAACCGCCTTCTTGAATGGTTGTCTAGATGAAGACATCTATATGGCGCAGCCTGAGGGGTTTGTGAATCCAGAATTTCCAAACCGTGTATGCAAACTTCAAAGATCCATTTATGGATTGAAGCAAGCATCACGTCAATGGAATAAGAGATTTGACGAAGAAATCAAAAGGTTTGGATTTACTCAGAATCTTGATGAGCCATGTGTATATCACAAAGTGTAACACCCTAACCCGACAAGGGTTAAGATATCACATTCATGGTGTCAAACAGAACATACACAAGCGGAAGACTTTAATAATACAATTAAATTCAAAGGTTACAAATAAAATCTAAGGTAAATGAAGTACAAGGATTACAACAAAGGTACAATAAGGCTGATAATGAAAATCTCCAAGTCAGCTCCAATCTAAGGCAGCTATCAAAGGTGTAGTCCTCTAAGAGCTCTTATGCACGCTTCACTCATATCCCAGCTTCCCTCTAAAACCTACCGCGATGGAAAGAAATGCGGCTGAGCTTAAAAAGCCCAGTGAATAGATATATATATAACAAAGTACTGAAACTGAAAATGAGAATTACAGAATATAGTGCATAAGGGAAGAACAGAAGGTATATCAAAATGTATCAAAGGTGTCAGAAATCTACCACGAGCCCAGAAACATATCATATCATAAATATCATAATCATGGTCTTCATAAACAACATAAGTAACATAATGGAGTAATCAACTCCCAGCATTGTGAAAGGCGTGTATTGCACACAGCACCAGTCACCAGAAACATATCATAATAACATAACAGATCTGAACTAGGATGCATCCATACGCCCCTGCAGAAAATCATAATGGCCAGAAACATAATACATAACAGAAAGGGACGGGGTGGAACATCACTCGACCACCCTAGAGTCATGCCATTGGTGCATCAATGACATGGTCATGAAACCCCCATGACTAGTGATAGCTCGGGTATCAAACTGAAGGGTCAAACAGAATATCATAGTAATGACACAGAGTCTAAGGTCATCAAAAATATCATAATCATGGTCCATATCAAAGGGTGCATAGCAAAGGTTCATATCAAAAGGGTGCATAGCAAAGGTTCATATCAGAAGCTAAGTAAATCAAAAGGTGTGAAAGGGATCATGAGAAACCTTATAAGAAATGTCAGAATATTTGTACCTTATGCAAGCAACCAATCAAAATAAGAAAGGATACTGAATCGGGGAAAATCACTCCTTTTTCACCGAACCTATACAATTTAATGATCACTAGTTACTTATAAGCTCATTTTAATCAGATTTCATAGTTTTAGGTTTCTTTCTATTTTTAGAAACTTTCCATATTTAGTAAGTTTCCATATTTAGTAACTTTCCGTATTAAGTAACTTTTAATACGACTTCCCAACTTAGTATAATTTGGTTTAGGGTTCGGAATTATCAAGTAGGTTAAACGTACCCACACACAAGTCAATACGACATCAAAAAGATACACCCGATATAATAGAACATACATTAGGGCACCAAACACCAAAAGAACACATTTACACATATGAAATACATGCATACAATTTAACTGATTTTATCACAGAATTAAGCCCACTAAAAGAATTTTAAAAACGTATCAGAATCATAAAACTGAAAATCAAAAAAATTCTCACAGAAGCCCAAATGTAATAAGAGTCTACTGGAATTTTTACAGATTTTATTATTTAGTGTACGCCCCCTTTCAAAAATCTTTTATGCTAACATGTCCAGAATCAGATCTGCAGATACACCTCAAAAGTATGCAATTAAAAACCTAACCAAATGAATTCAGAAAATTCTAAAAAAATTCCAGGAGATATTTTACATATGAAATATGATTTCTGTAAATTTGTGGCCTCTAGTTTGCTACGGTTTGAAAATGAAAAATCCCAAACCACAAATGAAATCAGATTCTGCCAGAACAGTTTTGGTATATCAACACAATAAATTCAGAAATACAATCAAATCAATCTCAAATCCCTTGAAACCAATTGGAATACTTTCCTAGGACCCTAAACTAGGTTTACATGTAGAAATTTAGTATTATAAACCTAAGAAGCTCACGTTATCAAGCACACAAAATCGACTATTAAAACAGTCAATCTCACAAATCCATTTTAGGCCATATATAACATCATTTTAATTATCAAATATGCATACACACTTACACCCTTCACCTATAACTCATTTAGACATCATATTAACATTCTTATGAAATCACACCCAAGAATTCAAACACCCAATTCAGTTTATGAGACCTAAAAATTCAAGAACCGTTTTAACTAATTCACAAACAGGCCCTAATTCGATTACCCCTTTTTAATCGAATCAACCACGTGATCAATATACATTTTATTTTCAGAATTTACTCATAAAGAACATATAAACAAACACTTTATACAAATTATTCAAGATCAATAACAATAACATACACACAAAAACACATAAAATAACAACACAAAAATCACAAAAGCCCTAATTCGTAAGTATTAATTGTGCTAGGGTTTTTAGGTTTTACAAGCTTATTAATATGCGTATTAACACATGTTATTTAATTAGGTTTTTGGTTGATAAAATTCAGATTCATGATCATTATTGAGTGTCGATTTGGGAACAAGAAAAACAAGAGAAGGATAGAAGATACCTTGTGATCGACGAGACAAAAGAAAAGAACAAGAACCCTAGAACTCCAATGATCAAACACCCACGAATTTCCAGTAGCAAAACCTTCGAACCCCTTTTGTTCTTGAGAGAAAAATTAAGCAGGAACATTGTGTTTTGTTCTTGTTTGTGTCGTACTAATGAGGAAGAAGAGGGAAAAAAAAGGCCGGCTTGTAGGGATAGAAAAAGGAGCGTGTTATATATTTTGGAAAGAATCAATTTGTGATTAAATTTCCTGATCTTTGATTTGGGCAATTATGGGCTTAATTCTTATCTCATTAAACTTGTATCATTCATGTATTATTGGGCTATATGGGGCGTCCAAGGCTTGATGGACTAGGAAGATTTTTGTGACTTGTAACAAATATTATTATTATGTATTACTTTGGTTAGTGTATAACATATAATAATTATAATGTGTAATTTAATTATGAGGTAGTGACATATGGTTAAATTTTTATACTTAGGTTAAAATGTATAATGCTCTTGTATAATTAATTGTATGCTCTTATAAATTCAAAAAATTTGAGGGGCAAAATGGGAATTTCAAATGGATGGAAATTTAGGGTTTTACAACTCTTCCCCTCTAGAAGAAAATTTTCGTCCTCGAAATTTGAGTAGACAGATCAGATGGAAACGTATCGAATCGTAGAAAACACATGTATAATAAATACGCATAACTTTTCAGTTTCTCAAGTAGTCTCGTCTTCAGTATAATTCTTTCTAAGGATTCTCACAAGCAGACATATCTTCTTTCTCAAAATTCATAATCTCATATCTTTATACAGAGTAGATCATAATGAATCAGATTCAACGGATGTGAAACGTAGATGTAGCAGATGGTAGGTGAAACTTCTCAATAGTAACACATGGGATACATACAGACAGAAAACAGATTGGATGACGATATCAACGTTAAAGAGCTCTATTAAGACGACTAAGATTCTTAACGGATGCATAAAGGTCCACAAAACGCATGTCGAGTATTCCAACGTATCAAGATGCCTAATGAAGAGGATATAATGTACGCATAGGTAGAATGAACCTAAGGTCTTAACTAGTCGCGGATAATTCTTCATTGGATGTCAAAATCTCTAAACCTTCTTAGACACTTCTCAAAATATCATATGACCACAATAAGTGCACGTTATATGATGTAAGTATTATCACGTTGATCAGGCGTCATAATACTAGCATCATATAAATATGCCCTCATGATGGTCATACTCTATCTCGAGTTTTGAAAAAGCAACCTATCAGCACCATAACCGATCTTCTTCATTCTCAGGTGGTATCAAAATTAATCATCCTCAACGGAACGAACTAGGAAAACAAATCTTATCGTAACGGTAATGGAAACCTAAGTACATCTGGCAGAAGTGAAGTACGTCATCAATTGTATCAATTACTCCGTTCCTCACTGAAATCAACTCAATCAGACATGAATGTTCACCTCAAAATCCGTTAATTCAGAGTACATGATCTCAATATCTCTTCCAAGTCCGAATAGTCCGTTTTGTTTGTCCATCAGTTTGAGAGTGAAAAGAAATCTTAAACTTGAGTCTGATTCCTCAAGCCTTCCGTAGTTCTTCCTGAAACTGTGAGGTAGTAATGCGAATCTCTGACATGATCATTGAATACCCTTCTACCAACAAGTCTGCTTCTGATCTCAATTCATCTTAGTACAACTAATATGAATAGGGAGGTGAAACTGCGTGTCTCAGTCATGTCTCCTAACACAGCTCATAATTCGTCATCTTGCTTAGATTCTTCTTCTATGCTCACCACCACTTTCGCCTTGAGAGAAATGTCTTCCAATCTTCAAGGAAACCACCACTGTTGTCAACTCCAGGTTATGTGTTGAATAGTCCGTCTCCTACAGTTTGGTTGTCTTGATGCCCAAGCAGTAATCTTCACATGTTGAATAAAGTATAATCACGTCCCTCCTAAGTTTCTCTCTTCTTCTCACATGCTTCATCGATGGTAACGCCAGTCGTATACACCTTCCTCTACTCTTCTGTAAGTTTCTAACTCTGGAAATTGTCGTCGATCTTGGCCCTTTGGGGAAATCTCAGTCTTCGCAGAATCCTTAGTAGTACTATCTGTTGCAACTTATGAACACCAATCAAAATTTACTCTTCTAGAACGAGGGGTCATCCTGACATAACAAAATTTTGATCTTCATATTCCTCATTCGCCTTTGAACACACCACACTGTCATACTATAACCATTTTGTCCAAATACTCGTGAAAGACATGATTTCATTAGATCCATAAGAATAGTTGAAGTATTTGCCAATACAATTGACATCATTAAAATTTATAGTGATCACAATGAGTACGAAAGGCAGTTTCAGGAATATCTTGCTCCTTTATACGTAACAGATGATAATCAGACCTTAAGTCAATCTCCATAGGAACTTCACATCCTATGATTGATCAGATAAATCCTCCATTCGGGGTAATGAATAACGGTTTCGCTGGTCGGAAAATATGGTAAAAGAATTAATAACACAATTGTTTGAGTCGCCAAACGTGAGACGTATGGTATGACAGTCGTTAGCATCTACACGCTCAGTCAAAAACCCATGTCAAAATCATAACCTTCCAAAGGAAACAATTAGCAGGGTTAATCTCATTATCAGAATGGAGTGGACAATTTCCTATACTCGTGGTTAATAACCACCAGATTTCTCATAGGAATAGCAATGGTTAAGGCATAACCCAACAGTGTAGAGAGGACTTTAATATGCTTAGCAAAAGCAAGAGAAATCACAGAATGTGTCAAACACGTCATGCTCATAAGGATTCTCATAATGGTTGAAAAGGTATCCAACTGATTATCAAACGAATCAGAGATTAAGGTTGGAATCAGAAAGTGAAACTTAAATAGTGTAAGGTATAACAATGTAGTTCTCGAGGCATTCTAAACTTACTTGGTTACTAAACTTAGGTTGTGCATAAATTCTAATTTCTGAAAGAATGATCTTATAAGGTTTAACTAAAAGTAGAGGCACGATTCAGAGTGATGCGGAAGCAATACTACTCAGGCAAAAGTCCTGGTCTACCCAATCATCACCGGTCATAATTTAAGTTTCTACAGGGAGATCCAAAAGCAAGTTCTCAAAGGTTGTCTTATAAGCTCTTACAGTGGAAGCCTAAGGGTCCAAACTTCACAGGTCAAGGTTTTATGTACTACAAGTCGAAGCCTGGGCTCTGATACCATAATTGTAACACCCCAACCCGGCAAGGGTTAAGATATCACATTCATGGTGTCAAACAGACCATACACAAGCGGAAGACTTTAATAATACAATTAAATTCAAAGGTTACAAATGAAATCTAAGGTAAATGAAGTACAAGGATTACAACAAAGGTACAATAAGGCTGATAATGAAAATCTCCAAGTCAACTCTAATCCAAGGTAGCTATCAAAGGTGTAGTACTCTAAGAGCTCTTATGCACGCTTCACTCATATCCCAGCTTCCCTCTAAAACCTGCCGCGATGGAAAGAAATGCGGCTGAGCTTAAAAAGTCCAGTGAACAGATATATATAACAAAGTACTGAAACTGAAAATGAGAATTACAGAATATAGTGCATAAGGGAAGAACAGAAGGTATATCAAAATGTATCAAAGGTGTCAGAAATCTACCACGAGCCCAGAAACATATCATATCATAAACATCATAATCATGGTCTTCGTAAACAACATAAGTAACATAATGGAGTGATCAGCTCCCAGCATTGTGAAAGGCGTGTATTGCACACAGCACCAGTCACCAGAAGCATATCATAATAATATAACAGATCTAAACTAGGATGCATCCATACGCCCCTGCAGAAAATCATAATGGCCAGAAACATAATACATAACAGAAAGGGACGGGGTGGAACATCACTCGACCACCCTAGAGTCATGCCATTGGTGCATCAATGACATGGTCATGGAACCCCCATGACTAGTGATAGCTCGGGTATCAAACTGAAGGGTCAAACAGAATGTCATAGTAATGACACAGAGTCTAAGGTCATCAGAAATATCATAATCATGGTCCATATCAAAGGGTGCATAACAAAGGTTCATATCAAAAGGGTGCATAGCAAAGGTTCATATCAGAAGCTAAGTAAATCAAAAGGTGTGAAAGGGATCATGAGAAACCTTATAAGAAATGTCAGAATATTTGTACCTTATGCAAGCAACCAATCAAAATAAGAAAGGATACTGAATCGGGGAAAATCACTCCTTCTTTACCGAACCTATACAATTTAATGATCACGAATTTCTTATAAGCTCGTTTTAATCAAATTTCATAGTTTTAGGTTTCTTTCTATTTTTAGAAACTTTCCATTTTTAGTAACTTTCCACATTTAGTAAGTTTCCATATTTAGTATCTTTCCGTATTAAGTAACTTTTAATATGACTTCCCAATTTAGTAAAATTTGGTTTAGGGTTCGAAATTATCAAGTAGGTTAAACGTAGCCACACACAAATCAATACGACATCAACAAGACACACCCGATATAATAGAACATATATTAGGGCACCAAACTCCAAAAGAACACATTTACACATATGAAATACATGCATACAATTTAACTGATTTTATCACAGAATTAAGCCCACTAAATGAATTTTAAAAACGTATCAGAATCATAAAACTGAAAATCAAAAAAATTCTCGCAAAAGCCCAAATGTATTAAGAGTCTACTAAAATTTTTACAGATTTTATTATTACGTGTACACCCCCTTTCAAAAATTGTTTATGCTAACATGTCCAGAATCGGATCTGCAGATACACCTCAAAAGTATGCAATTAAAAACCTAACCACATAAGTTCAGAAAATTCTACAAAAATTCCAGGAGATAGTACACATATGAAATATGATTCCTGTAAATTTGTGGCCTCTAGTTTGCTATGGTTTGAAAATGAAAAATCCCAAACCACAACAGAAATCAGATTCTGCCAGAATAGTTTTGGTATATCAACACAATAAATTCAGAAATACAATCAAATCAACCTCAAATCCCTACTAACCAATTTGAATACTTTCCTAGGACCCTAAACTAGGTTTACATGCAGAAATTTAGTATAAGAAACTTAAGAAGCTCACGTTATTAAGCACACAAAATCGACTATTAAAACAATCAATCTCACAAATCCATTTTAGGCCATATATAACATCATTTTAATTATCAAATATGCATACACGCTTACACCCTTCGCCCACAACTCATTTAGACATCATATTAACATACTTATGAAATCACACCCAAGAATTCAAACACCCAATTCAGTTTATGAGACCTAAATATTCAAGAACCGTTTTAACTATTTCACGAACAAGCCCTAATTCGATTACCGCTTTTTAATCCAATCAACCACGTGATCAATATACATTTTATTTTCAGAATTTACTCATCAAGAACATATATACAAACACTTCATACAAATCATTCAAGATCAATAACAATAACATACACACGAAAACACATAAAATAACAACACAAAAATCACAAAAGCCCTAATTCGTAAGTATTAATTGTGCTAGGGTTTTTAGGTTTTACAAGCTTATTAATATGCGTATTAACACATGTTATTAATTAGGTTTTTGGTTGATAAAATTCAGATTCATGATCATTATTGAGTGTCGATTTGGGAACAAGAAAAACAAGAGAAGGATAGAAGATACCTTGTGATCGACGAGACAAAAGAAAAGAACAAGAACCCTAGAACTCCAATGATCAAACACCCACGAATTTCCAGTAGCAAAACCTTCGAACCCCTTTTGTTCTTGAGAGAAAAATTAAGCAGGAACCTTGTGTTTTGTTCTTGTTTGTGTCGTACTAATGAGGAAGAAGAGGGAAAAAAAGGGCGGCTTGTAGGGATAGAAAAAGGAGCGTGTTATATATTTTGGAAAGAATCAATTTGTGATTAAATTTCCTGATCTTTGATTTGGGCAATTATGGGCTTAATTCTTATCTCATTAAACTTGTATCATTCATGTATTATTGGGCTATATGGGGCGTCCAAGGCTTGATGGACTAGGAAGATTTTTGTGACTTGTAACAAATATTATTATTATTATGTATTACTTAGGTTAGTGTATAACATATAATAATTATAATGTGTAATTTAATTATGAGGTAGTGACATATGGTTAAATTTTTATACTTAGGTTAAAATGTATAATGCTCTTGTATAATTAATTGTATGCTCTTATAAATTCAAAAATTTTGAGGGGCAAAATAGGAATTTAAAATGGATGGAAATTTAGGGTTTTACACAAAGCTAGTGGGAGTGATGTTATTTTCCTAGTTCTATATGTTGATGACATATTGATCATGGGTAAAAACATTCCAAGATTGAATTAGGTGAAAGCCTATCTATGGGAAATGTTTTTCCTTGAAGATCTAGAGAAGCACGTACATCTGGAATCAAGATCTATAGAGATAGATCAAGGCATAATTGGTTTAAACCAAAGTGCTTACATGACAAGATATGAAGAGATTGAGTATGCAAAATTCCCAAAGGATTTTGCCAATGCAAGTAGAACATGGCTTAAGTAGCAAAGCTTGTGCTTCAACACTGAAGAGGTGGAACGCATTGAGGAGTCCCGTATGTTCGCTGTGGATCTATTATGTATGCGGTGAGATGTAAAAGGCCGATGTGGCGTTTGCTCAGAACATTACCAGTCGATATCACAGAATCCAGGTGAACTCACTGGACTGCTGTAAAACATATTCTCAAGTATTTGAGATCTACGAGGGATATGTTTTTAGTGTACGGGGAAATCCAGAGCAGAGCTGTGTGTTAAAGTTACTGCGATGCATCCTGGAAGTGTGATAAAAGATGATACGAAGTCTCAGACGGGTTATGTCTTGTCATCAATGGAGGAGCTGTAGATTGGAAGAGCAAGAGCAGAGTACTATTCGATGTCTGCTACAGAAAGTGAGTATATTGCTGCCTCAGAAGCTGCATGGAACAGTCTGGATTAGGAAATTCGTTTCAGGGATTGGAGTTTGCCTCATCGAAAGACCTATAAGATGTATTGTGACAATTCTGCCGCAATTACATTTGCCAATGAGCCTGGAATCATGAAGGGCACCAGACATTTCCGATCGATATCACTAGTTAGAGAACAAGTGGAGATAGGCGAGATCGAGTTACTCAAAGTTCACAAGATAACAACTTAGCAGATCCATTAACGAAGGCTCTACCCAGTGGAAAGCTTAAATAACTTTCTGAAGGCATAGGACTTCGTTTAGCTGTAGTTTCATGCATTTGCGATTAGAAGATTTGGATAATAGGGATGTTTTAAACAGTTATTATTTTAATGAAATAAAATACTCGTTATGTTTGTTTATCATTTTCTTAATAATATATCCTATATTTTCATGTTTATATCCTTGAATATAGTTTAAATATATTCTAAACTGTCCGTTGTCGGTTAATGATATGGGAATATCATTAAACTAAGGCAAATCTGAGTATTGGTAGAATATACTTGAAAGTATATTGATGCGTTGTCATACCAATTTCACATGATATTCAATGTTTGATATAGATTATCCCGACTTATGAGTTTACTTTATGGATCTTGTCATCAAGTAAATCATGTGAAATAGATATCCTTTAGACTTGAGATGCCCGATAACTGTCATGCATGTAGTGCATTTCTGTATTCATTTCCTATACGTAACTGGTAGCTATAAGGATTGTTTTCGGAAGCTTGCGAGTGCATGGTTATGCTCGTATCAAGATAGAATTTGTTCCTTTAAATTATTTGGAGTTTAATACTGTTGGGCCCCTCGTAGGATTAGTAAGATGTATGTGTGGCCACACCCAAGATCTTCCCTGAATAGTTCAGAAGATTTGGTAATCTTATTTAATCATAAATAACGAGAAACAGAATTATTAATAAAGAATTACTTAGATCCATATCTTTATTAATTAGATTAGAAACAAAATGATGAGTATATGATTTATCATCGAATGGTTTCCAGAGACACCACCCGAGTTGTACTAGGGGCATTGGCGTGTTGCTAGACGCTAACCAATGTCATTTACACTTTAATAGATTTCCAAGTGGGAGCTGTTAGAGTTTAATGGAAAAATATTAATCGTGTATGACTAGAATCGAACCCTGGACCGAAGGATTGCACACTTTACGTATGAATGATCAATGTAAATAATTAATATATATATAAATGTTATGTATTTAATTATTTGGACACGAAATAATGACTAACGGAAGTTAAGTAATTAACGGAATTGACTAACGACCGTTAGTGAATAAAGATGGACCGTAGGTGCAAATAAGAGTCAAGAAGTTCTAGAATTCTATGGTGAAGGCATGGCCGATCGGCCATAGGAATTGTTTCCTAATTCTATAACACTGTCCTCCAAGATTTGTAGCCTATAAATACAAAGCATAAGGGTTAGGTTTCACCTAGTGCATACATACTATAACCCTAAGTCTTCTCTCTTCTTTCCTTTGCAAATCCAATCGGTCTATCCCTAGGGTGGATCGATTTTTGTTTCAAAGTAAACAAATTTTTGGTTTTCTTGTGTTCTTTCACTAGCATCAAACTTTGATCGTTATAGTACGTGCGTACAAGACTTGGTAGTTACTTACTTTAGTAAACACATCTTGGATTGTGAAACAAAATGGTAAGGGTTTCACGTAATCCCATTGTTTGATTTAAGAAGAAGAAAAGAGAAGTTTAAATCCTTGTTCTTGCTAGATCAAGGTATGTAATCTTTATTTTCGGTTAACTCTATACATGTTAAATTAATGATCTTGCTCCCGCTATGTCTTTGATGTGTGTTTATTTATTTATATAATTGTTATGATATCTAAATTCCAACAAAATAACCCGAAGTTAGTCCAAACTGAAACTGATTTTAGTTCATTTTAGGTCTGAACATGGTCAAAAACCATTTCTTCTACTACTTATACACTATTTTCCTTTCGTTTTACTTTAACAATCACACAAAATGTGCACATGCTTTAATTATATTGTTGAGCTATAGTAAAGTTTCTGACTTATCAAATTATGAATGTAATAACAAACATTGTTTTATATAGAACAAGGAATGAGCCCCCGACGCGTTGCGGCGGGTTTAGCGTTTTGGCCGATGAAGCTTACGAAAGACTGAAATTTGTATATAATATTAAGTTTATTGCAGCGTCGCTGCAAGAGCTGTCCAAAATGTGTGCCTTAACATGTTTCCGGCACTTTCAACTTTTTAGGTCTATGTACATAGTTCCTACAAATATTATGTCACATACGTTTGGTACAGCTTTTACATAGTTGTAGTACAAAATATTGGCGCCTACCTGTTCTTTTCAGCTACTTCAGGCTTTGGATGTGTACTACATTATCAGGCACATGTAAATATTTGCTACAGTTATGATATTCTCGACTTCGACAACAACTTTTAGACAACGTGTCACAAAATATATTGGCTGGGCTGGATATATTACTGATGCATGAGGCTGCTCTGCACATTTCTTTGCCCTTTTAGCATCTGGTACATCACATTCTTCAGGCGAACTTTTGAATAGCTGTTTGCGGACCGATGATGTTTCTAATATTTCAGGGATTTTTTTTCTACAGGATTGGTTGATGCAGGCGGAGGAGTCAATTCCTGTGATGATAATTCACTGAAGGTTGCTTTTTGTTCAGGTGTTGCTGCGGTTGACGAAGATGCAGCTTCCGTTTCAGGAGTTGGAAGCAGTAGTAACTGCAGTGGAATTTGAGGAGTCATAATTGGTGGCAACATAGGTGGAGCCGGGTCTGATGCGTCATCTAGAACAAGTTTTGGGAACCGCTTGCGGCTTCCTTTTCCGAAATGTAGGACGAACCTATGTTTGGTGTTTTCTATGTCTTTTATATTCGGGGGCAATTTGTAAGGGTTGGGGTCAGGTATGTAGCTAAGAACCTCAGTGACTGATGGAAGGAGCGAGTTCGCCTTAGGACTGAAACATGTCAACAAGAGGCTCCCGGTAACGTCAAAGATTATTGCTTTCAAACAATAGCTGCAGGTGAAACACGCAATAGAGCACGTCAGTTATAGTGATGATGTATGTTTTGCGGTCTGGTAGTAACTATTTGAAAACGTGTGAAGAGCATTTGTATTGTATTTTAACATATGGGGTTTGTACAGCAATAACACATCAACAACAAAGGTTTACCACTGAGGCAGTGATACTGACGATCGAAGAAGACAAAGGTTGGTATTTCAATAGATGCAAGACCTAATTTTTTATAGGGAATGTTTATTTAAATACCCACCGACCATGGGTTTTATAAAAGTAAGTGCTAAAACAGAAAAAAGAGTCACATAAAGAATGCATTAATTTAATAGACTCATATTGCACTTTTACCTGTAACTGCTAGTTGTTTGCTATCGTTATGACTATGTGGGGTGACGTATACATTTTGCTGTGGTCTATTTATATTCATTGGGGCCTTGCACAGATACAAAAAATTATAAGACAATTAAATGAGTATAAAAGGGAAAAACACAAACTAATAAATCAATGTGGTTGGAGGACATTGTCCGGATTATGTTAGAAATAAGTAATTGAATGACATGGTTGAGTTCAGCGTGCGCATCTCTTGTTAGAGCACATGTGTTATAAAATTATTAGTTACTACAGTATTTTGTAAGTTTAATATGTTGCAGCACTTTTATTCAACAGGTCCAATCAAATAGCCTTTTTTTTTTGTCTAATATTGAGTAAACCTTATAGCATAACTAATAATTTTACTGAAGACACGTATTTTTATTAAGTTAGATGTAAGATCAAATGAATCTGTAGATTGTATAGGAAACACAAATGCATCAGGTAGAATACCAGAAACACGCATACTATAAACCATATCCAAACCCGGAAAACTCACATAAACCACAAACTAAAAAAAAAAGTATAACGGCTCAAATCATGATAACGTACCGTTTGAATACCTCCTATCTTCCTCCGGCATTTACATATTCTTAGCGGACCCATTCATATCCAGCTTTCACTTGTTCTTCCTCTTTATCAGTACAATCTATAATCGAAAAGTAACATAAATTTTACCACTCCCGAATATAACGAAAATCCAAAGAAAACCCATATCTTAAAAATAGACGAAAACCAATAAATCATAAAACTTAAAAAAAAATGAAGTAGACAAAAAAAAAACGATCGTCACGATTGAATAGACATAAAGTTTCGATATTTCTGAAAGTAGCTGCACAGGTAACGGATGAATTTTTAGTATCCTTTTACCCCTTAACTCAAACTTAAACGAAACAGATTAACATAATGGTCAATCAAAACAAAAGAATCCGCCAAACAACTATTTGAGGTCAAAATGACTGATACAGTTCTGAATGAATCGTGACACAATCAAGCCTACCAATCAGACATGCATAAAACATCTTGAAACGTAATTTCATAAAAGAACAAAGACATAGATAATATTACCTACTCATTAGCTTATGCAATCACATCGACCCTATAATCCCAGATATACACTGAATTCCTGTGAAAACCCAAAAACAGATTTAGGGCTTCATTTTTCATAGAAAAACATAACAATTAAATTAAGAAAATTTACCACAATCATATTCTATTTCTTTTGCAAAAACAACTAATTCATTAATCTCTTCAGTAAAGAAAACAACAAATATAATTTAAGTATTGTACCAAATAAAACCGTACAACCAAAACCACATCACGTACCTCCCAATTTTTTTTGGTTGGTGTAGATCTGAAACTTTGTTATGATGTGTCTCTAATCTGTCTTCTCATCTGTACACTTATCAAATTTATGATAAGATGGCTGTGCAAAAGGCACGTATCTTATGCAAAAGACACGAACGAAAAGATAGGTAAAACCAACTGGACCGAACAACACCATGGCAAGGGCCGCTGGTGATGGGCTCTTAAAACCGGCCTTAGTGGACTGCGTAAACGGGCTTATACTTTTAATAATTTTTTATAGAGAACGTTTATTTAAATACCCACCGACTATGGGTTTTACTATATAGATATAATAAATCTTTGATTGATGCGAACTTGGAACTAAAACTAAAAACTTCTTGCGAAAAGAATTTAACATATAATAAAATTGAAATTCTTCCCCAAACCAACAAAAACACTCACAAATAATAAACAATTGTAGTTCCGAAAAGCATCATAAAGCATTCGTTTAGAAACAAAAAGTAAAATAAACCATCATACGACTTAAAGCAAAGTTAACCTAAATACAATCATCACGCTAGTTACCTGTATCATTAACAGAATGGTTTTTGAGATTCTTTAACACAGGTTCAGAGTCGGTGTACATGGAATGAGATAGAAGATTATCGAGGTAGTTACCAAAATACAATCATCAGGCTAGTTACCTATATAGAATGTAATTAGAAATTAGTGTTTGATAAAATGTTTCATACCATGTGTTTGATAAAATGTGTTTAATCAAACACGTGCATCTTAGACACCAGTTCAGGTCCCAAGCGTGCTGATCTAAACTCCCGTTCCAACACCTAAAAGTCACCCATTTCAGCCCCTAGTTGAGCCACCAAACCCGCCCATTTCAGCATCTAACCATAGTAAAATTTGCACCCATTTCAGCACCTAAATCCACCCTTTTGAGCCTCGATTTCTTATCCCAGACTAGCCCATTACAGCCGCCAACCGCACACCCATTTTTGTGTACCAAAATCATCCATTTCAGCTTCTAAACCCGCCCATTTCATCCCCTAAACCCATGCGTTTCAGCCTCCATTTCAGCAGCAACACGCAATGATTTAAGCCCCAGTTTCATCACCTTAAACTACCTCATTTCAGCCCCTACTTCAGACCCAGTTCGCAAAAAATGTATAGAATCCTATACCTAAGGATGGTATTGCAGCCCATATAACCACCTCCTGACGCACACCCATATAACCGCCTCCCGGCGCACTCCACAGCTACAACCGCATCCTGCTCACTTTTCACCATTTTTTCTCACTAACCCCAACCACACCACCAGGCTTCAGCGCTTTTTCTTTCACCAAATAACATAAAACCATGAAAACCATACCGTAGTTAGAAATCAGAGACAAATTATTCTAGTGTTTTGAGATAAAAAAAAACTGGACAAACCTCTTTTGAATCTTCAACATCTGCTATGACCCGGAGGACCTCGCCTAATCGCCTTAAAAGCACATCACACTTTTGCGTACTTTCTGAGGACAAAATGGACAACATCCACCAACAAATTATACACCCTAGGCATAAACACCTATATTAACAATGGAAATCTAAACCAACACTTTCAGAAAAAAAATGGAAGTACTTGTAATGTAAAACGGGGATAGGCTGTAATTTTGATCTATTGGGTCTGCTGATATATGTTATTATGTGTCTTTTAACGCAATTTAGCATACCTAAAACAAACTCAATACATGATTGACACATAATGGTTGTAATAGTATTCATGAAAAACTTACAATTTGATAACAACTATGATTTCTAAAGTTATCCGGGCCTCGCTGAAACCTGGCGCATCATGAAAGTTAAAATAAAGATAACATCCACCAAATAATTGTCAAACACGAATGTAAAAAAAGCATCACATCAAAAGCAGACTGCAAAGCCGCCACTTGCAGCCACACCTTCATTGCGGCATATCCGAAACCTGAAATTCATTCACCTGGAAAATCCACAGAACACATGGTATTTAATTAATTGATCACCTATAAATCGGTAAACCAAACTTAAAAATTAAAACTAATCTTAATGTAAAAGTAACCTGAGTATAGCAAAACCCGGGGCTGAAGATGAAGCAGCAACAACAAAACGAACCGGTAACATAGTATTTGGGATTACGCCCCTGGTTTTTGATCCGCAACAAATTGAAACTCTGTCTTCCGTGAACAACAAAATATTAAAACATCATTAAAAAAAAGAAATAAGAACCCGAAAAACGCAGCAGAAGAAAAGATAAAAACTTACTCTGAAAAATTAACAAATCGCAACTAATAATGCATCCAACCAATTCCGCCCTTGACCTATTCAGTTCCTGTAAAAACCTGAAAACAAATTTAAGGTTTCATAAACGCAAAAGTTAATTGACGGGAAAAAAATTAAAACAACCAAATCCAAAAAACTGAGAGTGTCGTGTGTGTGTCTTTTGATTAAATAGATAGTAAATATGTAAATAGCCAAAATACTATAAGGAAAACCACAATCATGTACAACTCACCCGAACCGCAATGTAGGTGCCTCGAGCTCTATCATCGACCTCCTTCATATCTTGTCACTTGTTTCTAACTTCTGAAAATCAACAACCCAACCCATCAATGCCACAAATAAACTTAGGCACCAACTCACGAAAACATAAAAACTAAAACCCCTAGTTTTTTAAAGTACCTAATTGAATCTTTCGCCTTATATGCATCAATAACTGACAATAAAAAAGAGGCCAATTTAACCTCATCTTGATCATTCATACACGATTTCATGTAGCATAAATTGATAGTTACATAATTAAAACCATTAGAATGATTACCTATCGCAAAAATCAAAAGTCGACAGCAATTGGTAAGGCGGTTGGAGAGTATGTGTCGAAGGTTGTGGAAGAGTTCCTATCTTCTAATGAGGGAGGCGGTGGTATAGATCTCTCACCTGGGCTGGATAACGGCCAATTTACCAGGCTGTGGACTAAGTTAGTGGGCTAAACGTTTAATATTTTTTTAATCGGACAACTATTTTTTTATTCCCACCGACCATGGGTTTTACTATATACAGATAATATTTCTCTTTCTAAATAATTGAAATTATATAAAACAAAAAAAAGTTGCACGGGAGAAAGTACATATTCGGATTGAAACTGGTCCAAAATGTTAGGACTAGACTGACAATTCTAAGGGTGGAGGGAGTGGTCACCACATCACCAAAGTTTGCCAAATTTCCATATCATCAATACCCAATAAAAACTTTCCAACTCACACTTCACCAATTCACCCCAATTTTCACCAATTTGGTTTCGGCGGTGTTACCGATTTGCCGCATCACCTTTTTTTTTTTTTAATACATAAAATCCCAAAAAAACTATATAAAATTAAAAACATAACATTTTATTAATAACAAAAAAAAATAATAATAAAAAAAAATTACATAATACTTAATGCATTACATTAATAAAAGTCCACATAATATAAAAATGACAAATATACAAATATAAAAATGACATTATACAAATATTTGTGCTACTTTATTTAGTTATAAACCCATTATACAAATATAAAAATGACAAAATTAATACCCTTTCCACACTTTGCTTCTCCTTTCTTCTTTCCCAACTATAAATACAGAGACAAACTAGTACTATAAAATGACAAAATTAATACCCTTTTACAAAATAAATGCCACTTCTTCTTTTTTAAAGTTCTTCGAGGGCAACTTTTTTAAATTTCGACCGTTGGTGTGGGATCTCATGTGAGAATTACTCCTCTTTCACAATCGGCAAGAGTTACCGATTTGCTGCCTTACCGATCTTCATCGAGGGGGTTGCGGCGGTGTTACTGATCGGTGCCGAGGTTCACCGAAGGTTTACCGATCCCACTCCCTCCAGCCTAATGATTAAACGAAAACGAGAAAGACTAGACTAAGACCGGTTCGTTTTTTATAAAAAAAATATTTTTATTTTCAGTTAGAAAAACTAGACTATTTTTTAACCGGACTGAAACTGGTTTAAACCGGTCTTTGTGCATCTCTACACCAACTCAATACCTTCTAAATTAAATACCAGTCATAGATTATTTTTATAAGAAAGTTCACAAAGTTCGTACGCGCCATCTGAAAATAAAGTACCATTAACTAATTCCATTGGATATGTCGTTACACAAATCTCATAAACGTGAGACACATCCACTTAATGTCATTTGGCGTATTAACAGTCCATGCTGAATCAAGTATTTGGATATCTGGTTTCATTTTGATTAACGGTTACCCTGATCGAGTTTAGATAATTTCTAAAATGGTGCTCAAACTCAAGGTTCAAATTCTCGTAACGATCTCAAGCTTAATGAACTTGTTATGAGGTCCTCTTGTTTGATACACGGTTAAGGTGGTTAAACCTTGTGTCTTTGTGTATAAGATATATTGAGTTAATATGATTAAGTACGCGGAATTTACTTAACCACACTTAGAAGGTTATGTATGTTATGGAAATGGAAGAATTATATTTGTTACTTAACAATGAACAAAGAAAGTATTTCACTAAACGATTCAATATTATTCCAAATAATACGAGTGATCTTGTGTTTATCACTAGGGTTACAGAACCTTGAATCTTATGTTACAACTTGTGATTTTTGTTTGTTCTATGTCTTAACAGTTATTTAATTATATCTCATATTACAATCACTAGTCTAAGATCTCTTTTATAGTTGCAAAAGATCTTTACAAATTGCTTAAAAGTCTTGACCGACTTACTTGTTTAACTTATTCATATTGGTGTCAGTACATAAGATACAACATGTATCTATGTATACAACTTGTTAACTAAGCACATGGAGTAAGATATTATCTACCGTATATGTTTGACCAAAATACAATAAATATCTTTTCGATCTTATCCTATGAGTCACTGATCAGCAGTACCTTCAACTTGAACTAGCAGTACCTTGATGTACTAGCAGTACCTTGATCATGAACTAGCAGTACCTTGATGTACTAGCAGTACCTTTGACTTAGAGTAATTTCTAATACTCTAACTTCAGAATATTTAATTCCCAACAATCCTCCCCTAAACATGTGAATTAATTCAAACATGTTTTCTGAATTAAATGAGGACTTGTGAAGATCTTTCAAACACTTCATGAATCTGAACTATTCTTCTATTCTGAACTCATCTGCTTTGTTCTTCTTTGACTTCAGCAATATCAAAACATTGTACCAAAAGATGGTGCAATTTCCTTGGATGGAGGAATTGTAAGAGGCAATGATTTCAGCAAGTGAAATCATCTATCAGCATGCCTTTGCAAGTGATAAACAAACATAATGAACTGAAATTGAATCTTTCCTTCGTTTGATCTAGATAGAACTTTCTCTTTTAGAAATGTTTCATCCCTTCTAGATATTTGATCTGTTCTAATCATTTTCAACCTCTACATCATCATCTTGTATGCTCTTGTCTTCTCCTTCCATATATTGGTTTATTCTTCCTTTTCTGGGCAATTATTTCCTTCTCTGAGATTATAACCTCCCCTGAAGTAAATAACTTTAGTTTCCTCCCCTTGTTTGGAAGATCTCACTATGTACCTTTGACTGATCCATCAATGTGAACTTGTTGTCAGACAATATTGTACATGTAGCCATCAATTCATTAAAAGTTTAAGTTGCTGTCCTCATCACTTCTAGGTGTGTTAACTCCTATGAGAGGTGAATCAGTGGACATTTTGATTCATAGTCCATCAATGAATGGTTTTTGTGAATCTCTTGAAAATCCTTTTAAGAAATCATTTAACTTAGTAGTATGTTCATGATTTTAGAATTGAAAAATCATACTACTTGCAACCATTTTGAAGAAATCAAGTGAATAACAGTCACCTAATCAAAATTTCGGTTTAAAATAACCTCTGGTTGTGTGAGAACCAATGTATTTCAGTTATCACTAACTGCCTGTGAAAAGATAAATCTATTCAAAAGATTTTCTTGACAGGGTTTCCAGCTCATAGCAATTGTTACCTCCAACACAAGTGTTAGATTCACTTTTACTAGCTGTTCTTTCTATCAGATGTCCTTAGACTAACTCATTATACTTGAAAGTATAAAATGATAGAAAGTGAGTTGTATCAGTTACTATCTGATCAACTAAGTCATCAATTCAATGTGAAATATCATAACTAGATTTCAAGAAAGAAGTTTTAAGGAGGTTTAATTCCTAAACTCAGTCCATCATAAACCTATTATGGTCAGCAATTTGATAAGAATTCTGCTGTTCCCATTTCACTTGAAATATCCTTTGTGTTCACATATTCATACCTGAAATAGTTAGTCTAAAACCAAAAGAACAATGTACAAAGTACTTGTCTTGCATTAGAATAATCATAAAAACCAACTGTATGAATAACACAATTCAAATTTTGATATAGCAGTACCTTATAAATCCAGCAGTACTTTCAAAATTTTATGTACAAAAACACATCATATTGAAAATTTAAAGATTAAGCATTCCAATACTTGCTACCAAGTACTGAAACCTTGAAACATCAAAAGCTTTTGTTAGCAGATCTGCAAAATTATGCTCTGAAGCAATTTTAAGAACCTGAATTAATCTTTTCTCATTGCAATCTCTTATAAAGTGATGTCTAATTTCAATTGTTTTTGTTTTAGAGTGTTGTACAGGATTTTTAATAATACAAATTGTACTACTATTATCAATATAAATAACAGTATTTAAGAAATTGTACCCATAATCAAGAAGTTGGTTTTGAAGCCATAGAACTTGACTAGAGCAACTTGCAGCAGCTATATATTCAGCTTCAGTTGTTGAATTTGCCACACTTGTTTGCTTCTTACACTGCCATGAGACAAGTCTACACCCAAGGAATTGACATCCTCCAGTTGTTGACTTTCTGTCTAAGCTAGCACCAGCATAATCACTATCCGAATATGCTACCAAATCAAAAGGAGATTCTCTAGAATACCATATACCCAACCTTGGTTGACCTTTGAGATATCTAAAAATTCTCTTGACTGCAGTTAAATGAGAAACCTTTGGAGTAACTTGAAATCTTGCACAGACACAAACAGGAAACATGATATCAGGTCTAGATGATGTAAGATACATCAAAGAGCCTATCATAGATCTGTAATTGTGTACATCTACATTTTCTCCATCTTCATCTTTCAGAAGGTGCTTCTCTGATTCCATTGGTGTGCTTGCTATTTTTGAATCAGCAAATTGAAATTTTCTAAGTATCTCTGCAACATATTTGTCTTGACTAATAAATATGCCTTCAGATGATTGCTTAACTTGCAAACCCAAAAAGAATGTAAGTTCTCCCATAGAACTCATTTGAAACTTATCTTGCATAAGCTTCTCAAATTCTAAACACATTTCTTTCCTTGTAGATCCAAAGATAATGTCATCCACATACACCTGCACTAACAGAAGATCCTTCTTGTGCTGTTTGATGAAAAGTGTCTGATCAATCTTTCCTCTTTGAAATCCATTTTCTAATAAGTAGGAAGCAAGTGTTGCATACCAAGCTCTTGGTGCCTGATGAAGGCCATAGAGAGCTTTCACTACTCTGTACACTTTGTTTGGATGTAATGGATCAATGAAACCAGGAGGTTGTGAAACATACACCTCTCTTTCAATTTCACCATATAAAAATGCGCTTTTGACATCCATTTGGTAGACTGTGAAGCCTAAAAATGAAGCATAAGCTAGAAACAGCCTAATTGCCTCAATCCTTGCTACTGGAGCATAAACTTCATCATAATCTATTCCTTCTTCTTGTGTGTACCCTTGTGCTACTAGTTTAGCCTTATTCTTGATCACAATTCCTCTGTCATCCCTTTTGTTCTTAAAAACCCATCTAGTGCCAATTAGCTTCTCACCTGTAGGTAAATCAGCTAGCACCCAAACCTTTTGAATCTTGAACTGAAGAAGCTCTTCTTGCATAGCCTCTACCCAGCTTGAATCATCTAGGGCTGTAAGAATATTCTTTGGTTCCTTTTGAGAGAGAGAAAACATACAAATAAACATGAGTTTGAAAGTTCATGTTGTTTTGAAGCATAAAGGGCATCAAGAATCCCTTTTTGGTCTGAAGAAACCAATTGTCTTCTTGTCTTCACACCAGATTGTATATCTCCAATCACATTATCCAGGGAGTGAACTTTGTGAATCCTTGTGTGTGGTGTTGTAGGAACATGATAAGATGGTGTAAGATTAGTCACATCCACTTCATCTTCTTGGAACTCTGCATCTTTTGAGTGTGAAGGACCAGCAGGACCTTCAGCTGAACTAACAGTTCCTTCAAATAAACTACCAGTACCTTGAGAAGTACTAACAGTACCTTGCTCTGACTCAGCAGTACCATCAATATTTAACATATTGAGTTGTTCCTCTGTTCCAACATCTCTTCTTTGAGCCTCAACATCTTCTTTTGCTTTACCAGAAGAAGATTCATCATTGTTTGAAGCTAAATCCACACTGGTACTTGACCACAATGGCATAATGACATCAGATTGATCTTTATCTAACTCCACCTCATTTGTTGCTTGTGAACCTGAAAAATTATTAGTTTCTGCAACAACAGGTAAATAATTCATAGAGTTTGTTAGATAATCAAGATCAAATATCCATTTGGGTCCTTGACCTACTACATTGGATTTGTTTTCCTGAAACTCCACATGTAGTTCTTCTTGAACTTTCTCAGTTCTTAAGTTGTAAACTCTAAAAGCTTTGCTAACAAGAGAATATCCAACTAAGAAACCTTCATCTGCTTTACCATCAAATTTTCCTAAATGGTCTAAGGTATTGAGAATTGTCACATGACATCCAAAAGGTCTAAGAAATCCTATTGCAGGAGTTCTACCATTAAAGAGTTCATATGATGTCTTATTGTGAGGCTGCACAACTAAAACTCTATTTTGAACATAGCAAGCAGTGTTAATTGCTTCTGCCCAAAAGATTATAGGTAGCTTGGAATCAGCTAACATTGTTCTAGCAGCTTCAATTAGTGTTCTATTCTTTCTTTCAACCACTCCATTCTGTTGTGGTGTTCTAGCAACACTATATTCTCTACTAATACCTTTTTCTTTGCAGAAATCATCCATAACTCTATTTCTAAACTCTGTCCCATTATCACTCCTAATGACTTTTACTTTCTTGCTTACTTGGTTTTCTATCAGTGTAATGAATTCCTTAAGGATGCTTGATGTCTCATCCTTAGAGGCTAAAAAGAAAACCCATGTAAATCTGCTATAGTCATCAGTTATAACAAGACAATATTTTTTATGTTGTATACTCCTTACTGAAATTGGTCCAAATAAGTCCATATGCAGCATAAACAATGACTGATTGATAGAGTTAAAAATTTTGGGCTTACAAGTGGCTTTGTGTTGTTTGCCTTTTAGACAAGCAATGCATGTTTGATCATTTTCAAATCTTTTGTGAGGTAAACCTCTTACCAAACCATTCTTAACAATTTTATTTATGGTTTTGAAATTAATATGACCAAGCCTTCTATGCCATAACATTGATTCATCCAATGTGGCCTTTGATACAAGACAAGTTAAATCCTTTTTAGGAATGATGTTCTTCATATCAACACTATACATGTTGGCCTTTCTAGGAATTCTAAGAAGTACTTGATTTTCATCAGGCATCTTAAAATCCTTAGATAGAACAAGACATTCAGTGTCAGTAAAAAGTACATTATTCTTTTTGTCACACATTTGTGAAACACTAAAAAGATTATACTTTAACTCTTGTACATAGTACACATTTTCAAAATCTAAATTTCCGGTTTTAATAGTACCTTTACCAGAAATTTTGCCACGAAAACCACCTCCAAAGGTAACATATCCTCCATTGAATTCTTGAAAATCTGAAAGATAAGACATGTTGCCTGTCATGTGATTGGAACATCCACTATCTGAGTATCCTTGATCTTGATGATCAATAGAATGTCCCTGCACACAAATAAGAAAGTTAGTTTTCTTTGGGGATCCAAGCCATTACTGACTTGAATCTGCCTCTTGCATCAATATAGTTTAATCTTTTAAGGACTGTTGATGCAACATTGGATTTTTGAATCCAACATGCTGAGGCCTTAACAGCATTTGCCCTATTACCCTTAGCAGCAGAGTGAGTAACATGCTTAGCAGAGTCTGCTAACTTTGAAGTCACACCCTTTGGTCTCCAAATTTGTTTGTGGACCACTGCTTTTGATTGAATGGGCCTTAGAATAGTTTTAGATGCATGTTTGAAAGTTGTTTTTGCATCCTTAGCTGTTGAGTTTGGGTTAACAGTCATCAAAGGTCTAACAGTACCTTTAGATTTACCAGTACCTTTAATTTGAACTGGCAGTACTTTGTTAACAGGACCTTTTTGTCTGTCAGGACCTTTGGGTCCAGACTTGTTTGAGACTGTTCTGGGTTTAGTTCTATGAGTATTAGAGTGAAAGAGAGTTTGAGGAGTTTGCCTTTTGTAGTTCACCCTATTGTATTCATAACCCAGTTACCCTTTGGTTGCAGAAAGCTGCAAGATGGTCAAAACTACCACATGTATAACAAGCTTTGTTGTAAAATGCAAAGTCATCACCTAATTGGTTAGACTGGAGGTTGTTCCAATTCCTTTGGTTACCTCTGGGCTTGTTTGTAGTTCTATATTGTTCACAATATCTAACTGGTTTCCTAACTGTCTTAACAGTTGACTTAGGTCTGTTAGTGTTGTGATTGACTATCTTAGGAAGACTTGTTCCTACTTTCTTAACCAATACAGGTTTAGACATAACCTGTTCTTCTTCACTATCACTATCAGTTGTGCAATCTTCAACAACTATAGCATCTCCTTTCTTAACAAAGGACACCTTGTCCTGATAAGATAAAGTTTTATCTAAACTTTTACTTACCTTTTCTATCTTTGGAGATTTAGTGACCTTAGAACCATATTCCATGATTGGTTCTTGAAACTCAGGTAACCCTGTGTGTGCTAAATCAATACCTGGAGGTGAATGAACACCTCTGTATGGTGGGGGTACAGACTTAAATCCAACACCAGAATTAACCTTATCAATAACTTGGGCTTCCCAAAGTTTATTGAATCCTTCTGAGGAATGTGCTAAAACATCCACAGAAACCTTTACATTTTCTCTTTCATTTTTGTGTTTAGCTAATGAATCATTCAACTCAACAATACACTCATCTCTGATCTTAATGTCATTTTTTAGTATATTGATGTCATCAGCAAAATGAATTTCATTATTTTTAAAATGTAAGACTTGTTTTTTCTAAAACACCTAGACCTCTTTTGTGATTAGCCAAATTAAACAAAGAATCAAGTAGCTCTTGTTTATGAGCTTCAAATCTCTTATTAAGGTCTTCATAAGCTTTAAGATTAGGACATGATTCAGTACAAGATGTAATATTGTTTACCTCTGAATCAGAATGAGCCATTAGAGCAAATTCATTGGCCAAAAGAGCAGCATTTGGTGGTGCATCCTCTTCAATAGCCATAGAGCTCCAATCATAACCAATACCATCAATAGCCAACATAGCCTTTGGCTCTTCAACAGTAACTTCCTTTCTCCTATCTTGCTTATACCATGTGTTTCTATTCTCCTGCTTTCTTGGGCTTCTACATTCCTTAGCAAAGTGTCCTAACCTATGACAGTTGAAACACTCCACTTTCTTCTTATCAAACCCAGCAGTGTCATTACCATTTATGGTAATCTGCTTCCCAGTTCTTTGCCAATACTTCTTAGCCCTCATGCTAAGCAAAGCAACCTGCCATTTAATATCCATAGCTTCCAAATCATCACCATCTACCTGTTCAAGGTCTTCATGGTTGAGAGGAGAGCCATTAGATTGACTGGTAATAAAGGCATAGAATGTTGAATCTCCAAGACCAGCAACATCCTTGTGAGAACTTGTAGAAGGAGCACTTTCACCTTCATCTACCTCTTCACTCTTACCAATACTAGGAGATGACAAGAGTGCCACGTTCCCAGAACTAGTACCATAAGTTCCAGACTTTCTAAGACTTTGTTCAACAATTTTGAAGTTGTTGTACAAATCATTGAGCTTCATTGTTTCAATGTCTGGTTTGTTCATCCAGAAAATGACATGAGTGTGGAACTCATCAGGTAGACTTCTTAAAAACTTCATGTTGAGATCTTCCTTCTCTGTCTCAACACCCAACACAGCTAACTGACTGACAAGCTTATGTAATCTAGAGAATAGCTTATCAAGAGACTCATTACTAAAAGCAGTGAAGTTTTCAAATTGTTGCTTTAGTAGTGTCTTCTGTGTCTTTTTGGTAGTTTCATTACCACCAAAATATGCACAAATCTCTTCAAAAAGAGTTTTTGCATCAAGATACTTGTTGAATGATAGCATCTGCTCACCAGGAATGGTCATAAGCAGCAAATTTCTTGCTTTCTGATCATTTCTCTTCAGTATCTTCTTTTCATTTGACATTGGTCCAGTATTTCTTTTCCTACTTGTTTTACCTTCTATGACAACTTCTGAGTAGCTTGGTGAAAAGGAATCACCATATATAATTATATCCCAAAGGGTATAATCTTGGACCATGAAATATTGCTCAATTCTCATCCTCCATAACTCAAACTCATTGGGTTTGATCATGGGCAACTTTGCAGCAACATTTGTTTGAACATCCTGAGCTTCCATTTCTGTTTCTTCTAAATCAAATATATCAACCTCTAGCTCTGATACCAACTGTGAGGTCCTCTTGTTTGATACACGGTTAAGGTGGTTAAACCTTGTGTCTTTGTGTATAAGATATATTGAGTTAATATGATTAAGTACGCGGAATTTACTTAACCACACTTAGAAGGTTATGTATGTTATGGAAATGGAAGAATTATATTTGTTACTTAACAATGAACAAAGAAAGTATTTCACTAAACGATTCAATATTATTCCAAATAATACGAGTGATCTTGTGTTTATCACTAGGGTTACAGAACCTTGAATCTTATGTTACAACTTGTGATTTTTGTTTGTTCTATGTCTTAACAGTTATTTAATTATATCTCATATTACAATCACTAGTCTAAGATCTCTTTTATAGTTGCAAAAGATCTTTACAAATTGCTTAAAAGTCTTGACCGACTTACTTGTTTAACTTATTCATATTGGTGTCAGTACATAAGATACAACATGTATCTATGTATACAACTTGTTAACTAAGCACATGGAGTAAGATATTATCTACCGTATATGTTTGACCAAAATACAATAAATATCTTTTCGATCTTATCCTATGAGTCACTGATCAGCAGTACCTTCAACTTGAACTAGCAGTACCTTGATGTACTAGCAGTACCTTGATCATGAACTAGCAGTACCTTGATGTACTAGCAGTACCTTGATGTACTAGCAGTACCTTTGACTTAGAGTAATTTCTAATACTCTAACTTCAGAATATTTAATTCCCAACGATCTCAAGCTTAAAGAACTTGTTATTAAATCAAGCTCAATTAAAATTTAGGGTATTGTTGGCACTAGGGGTGGAAACGAGTCGAGCCGCTCGTGAAAAGCTCGGGATCGGATCGGTAAAAAGCTCGAACAAGCTGAGCCTAAACGAGCTCGAGCCCGAGCTCGAACCTAAGTTTGAGCTCATTTAATAATTGAGCTCGAGCCCGAGCTCTATACAAAAAGCTCGAGTAGGCTCGCGAGCCTAAACGAGCCATAGAAATATATACGTATATATATTGTCTATACATATAAACGAGCTTATGTAATTAACGAGCAGATCTCCATTTGAAATTTGTTTTCTTTAAAACATCATAGAAATTAGTCGAGCTCGAGCTTGTGAAAATTTTCACGAGCCGAGCTCGAGCTCAAAATATGAGGCTCGAAACGAGCTCGAGCTTTATACATATAAACGAGCCGAGCTCGAGCTCTGGCAGGCTCGGGCTCGGCTCGGCTCGTTTTCAGCCCTAGTTGGCACACAACATTTTAGAACAACCACTTTTTAGCGTTTAGAATATAGAAAGCTTGTTTTTTTGTCACGTTTTAGATTTTTATGTAAACGCTAATTTCTTAGGTGTTACTCAAAAAAATGTTTGAAATGTAAACATTTATGCATTCTGCTACTGATTTCCGCTACTACTAATTCTTTTATTACTATATATATTAAATACCAAATGAAACGACGCCGTTCGATGAACAGTACCCTTGGCCCATTTACTTCGTCAGCCCATTGTACGCGTTAGTCCATGGCCTGCGTTTCCGGTTCGTTGATGATGATGATAAGATAAAGGCAGAAACATAGATCCAGCCAAACCTAGAACGTTCCACAAATCACTACTGCTGCTGATGATGATCGAAGGTTAGTTATCTGTTTTAGTTTTTTGATTTTCATATACACTTTGCTTTCAATTTTGGGTTTTGTTATGATTAGGGTTTTGTTACAATTAGGGTTTTGTTATAAAATTTGGGGGTTTTGTGGAATGATAATGTGTGATGACTTTTTCGGGTGTTTGGGATTAACTTTTGGGGGAGATTATTTGATTACTTGGATTGTGTTGAATATGTTTTGGGGGTTTTTAAATTTTGGCTATGGGTGCTGTTTTTTAAGCCTAGGATTACTTGGATTTGGGTTTATAACATTACGGTTGTAGATGTTGTTGAATGCTACATATTTAGGGGGTGTTCAGATTAGTAGCTTATTTATCCCGCCTTGACCTTATTTGCTTCTAGAAAAAAAAAATGAGCCTGTAAGTTTTTGATCAGTTACTGATTTTGATATATTTTGATAAAATTTAGTCTATTTGTGCAGGTGTTTGATGCGCAATTGAGACACACTTGATGGTATTTTGATGGTTCCTGATAGGTAATTAGCAGTATGCAGATGATCAGGAGTTAGAACTATTGATAACAGTAGCTTTAATAATGTGGTTGTTAATAGAAGCCCTCTTTATGAGAACGTTAACAAAAAGGAACTAAATGCCATAATTTTAGCGAACTTCGTGACATTTTAATATGCTTTTTTTTTTTTTGTGTTTGTCAGATTTAACTTTTTGTTTTGCTGGAATATTTAGGCAAATGCCTGGAATATGTGGGATGGGAGTGCGACTACATGGAATGACATAAGCAGTAGCAATCTACTCTCTTAAATATTTACTTTTTTTTATCAACACAATATTTTGATTTTTATGTTAATGTTATACGCAGGCCTTACTTAGAATTCTCCGTTGTGGTGGACCTATACAACTCGGGAGGATGTCCACAGTCTTTTGCAGCAACAGGTCAGGGCCTCTCGAAGAAACAACCAAAAGCTGATTCTACACCCGACCATAATGAATAAAAAGGTATCTGCTTTTTTCTTTAAAAATTCTTTCTTCTTGATGTTTTAGTATTGTTTTGTGTTTCATCTGAGGTGTCGGTTGATGAAACCCCGTTAATTCGGCATACCATGCTCGCTCTAGTGACAATGGTCGTCTCACACGATGCAGCGGGAGTGGTTCTATCGCAATTCCTGTTACTATTGACCCTGCTCATACACCATTGTGTCATCCAAGTATAGGTATTGTATGCGGGTTTAATTGTTGCCCTCTTTTTTTCTATACGGTTACTGATACCTTTTTGTTGTATAGGTATGCATACTGTCAGAGAACGACCGGAACGTGTCTCTCAAAGAAAGGCGACTTAGTGTGAGTGACTCAAATTCTTTTTATAAAGTTCAAATGCGCAACAATAGTATTTGTTTTTCCTTTTTGCTTAGTAATTGACAGATGTTGTTATGTTTATTCTCTATGTAGTTGTATTTGACACGTACAATATTTGTCCGGGTTTATAAAAATAGGTGAACCTTATAAGTTGGATATTATTTAATAATTAAAAGAAATGCAACCAGATCCTGCAATAATGAGACTACACATACTAGAAAGAAGCAGCGTTCAGAGGTTGGGATAGTTATTCGTGAACCTGGGGATGTACAACACTCTCAAGTGCCAGTGGTTTCGCACCGATATAATGCCAGGTTGTATTGGGTTGTCGGCTTCTCACCAATCGGCCGCCACTTATTCAGCTCTTCCTGTTTCTCCTTTTTCAAGTATAATTTCCTGTTGGGAGTTTCGGTTATGGTTAGTATTATTGCGATTCTGTGTTTCCTATATTTTGTATCATATATTCTTTTGTTATTTCTTAGTATTTATGTGTTGCTGCTACTTTCAGGTCATGCTTAGTCGGGGCCGATGTTGTTAGACTTTGGTACACAAAGTCCCATATATGGATTCAGGCGCATGTACATCGTCTGCCAATACGTATATGGAAAAAAAGGTTACTTGCTTTGAGGCTGCTATTGTGATTTTTGTTTGAAACTATTGTGTTCACTTATAAGAATGTTACCAATTTCGACTTTTAATCAATGTGGTTATGTTTAGGTGTTAAGAGTGAAAAGTATGATTTTGCTCAATATATGGTTACATTTTTTCGACGTACGTTCCTTGCCAGGGCAACTGGAATTGTGGTTGCAGCCCAAGCAAAATGAGCTCCAATGTTTCGTAATGGTAGTAATTAGTTAAATTTTATTATTTATTATGACTGTGGATTTATTGTTGTTTTTCGGATAGAATTTAAATCGTGGCATTATCGTTGTTGTGGCAGAGTCGATGGAGTAGTGTTCACAGGTTTGTCGACATATTGTTGATCAAATTTGTTGTTCGATAGGCAAGGAAATTGCTGCAGACTGGTAGGAAGAATATCTTTTACTTTGGTATAATGGTTTCAGTGGTATCTTTTCCCTTGCAGTTTTCTTACATTTTTATTAGTGCTGGTTGCAACTGATATGCAGGCTGTTGTGTTGCGTCGGCTTGGTGATTTTATCGATTATGGAAGGATGTTGCTCCATTACGTGGTAAGTTGAAACTCTAATACTTCAGTTATTAGATTTGCAATTATTTTAATCGCACTACACCTCAAATGCAAACATTTATCTTTTTGGAAATTTCTGTCGAAAGTCATCTGAAATGTATTCGGATAAGAACAGCAAACACCGCCTTCACCTTCCTCAGCAACCTTCTTTCAAATCATCTTCGGAAAACAACGGTTGAAACATCTAATTCGATTACCACAACTCTTTGCACCTCAGTAGGTCTATTACTTATATCTTTTTTTTTTTTTTTTTTTTTTTTTTTTTTTTTTCTCCTTATCTTCTTGCAATCTTCTCTGTGTAATTATGTACCTTAGTGTTTCTGGACTCGCCGTGCTATTTTGTGTTAGTAGCTAGCCGTCGTTCTAACCTGGTACGTCAAACCGAGGTGGGTTGCAGTAGTTATTTGGGACTGATGTCTCCATCTTTATATTAGGACTGCTGTCACATGTGATTAAACAACCTGGTGTCTCCTGTTTGTCGAAACATTTACTTCGATTACCACAACTCTTGCTGTGACAAATGTATCGGCGGACTGTGGCGTTGTATAAGCTATCACAAATCATTTTAGGGAAGAATAATGATTGTTGATTGATGGGTGTTTAGTTGTAAACAGATTGGAATAGAAATTAGGTGCTAGGAATGTGTAATTTAACTAATTTGTAAATGAGTTCATTTATGGAGAATCTTTTGTCCTAATAGCCTTACTATTTGCAATAGCGGTCAAGAACATGAAGAGGCCGACAAAAATATTTGAATTTGTTTGGTTTTGCTACATTGAAGCATTTATTCTTTATTTTTACTTACATCTGGTATTTTACTCAGGTAATAAGTTGGCGTACCCGTCTGTTACTGTTAGTGGTTAAATGGATTTACCACATCCATTGTCATTGGCCTCTCACATGGGTATTGGTGAAGGCCAAATCAATGGAACCTTCGTTGCTACTTCGATGGATGTCGACAACTCATTACATTGTAAGTCGGGTGTTTCTCGCGGGCATGTTACTACGATTTGTCTGCATTTTTTTTTCTATATGTTTTTTTTTTTTTGATTCTAGGACTATGCTAGCAGAGAATATACGTATGATGCGTACACTCATTTCATCGCTATACGTTTACGTGTACATTAAGAGACTTCCACCGTCCCTATGACACAACTTCTGTTGCGAAAGAAGTATTCCATATTTCTGTTTCCATGTGCTACCAATATGTGTGTCGCACCCAGGTAAATTTACACTAGGCAAGCTCCCGGTACATGCAAATACCATGCATTCGTTGATTATAATAGCGTGACTGCTACTATTACCATGTATTAGTATTAACCCCATTTCTGGTAATGTATTAGGATCATGGTACCTGCTAAAACACTTGATCTATGTATTATGTTACTCTCTACGTGCAATATTCCCTTTTAATCTTTTGCTTTATCAGTTGTATGTTTACATGTATACCAGATGCGTCTTCCCAATGTTAGGCTTTGCATTTATATGTCTACCTTCATGTTGGTCTCATTATTAGTTACTATTTCTGTAATATGTTCATTGGTATGAGGCAACGGATGGCAGCTGGGCATTTGAGAAGGACGGGGTAAGACGGTTAGCAGTTTCCCCTTCGTATAACGAAGCACGAACTCAAACAATCATCGGGTTTTTGAGTGGTCGCGCTTGCAGTTGAGAGAAGTTGACTTGGCTTAAAGCCATAAAAGAATGATGAGCAGCAAGTTTTAATGGATCTGTTATTGTATGCATTTATAACATTTCTGTATATGTCCACAAACTGGTGTTGTATGTATTTGCTATGAATAAAAATCTACTAGAACCAATTATCAGTGTTAAGACATAATTCTTATTTTAATGGCCCAATGTCTTACGGATTTTGTTGTGTACTCAATTTCTGGGTGTCTTAGAGATGTTCTGTTGGCGCCTATTTAGAATTGCTTATTCTTTCCATATTTTCAGTCTATTGCTTTGCAAAACACTACCGTAGCAACGCGCGGGAATAAGAAAAAGATATGAAAAAAAAATAAAAAATTGTTACTTACCAACAAAAAAAATTCCAATCTCAAATTAACGAAAAAAGTAACCAAACTAAACAAAATAAACAAACATCAATGCCCCTAATACCGACTAATATTTGTACATTTCCCGCAAAAAGATATAACCTTATAAAACCAATCATTATTGAACAATCTATGGTATAAAACAAAAACAATTTAAAGATAACGAAAAATTCTCAAAAAAATAGCAAAAAAATTCCGTAAAAAACTCGCGAGGCCGCAACGCGACCGACCGGAGCCAGACTCGTTGTTTAACAAAAAACATATGGTTGTAAAGATTAATGAAGTTGCAATTGCAAATAAGAGATGCCAAACTTAGCCCAATGTACTGGCAACTGAAACCCATTTTACAAACATCTGAGTCCAAATATTGGCCCATATTCACTTATCTTCATTTCTTGATCGTTTTCAGATTTTTTTTCAGGGTCACAAATTTACCCTAGTACTTTCTGTTACATGATCCTTAGATCCTATGGCAATTGCTGTTTCTCAAGGCTTTGCTTGTAGAACTCAATTATCATTTAATCTTCCCTTTATTAATCGTGTTCACAAGGTACATATTTATTTATACATCATTTCACTCACATTTACCAATTGCTTTTTAATTTTATATAATTTTAATAAATTGATTAATTTGATTGAATTATAGGTAAGACAAAGCTTTACTGTCGCTGCAATTGAATCACTTGTTGAATCAGTTAGTTTCAATAATGATTATCAGACCTCATCTGCTAGAAATGTTAAAGGTAATGTTGTAAGTACTACGTAGTAAATTTGGAATTTAGGCGTTTTATGAAAGGTAATTTTATTAGTACTAAGATGTAGACTTAGGATCAAATGAGAAGAAACCTTAAAATGAGAAGGATGAGAAATAGCTATAACTACACATTAGAGATGCATCGATTTGAATTAGATGCATTCTTAATCTTTTAGATGCGCCATAATATATTTTCTAGCTAAAAATTAGATGCATATACGTATATTAGATGCATTTCATCAAGTTAGAAGAATCCTATGTATTTTTCGTCCTCTACGGGTCAAATTTGTTGCTAGTACGAGTACTACTTTGCATCTTTTTCACTTCAAAATCACTTTCGAAACTAATTGGTATGCATATAAATGAATAGAGATGCAACTAATTCAAGTCGATGCATCTCAAATATGTGGTTATAGCTATTTCTAATTCTTCTCATTTCAAGTTTTCTTCTCACCGGATCCTTACCCCCTAAGATGTAACTGAATTGTCATTGTATGTAGCAAACAATTTTTTTTCCTAACTTTTTAATGTAACCAACGTTTATTTCGTGAACAATGTATATAAGTGACGTCACTTACTAGTTATATAATGACGTGGTGCCACGTCATTGTGTAAGATTTGTGGTCACTTACACGCATTGTTGAAGGACTAAAATTTTGTTACATTGAAAAGTAAAAATAAAAAATAAAAAATAGTTTGTTACATAACATGACAGTTAGGTTAATTTTCATTATATTTTAACGCAATTTTCCTGTCATGTTTTTGTGATGAGAATAGGAGGCAATGATGATTGCAAGCCGCATGAATGGAAAAAGTTGTGTTCCAAAGAACTTGGAATTCGGACTTCGAGGATCACTAAGCCTGCGAAAACTGTTTTGAATGTGCTTAGGAAAAATGGTAAGTTATGTGTAGTAGATAAATTATAATGCTATAAAGGCCTTTGAAATATTTACTTAAGTAATGCATAATTGTTTTCGTTGTAGGGTATGATGTATACCTTGTTGGAGGTTGTGTACGGGATCTTGTATTAAAGAGAACTCCTAAAGATTTTGACATCTTGACAACTGCCGAACTTAAAGAGGTTTCTTTTTCGACTCATTCTCTAATTGGTTATAGAGCATAGTATTGTGTTCGACTGTCAGAAAATACTCAACTTAACTACTGATTACATTCCCCGCCTTCAATATCCCTTATATCCGTGCTTGTGGCTATCCAACATATGTGCAAAACGATGGGAAGAATTGGGTTTTAGATCCTATTGGGTGGCTAGTGTTTGATGTTCTTATGTTTGGGGATTTTTTGTTTGCTTTCCTTTTTGGATTGTGTGGTCTTGTGATGCCTTTCTTGAACGTATTTATGCATTGCCGTAAAGAAAAGCCATAATTTGTGACATTCACAATATACTAATTACATATCACTCAAAATTTACACATTATGGATAAAAACTCATCAAACTAAAGCTTGACACTCTCGGCTATCTGCAGGTAATGAGAGCATTTCCTCGGTGTGAAATAGTTGGAAGGCGGTTTCCTATATGTCATGTACATGTTGATGATGCCATTGTGGAGGTATCTACACTATTTTCATGCAGTGGAAAGAAATAATTGCAGGTTCTCTTTATTAAAAATACGTATATATAACTTGGTTATGGTTATCTGATATGGGGCAGGTTTCAAGTTTCAGCACAAATGGAAGGAAACTTGGGAGGAAGTCAAAATCTCCCATGAGAAAACCTTCTGGTTGTGATGAATGTGATTTTATTCGGTGGCAAAATTGTATGCAGAGGGATTTTACAATCAATGGGTACGTACTTGTCCTAGCACTTATGCATGGGGGTATTTGGAGTTGTGTCCTGGAGCTGATGATGTGCTAATCACGGCGTAAAGCTCCAATAACCAATTTCTGAAATTTTTGGATTTCTTGTAGTAATTTACCACTTCTTTTCACCTACTTTGAGAAACTTTTACTCCCATCTCACTAAATCTCTTTTCTTCGCCAAGATGTTCTTTCTGGTAATCCTATCTATTAGTTTCTAAAACTATCAGAATTCTCCAAATACTGAAATATCTGAAATTTTTACAGCTACAAACAGCAAGAGGCACATCCAAACACTTATATCCTATAACATGTTTATTATAACTAATGATCAGCTTTGTAGTTATTTAATATCACGAAATCACTTTTAGAACACAGATCCGAATATCCCCTGTCAGTCTGCAACTACTAGACTGGAGCTCCTTTAGTGAAACTTGAATAATCTTATTCATCCCTTTGAAGTCTGAAATAAATCTATTTATTTATACATACAGGTTGATGTTTGATCCATTTGCAAGGATTGTGTATGACTATATTGGTGGCATGGAAGACATCCAAAAGGCTAAAGTGAGCAATTTTGTTTTTTTTAATATAGATTCCAATACAAACTGTGAGCATGTTCATGCTTCTGTATTTATTCTGTTGGTTGTACGTAGGTACACTGCATTACCCCTGCAAACACATCTTTTGTGGAAGATTGTGGTATGTTCTGTAACTTTAGTTTTAGATTCTTTCATGGTTTACATTAGAGGTTGAAATTTTGACCCATTTACTTTTTATGGGTCATGTTTTATCTTTAACGAGTAAACAAATAGCCTAAAATGAATCTTCTCGAAAGTTGCCCGATGTAACCTCCTAAATCATTTTATACATCGAGTTATTATTTCTATAGTTTAATATTTGTAATCATTTTTGACTTTCTAACTCGACTTGACCGTTTTGCCCAACCCATTGCCAAACCGCCCAATATTTGCCTCATGAACCTACTATATACTCTGTAGTTGATATGTCTAGCATTTGATTTTCATACAAATTATACAGCTCGGATTCTGCGTGGAGTTAGAATCGCTGCTCGATTAGGGTTCCGATTTTCGAGAGAAACTTCTCATTTTTTGAAAGAATTGTCGAATTCTTTGCTAAGACTTGATAAGGTATACCTTTTTGTACTAGTCATGTTATTCAGCCTTTAGCACTATTAAAGTAGCATCCTTTATGATTGATATAGGGCCGTATACACATGGAAATGAATTATATGCTAGCATATGGATCTGCAGAAGCTTCACTAAGGTTACTATGGAAATTTGGACTCCTTGAGATTCTTCTACCCATCCAAGTATGGGCTTTCCTCTGCCTCGTTGAAAGCTACGTCACACTTTGTTAGAAATTCTTTAGAGTAATATGACATATTTGCTTGATGCAGGCATCTTACCTGGTTTCACATGGATTCCGCAGACGTGATAAGAGGACTAACATGCTCCTGGTTCGTTTAACAACTTTTTTTTGTAAATCTTTTGAATACCTTTTAATTGCTACTTTGTAGTGTATGTTTATGAAGATCATGCTCCTGTTTTGCAGTCTTTGTTTGCTAGTTTGGATAAACTTCTAGCGCCTGATCGTCCTTGCCATTCTTGCTTGTGGTAAGAGACATATTTAAAATACTAATTAGTTATCACCAATATTTCTTTTTGGGTGTTTTTTTTTGGTAGAGTGTTTAGACTCAATCCAACCATACAAAAAGCTTCTTGTTTTACCCAACCTGCCCAACTCGCTTATATTTTAATCTGTACACTAGTTGTATTTATTGGTTATTTCTTTGGTTTTACAGGGTTAGCCTTTTAGCATTTCATGAGGCGTTGGTTGAGCAACCTCGGGATGCTTTGGTGATTGGTGCATTTAGCATAGCTGTTCATAGTGGTGGATCATTATCTGATGCAGTAGATATTGCTAGGGAGATCTCACAGCCTCATGACACGAGCTTCCATGAAATATCAGAACCTATCTATTCATATACGAAAGATGAATTGATGGCCGAGGTTATAAGACTTGGAGCTTCTGTAAAAGATGCATTGCGGAGACTCACAGACGAGAATTTTGTTTCCCAGGCCCTGATCCAATACCCCCAAGCCCCACAATCGGATATGGTGAGAACTTAATCCTAGATATTAGACAAGTACCATAAATTAGGCAGTATTGACCCGTGTAAATATGAATGGCACAAAAAGGGATAGAGGCCATAATTAGTCGAATGTGCCATCAGTGAGGAGATGGAGTAAAACCGTCAAACCTCCATCTATTCAGAGTGTATTGTCACTAACATGTCAAACTGTATTATCTTACATGAAATCCTAAATCGTTTTATTAAAAGTTAGACCCTACCGAAATATTGCATGTGTTACGGGTTAGCCAGCCTAATCTGGACTACCCAACTTTCCCATTTGCTTGCTCCTATTGCCACCTTTATTTTTTATATATATATATATATATATATATATATATAATATATATATATATATATATATATATATATATAATATATATATATATATATATATATTTTTATATATATTTTGGTCATATTTGAATAGCTCTTTTAAGTTATAAAAAATAAAAGTTGGTTGTTTTCTCTTTCAGGTTTTCATTTCATGGGCTCTATCGCTAAAGGTCAGCTCCATATTTGAATGTATTAGAAAGGGAAGGAATAGAAGGTTTGTACCAAAACGAGGAAGTGAAATCGACTATGATTCATTGGCATTGGGTAGATTGGATGAAGTAAGGGACATTTTTGGTAGAGTTGTTTTCGACACAGTTTACCCGACAAAGTTGGCTGAGCAATGAAGCATAGCAAATTTTAGTTTTTCTTAGGTCTAATGAATTGTTGTATTTGTTTTATTCTTCCTCTTGTTAATGACTTGAGGCCAGGCTTATAATTGGAGATTATTGAGGGAGTAAATGATACCTGAAAAGCTAGCGATCTAGAAAAGGAAAAAAAAAAAAAAAAATTGCACTGTATACTCGAGATTTTCTTTATTCTGTTGTAGATGGTTTTAGTTGACCTTAGCTGAGGACATGTTGTGTTAGTTAATACAGTATATATTTATATTATACACGTGTAATCTCGTTTATATTTGCAAGCCAAATCAAGTTCAATGTCTTGGAAGCTCGGCCACAACCACAAGCGCTCTATTATTGAGTAAGCTTCAAGCTGAGCTCAACCTTGGCACAAGTACAAGCCAAACTCGTATCAAATTGTTCTTGAATATATAACGAGCAACTTGGCTCAGTTACACCCATACCGTCGCCCCGCGACTTTTGTAACATGTACATTTCTAATTTTAAAAAGGGATGCATTTAATATGTGATTAAATAAAGGCACAAAAAAGTAACATGTCTCAGTCATTAACCTCTGAATTACTATTTGACTTGGGATCAAGAAGTATTTAATTGTGCATCTCTTGTTGTTTGTCTTGCCTCATTTGCCATTGCCGGTTTCCTGTGTTTTTTATTAGAGTGAAATGCATAAATGGTCCCTGTGGTTTGCCCAAAATGCAGGTTTAGTCCCTGTGGTTTCGAAAGTGCAGGCGGCCTCCCTGTGGGGAAACCTTGGTTCCGTTTTGGTCCCTCGACGTGTAATTTTTGAGCAAACCACAGGGACCTTTTTTGCAATTTGAGTAAACCACAGGGACCATTTTTGCAATTTTGAGCAAACCACAAGGGACCATTTTTGCAATTTTGAGCAAACCACAGGGAGGCCGCCTGCACTTTCGAAACCACAGGGACTAAACCTGTTTTTTGGGCAAACCACAGGGACCATTTATGCATTTCACTCTTTTTATTATGTTAATTCAGCACATTATTATAATGTTTTTAATTAGCGTCTGAACCAGTTTATATCTCAAAAGAAAAATCTGAATCAGTTTTAATATACAAGTACATGTAGTTTACATATTGAAGATGTCGTAAGATTTTGTAATAAAAACTGGTTTAGGATGCTAGTTATGTTTTCTTGACATTAACGCTATGTTCTCCAGTTTTTTGTTGGAGGTAAATGGAACTAAACAAAAAATAGTCATGTTCTCCAGTTTTTTGTTGGAAGTAAATGAAAGTAAATGGAAGTAAAAGGGAGGGCCACCCTTTGTTTTTTTGTGTCACAACTTTCATCCCATATATGGGATGAAAGTGAAGGAAAGTGAGTGGGTCCCATTATTTTTACAAAAACTATATTTTTTTTCCGAAAATAATTATTTTCGAAAATAATATTTTACAAAAATATTTTTTTTCCGAAAATAATTTTTTACAAAAATAATTTTTTTTACAAAAATTAATTTTTTTTTCGAAATTAAATTTTTCAAAAAAAGAATTAATTTTTGTAAAAAAAAATTTATAAAAAAAAATATTTTGGAAAAAAAATAATTTTTCTAAAAAAATTATTTTCGGAAAAAAAAAATTTATTTTTCTAAAAAAAATAATTTCTGAAAAAAAATAAATTTTCTAAAAAAATTAATTTCGGAAAAAAAAATTATTTTTCTAAAAAAATTAATTTTGAAAAAAAATTATTTTTTCTAAAAATATTAATTTCGGAAAAAAAATTATTTTTCTAAAAAAATTAATTTCGGAAAAAAAAAATTCTAAAAAAAATTAATTTCTAAAAAAAAAAAATATTTTCGGAAAAAATATAATTTTTCTAAAAAAAATTAATTTTTTCTTAAAAAATTAATTTCGAAAAAAAATGATTTCGAAAAAAATTACTTTTCACTCCTTTTACTTCCAACTAGAGAACATGATAGTTACCTTTACTTTCACACACCCTTCTTTCCATTCCTTTTCATTTCTTTCTTTACATTCCTTTTCATTCCAAAAACAATCTCGAGAACAGAGTGATGTTTTCTTGACATTAAGTACATTGTATTACCAAACCTATTGCCAAACAATAACTTCTGATCAATCATAAGGCTAACTCCAATGGGTAAATGCCAATACAGTTTGCAAACTGAAAATCAATATGCCAAGATTGAAGACGCGGTATGTTAGTCAAAATGCCAAAACAGTTTGCATACATGCATACTGATCCAAAAGTTGAAAAGTGGGCTTATACATTTGTTTTTTTTTGGAAAACTTTGACTGGTGAAAAAAAAAATGAATAATGTTTTATTTTATTTTTTTGTTTTTATCCCACTTTTGTCTCAAGATGCTTTTTTATGTTTTTAAATGTATGTGTGCTTTTATTTTTAATGTGGTTTTTTATGTACTACTTTTAATGTTTTTTTTAATGTACGAATGTTTTTAAATGTAATTATAATTTTTCTAATGTACTAGTATTTTTAATGTTTATTTTAGTATTGATAACTTTTTTTATTCACTAGTGTGTTTTTTTTATAATTATATTAGTGTTTTGATATTTAATATAATGTTTTTGGTAATATAATGTGTTTTTTAATTTAATATGAATGATGATGTGTCATGGGCATACTGAGTTTCAGTATGCTGGGTTGGAGGTAAAATAAGTTCAGTTTATTTGTTCAGTATGCTGAAACAATTTGCTGACATGTTGCTAAGGTGGCCGGTATGTTGGGACATTTTGCTTGGCCATTGGAGATGGCCTAAAATATTTAGGTATAGAGGATAGACCTACTAAGACATCTTATAATTTATTTTGAGTACCAATCAAGCATCAATAAATTTAGATTAAAGTAAAACATCACGTGACAGTAATCCACCCAAGAGCTTTTAGTTGGTGACTTCATTCTTACATTACGTTTATGTCGTGTTGTGTTCTTCTTGGAGTTAGTCCATTCATAAAATTTAATTAGAGGAAACGTGAGACATCATTTGCCTGTAATTTATATCGTATGATAGATACTATGATCAATATATTGTTACCAACAAATACATAAATCCGACAAGAATTTTTATTCCATATCAACGAAACATGTAGCTTAGTCACATTGAAAACTTTTGCCAGTGCTCTAACATAATTTTGTGAACAAATGGTCTCTTCGATAATAGGGGCGGAGTAAGAAAGTTATGATTGAGAGACAAACTTTAATAATTTTTAAAAATTACACTACAATTAGTGGGGCAATTTACAAAAATAGTCAGATATTTTAAAAAATTTACACTTCATTTTTCTTCGCTAGGGCGCGTGCCTATCGTGCCCCCTCGTATCTCCTCCATTGTCTATGGGTGTTCGAGACTCCTCATTAGATCTACTAAGTTGCTCATTTGGTTCATATGGAGTTTTCACAATCGTTTGGTTTTTTCTAATTCGGCGCCTAAGAAAAAGGTGCTTTGGGATATTATAGTTTCGCAATCGTTCTTATGGCTTTCTTCTAGAAATCATAAGTTTAAGTTTAGTTGAGTATAACTCATAGTGAAACAAGAACAAACATTTTACAACTACTTATTGTACACTCAATTAAAAAAAATTTTTTTTTTAATTAATTAATTAATTAGTTAATGTAAAATATTATTTATATTTCTGAAAAATAAATTAAAAAGCAACTACGAGTATTATATTTTTACCACTAACGGATAATAAGAAGAAAAAAATGGAAACAATTTAAAATACAAAATCAGAATCATAACCCTCTCTCTCTCTCTACTACATTTTGACACAGTCTCTTTTTTCTTCTCCACCACCACCAAAGATCCATCCATTAACCACACACGCACACAGGCGGCGCGTGCAATGGACGCTCGGCCACGAAAATGGAGCTCCGAATCACAATCCTCCCCCTCCCACTACCACCATTCTCGCACATCTTCCGGCAGCACCACCGGCATTAACAACATAAAACGCAACCAAAACGTAGCAGCCAAAGCCGCAGCTCAACGGTTAGCTCAAGTAATGGCATCTCAAACAACTAACGCTAACGGTGATTATGATGACGATGAAGATGAGGATGATGATCTTGATTTCGGATTTGCTCAACCGGTTGTTAGTAGGAGACCGATTGGTGGTAAAGGTACAACTGGTAATGCGACTGGTACAACTGTCCGTAGTAAGATTGGTGCTGCTGGATCTCCTTTACACGCGGTATTTTTTTTTTTTTTTTTTTTTTAATTTTATTTATTTAGTTTCTATTATAATGTAGGTTGTTTAATACTTCAGGGTGTTAGTTTGATAATGATTTGATGCTATCTAGTTCTGTTTTTAATAAAGCGTTTTTATTTTGACATAGCTTATGTCATAGCTATTTTAATATAAAGTGTTTATATAAGTTTAACGCTCGTCAAACACAATGTATATATGGAAAGTGAGGGGGATTTGCCAATTAAAAATGTTATTCTACTTGATGGATAAGCTATGTTGGTAGCTGTTGTGATTCTAGTTTTTTGTGTAATTGAAGCTTAATGGTATGCGTTTTGTATTGGTTAGATAGCTAGGACCCGCTCAGAGGAAGTTCAGCCACCTCGTCCAACCACATTGACTGAAAGGCCATCGAGGCCTAATAATAGCTTGCTTCCGTCGTTACCGACTAGTAGAACATCTTTGAAAACCCCAACGGCTATTCCTCCTATTGATCCTCCACCGAAGAAACAAACAGAAAAAAGGTAATAGAAAGGAAAAAAAAGTCTAATCCTTTTGTATGCTTCTATATTACTTGAAAAGTTGAAAACGACAACTAAGATCTGCAGTGTTTTTTCGAAATCAACCGAATTTAAGATTAGTTTTACATGAATTGCAGAGTCCAGATGGAAATGGGAGAAAAAAACTTGAAAAATAATGGAGATGGGCGAGAGGCTTCTGCACTTCGTGATGAAGTATGTATTACACTTTTCTTGTATCCTTAAGTTCTCGTTCTAAGCTGTAATATATGTCCATATCTTGAGAGTCACATATTAATAATGTAAAAGAAGAATGATGTTACAACTCTCAAACTATTTATAATTTTTAGTGATATTTCATGCAGCTTGATATGCTACAAGAAGAGAATGAAAATGTCCTTGAGAAGGTAGGTTCGTGATATATACATTTACCCTGTTTCCACAGTACTACAGTTCACATGTCTGATTGGGGTACGCTTGGTTTATGTCTGATTGGGGTACGCTTGGTTTATGTTGTCATTGTTCAATCTTTTGTGCAGCTCAGGTTTGCTGAAGAAAGTTGTCAGGATGCAGAGACGAGGGTCAAGGAGCTTGAGAAGCAGGTATGATCCTTCTTATTATCTGTTGTACATGGAATTTGTAGTGTTAAAACTGTAAAGCATGAAAACCATATAAATGTGCCTTATTTCCTGACAAGTACTGCTTGATATAATCCTTTATGTGCTCATTTCTTATAACGTGTTACTAATGCCTCTCATACGCTTTTCTTTATGAGATTTAAGTTTCTCCGAGGCCCTATTTTACTAAATTTACTACGTGTTTCTCATTTGTTTATGGTCCTATACTGGCTTTGACTCGATGCAATTTTATAACTTTTGTGATTTAGGATTATGGTAAAAGTGTCAGTTTTACATGCACTTTTTTTTCCTCCATATTTACTCATTATAATTTTTTCATTTAGGTAGCTTCTCTTGGCGAAGGAATATCACTGGAAGCAAAATTATTGAGCAGGTTAGTTTTAGACTTTTAGTCGATAAATGTCTTCTACCAAAATGCATTTGTTTTGCTATCAACATTCTATTTGAATTTCTATTGTTGCCTATTTTCAAAACCTCTTGCATGCCATAACTTGTGACTTTTAAATATGTTGTAGGAAGGAAGCTGCATTACGCCAAAGAGAGGTTGCTTAAACTGTTAACTGATTTTTATTTAGTACTTAGTACTTTGAAATATATACAGTAGTTATATTCTTTGACTGTTGATTTAATAAGAAGACATCAATACTTCTACCGTGACAGGCTGCACTTAAAGAGGCGAAAAAAGCTAAAGATGGAGTAAATGGAGAAGTTGTATCACTCCGCTCGGAAGTCAAGGTAAAGCTTGCCACTATTTTGCTTTTGCAAGTTTTAATGTACTCGATGCACGCGCAATATGTAATATATGTAATGTGAAAATCGTCTTTTTAAGTTTTATAATTAGACCCCTGAAAACTTAGATTTAGTTCCAGTTTAGTTGATATCAATAGGAAATTATGTGCGATTTTGCATTTTGTCCGGATTTGGCATATATGATTCCTACTGCAAAGTTCCATGATGTCCTCCAAGTGATTTCCAGGTCAAGTTCCCATCTGGAAGTTGACTCAGACTGGCTTTCGATGTTATAATTCATTAAAACAACTATATAAATGAAATGAGATATTAAGTAAAAACCAGGGTTTGAAGAAGGTGATATTTGAAGATGGTACTTAATATGGTAGGATTTTTTACCAGCTTGATGTTATGTTACTTCCGGAATAGTTCTTTTCTGTACTCCTTTTAAGGCTGTAGGTACTTTCAATAAATTGTACGTAGTACAAGTTGAAATGCATTATAACAGACACTTTCTAGTTATAGGAAGAGATGTGAAAGTAGTATTTAAAGGACCTCTTTGATATTAGACTCCCTAGTCCCTACAACCGCAGCAAATCATAATAGAGGCATGCAGTGACATGTAAAATTTAGTTGCTTATTATGTAAGTATGATTTATATGTGAAAGATTATACGGCGTGTTAGGTATTATGTGTTGTTAGTCAATCTTATAGGTCATATTATTGTTTCTCTGATTATAATTATTGTTTAATAATCTATAAAGGTGGACAAATTCTTTTAGCAAGTCAACCAACCCTGCCGGGCTGTTTCAACCCTTACTAAATATGACCCATTTCAAGCCATACCTTTTATAAGTTTTCAGAAGAAAGAGTATATTTTTAGAGTTAATCTATAGTGTTTGCATATGTAGTTTGATTAGTGCTATTCATATGAATCAGAAAGCAAAAGATGAAGCTGCAGCTATTGTGGACCAACTTCAAGGAATCGAGTCTGACGTTAAAGCTTTTCATTCCATGACACAAAGAATGATTTTAACTCAGAGTGAGATGGTATGTTATCATGTTTATTTATGCTATTTTATTTTTCAATAACAATAATATAATATATCAAAATTGCAGGAAGAAGTCGTTCTCAAACGTTGTTGGCTTGCACGATACTGGGGTTTAGCTGTGCGCCTTGGTAATGCAACTGCTTTGTATAAACTTTCTTGTCACTGAAGTATCTATTTCTTTAACCTTATGCAATTTGTCAGTTTACATCCTGTCTAAAGCAATTTTGAGCAAGAATTTTAGGTAACTTGGTAGTTTCAACACGTTTTTGGGTTCTTCTCTTTAACAAACGGGTCAAATAAAGAAAGAATAGTTAAAAATGAAAACATGCCAAATGAATCAGACGGAACAAACACGTCAAAACTCACTCAAAGTGTTATTAATGCCTACAACATCCTCTCTCACCTTAAATATACAAATGTAAATATATATATTCTGTAATCATATATGACGCATCAATTATTTTCAAATAATTCGAAAGTAGACAAAAAAAAAAAAACTGCTTGCAAATCAAGACAGCGCGGCCTCTTTTGGCCAGTGACCCACTCTGGAGGTTCAGTCTTTATTCTTCTTCCAGTTTTTAAGTGTTCCATCTTTCATAAACTTGGTAAATTGACACGGTAATGATTGTACAGTCTAATTACATGAAATCTAAGTGTCTGGTTTGAGTTATCTTTAGACCTCAAGTGTTCAACATATTGACAATATCTTTGTCCAATGTTTTGTTTTGTAGGTATTTGTGCTGATATTGCAGTGTCAAAGCATGAATATTGGTCGTCTTTAGCACCTCTTCCCTTTGAAGTTGTGGTTTCAGCTGGGCAAAAGGCAAAGGAAGAATGTTGGGAAAAAGGCTAGTATTTGCTCATTTTTCTTTTACTTTTGAACCCACATTAAAAATCACCCATTTTGACGTGTTACCCAACTCTTATGTTTTGCCATCTGCACTTCGATTTCTGAATGTTGAGTGGTTACATAGCAAGGGCGGGATGGTTATTTAATAACTAGCGAATAAATCTGTCTTTTTTGCATTATTGAACAGGCAGTAACAATGTGGAAAGGAGTAATAAACTTGTGCCTGACTTGAATGATCTAACAAGTGAAGGGAATATTGAGAGTATGCTTACTGTTGAAATGGGTTTGAAGGAACTTTCATGCTTAAAGGTTTTCTACGTTTTCTAAGAATAAGAAAATCATCCTCTACAATGATGCTGGCTATGATTTTGATATGAATAAATCTTTGACTATGATTCTATAGGTTGAAGATGGCATCGTGCTTGCATTTGCTCAATTGCGGCGTCTGAAACAGACAGGTTATTTTTTATCTGTCAATATTTGTAATTCTAAAAATCTATTTAGATGGATGATATTTATATTGTTGAAGATCTAAACAATTCTTATCCTTTCTGGTATATACAGATGTTAAGTCTTCAGGCGACCCAAAGTTCATGGAAGCATTTGGTAAGTTACACATTAACATATATTCTTCGATAATGAATGATGGCCATCTCAAATAAAATATTCGTTACTGTTTTGGCATCAGTAATTTGACTGACAATGGATTTTATTTGACATAAATGGTTTAGTAAAAATACAGATATATTACGAGTATCATTTAAACAAAATTGACTTTCAAATGTAAATATAACTTGTAATATACAGTAAGATCATATAACTTGCCAAATGGTTTAACAATATCAGTATTCAAATGCTAAAGAATTTTGTAATATATGTTTCTTGCAGAACTGAGCCCAGAGGAATCTGAAGATGTTCTTTTCAAAGAGGTATCTGATATGAACATTGACTCTCTCTCTCTCTCTCTCTCTCCCTCCCTCCCTCCCTCCCCCTCCTTCTCCCTCTCCCTCTCCCTCTCCTGTCTAAAGCAATTTTGAGCAAGAATTTTAGGTAACTTGGTAGTTTCAACACGTTTTTGGGTTCTTCTCTTTAACAAACGGGTCAAATAAAGAAAGAATAGTTAAAAATGAAAACATGCCAAATGAGTCAGACGGAACAATCACGTCAAAACTCACTCAAAGTGTTATTAATGCCCACAACATCCTCTCTCACCTTAAATATACAAATGTAAATATATATATTCTGTAATCATATATGATGCATCAATTATTTTCAAATAATTCGAAAGTAGACAAAAAAAAACTGCTTGCAAATCAAGACAGCGCGGCCTCTTTTGGCCAGTGACCCACTCTGGAGGTTCAGTCTTTATTCTTCTTCCAGTTTTTAAGTGTTCCATCTTTCATAAACTTGGTAAATTGACACGGTAATGATTGTACAGTCTAATTACATGAAATCTAAGTGTCTGGTTTGAGTTATCTTTAGACCTCAAGTGTTCAACATATTGACAATATCTTTGTCCAATGTTTTGTTTTGTAGGTATTTGTGCTGATATTGCAGTGTCAAAGCATGAATATTGGTCGTCTTTAGCACCTCTTCCCTTTGAAGTTGTGGTTTCAGCTGGCAAAAGGCAAAGGAAGAATGTTGGGAAAAAGGCTAGTATTTGCTCATTTTTCTTTTACTTTTGAACCCACATTAAAAATCACCCATTTTGACGTGTTACCCAACTCCTATGTTTTGCCATCTGCACTTCGATTTCTGAATGTTGAGTGGTTACATAGCAAGTGGCGGGATGGTTATTTAATAACTAGCGCATAAATCTGTCTTTTTTGCATTATTGAACAGGCAGTAACAATGTGGAAAGGAGTAATAAACTTGTGCCTGACTTGAATGATCTAACAAGTGAAGGGAATATTGAGAGTATGCTTACTGTTGAAATGGGTTTGAAGGAACTTTCATGCTTAAAGGTTTTCTACGTTTTCTAAGAATAAGAAAATCATCCTCTACAATGATGCTGGCTATGATATTGATATGAATAAATCTTTGACTATGATTCTATAGGTTGAAGATGGCATCGTGCTTGCATTTGCTCAATTGCGGCGTCTGAAACAGACAGGTTATTTTTTATCTGTCAATATTTGTAATTCTAAAAATCTATTTAGATGGATGATATTTATATTGTTGAAGATCTAAACAATTCTTATCCTTTCTGGTATATACAGATGTTAAGTCTTCAGGCGACCCAAAGTTCATGGAAGCATTTGGTAAGTTACACATTAACATATATTCTTCGATAATGAATGATGGCCATCTCAAATAAAATATTCGTTACTGTTTTGGCATCAGTAATTTGACTGACAATGGATTTTATTTGACATAAATGGTTTAGCAAAAATACAGATATATTACGAGCATCATTTAAACAAAATTGACTTTCAAATGTAAATATAACTTGTAATATACAGTAAGATCATATAACTTGCCAAATGGTTTAACAATATCAGTATTCAAATGCTAAAGAATTTTGTAATATATGTTTCTTGCAGAACTGAGCCCAGAGGAATCTGAAGATGTTCTTTTCAAAGAGGTATCTGATATGAACATTGACTCTCTCTCTCTCTCTCTCTCTCCTCCCTCCCTCCCTCCCCCTCCCCCCCCCTCCCTCCCCTCCCCCCCCCCCCCCCCCCCCCCCCCCCCCCCCCCCCCCCCACCCCCCTCTTTTTACTACTATATTTTATTAATAATTTTCTTCTTGATATTACAGGCATGGTTAACGTATTTTTGGAGTAGAGCAAAATCCCTAGGTATCGAAGAGGACACTGCAAAAGCACGACTAGAATTTTGGATAAGCCGAAGTGCACATTCACCAACCTCACATGATGCTGTTGATGGTAAACTTTTTACTATATTTAGGGTATGTTTGGCAAAAGTAACTGTTGTTGGAACTGGAGATGGTGCTGGAGATGGAGATTATAAAAAGAGATTATTTTTATAAGCTACATGAAGTAACATTTGATTTTCAGAGATTATGAAAGATTATTTTTTTTTATAATCTCTTATAAGTTCTGTCTGCCAAACAAAGATTATTTTTTAAGTAGCTTATATTTTGAAAAAATAAGCATAATCTCTCCACAATCTTTCATAATTTGCTGCGCCAAACACACCCTTTACTATATTTAGTTGCTTTACATCAAGAAGTTACATGAAATTGCCTTTTGATTATGTAATTGTTAATTTTGCAGTTGAACAAGGGTTGATGGAGCTAAGAAAATTGGGTATTGAGCATCGCCTCTGGGAAGCATCAAGGCAAGGAAGTTGATCCACAAGAGCACGTATAAATGTCGTGGCTCCTTGATCAGACACGTTATTCCAGAGACTGTTTGCAGTCTTTTGACAGTAGAGTCTGATATGTATGTTATATTTTGTATCATCGACCACCACTTGTTTTGTAATTAGAAACTTATATTCCCCGATGATATAGTAAGAAGAGAAAGAATCACGTTTTTTATTTCATTATGCTGGTTTTGCAATTGGTACTTGCCAAAGCTGGTCATATTCAGTTTATTTGAAACATTTTTTGTCCATTTTTTTTTTTTTTTTTTTAACTATTAGTATGCTTTATAACAATGTGTGCTATTCAATCCAATTCGCTGTTCATTTTCATCTAAAGTATATTTTTTTTTTTTTGCATTATCTGTAGCCGTTAAAGGTAAAACAGAATCTGTTTTGACCAAATTCATAACTAAATGAGTCAACTTCAAGAAAACACTTCGGTAATTCATAACTAAATGAGTCGCAAATTGCCAGATTCACGAGCATGTCTTTATTTCGTTGAAAGTTCGACTGATGTGAAAAAGATTATCAAGATATTACTATCACATTCAACTTCAAGAAAACACTTCGGTAATTCCGAACTTATATGTCCATACCATAACTGATACCAATAAAACCTAATAGGTGCTTGGAAAATCAATCAAAACACTCCAATTGTGTGTCTAAGAAAAGTATATATGAATGGAGTATAGTCATTTTGCTAACAAACACCTACGGAATTTTATTTTAATTATAATGCTATCAAAATCCCACACACCAAACACACCATCAGAATCAATGGTACAAATAGAACAAACAGGAGGATAAAGAATATTTTAGTTAAACAAGAATCAAACAGAGTTAAGTGTTATTAGAAGTTGATTGTAAACGAAACAAGAACAACTAGTTACCACTTCATAAAGATCTTTTTTCATCATAACCAATTTCCCATACTAATGAAAATTGTCAAAATTTCATAGATGTGCCTTCTTTCCTCTATTGGATGTACCTTCACGTTCAGTACCTGAAATGCATGTTGTTCCGTAAGCTTGATTAGTGACCAGCGAGATCATAACTTCTAACACATTTATAAAAAGGACTCGTTCAATCAAATATCAACATTAACAAAACATTGGGAACTTGTAGATGCTTTCACATTCATACGTTTTCTTTTAAGCGTAGCTTCTCATTTTGACTCTGAAATTAAAGGGAGTCATCAAACAAACTTTTTTCTTACAGTTGGAATCAGTTAGAACAACTTTACATATGACAACATAGCAATGGTGTCATAAGATGTTTTAGACTAATAACAACAATATAAAAAAATATTATAGTTGTATAATTGTTGTGGTTACAGTAGAACATATGATATGTAAATCATACCTGAATCCAAGAATGAGATTCACACACTTGCAAAAGATGCAATGAACTGATAAACTATAGGCTCAAGTTTAGCAGGCCCCAAATTAGGCCCCAAATCAGGCCCCAAATCATAGAGCTTACGGAGAGTCTTTGATAGGATTTTGTATTCTACAACCTTTCCAGCTAGCTTAATCACCATAAATGAATCCTCTTCTCTTTCTCCCAAAACGATACTCCAAACAGTGGAGCAAATCGACCAGGTTTTGGGAAGTGGAATTATAAAGTCATCAGTATTAACAAGGAACTTGGCTGACCACACAGAACACCCTTTCCTCATCTCATGAATACTAAACTCTCGGGAAAAAATATAGTCTCTACAAAGAAGAAGCAAACAGCCACGAGACTCGAACAATTTCCTATCCCGATGCAAGCCTTGAGGGGTTTGTATGGTTGTTAAAATCGGATGGACATGGTCTACAATGTCTAACTTGAAGTGCATATACTGGTTACTATTCACGCTATGTAGCCAATGAATGGCATCATTCCAATAAATTCCACCGTTAAACGAATATAAACTTTGGAAGGGAAACCGATCATGGCAAATACTCCAATTGCCTGTCTCTGAAGAGTAAGTTTGTATTTGGATGTCATCATCTGTGGGTCTAGCATGCACGACTTTGTAGTGAAGCGATTTTGTTGGATCAAAAGCCAACCTCATACTACAAATAATATTCCTTGATGCCAAATTTGAGATAGTTGGTTGTGGAAGCATTTTAAACAGTTTAGTGGATAGATTGTATACGTAACCAAAAGCAGGCTCGATACCTCTACACAGGAGCAAACCATTGCAAGACTGCAAGATGTAAACATTAGTGGAGCCAAGAGTGAAGGAGTTACCTAACGAAGATTTTCTGGACTGAATTCTGGAATCCAAAGACAAGAAATCATATACCAATGAAGATTGAACGTGGTTGAGAATGAGACCGGAAGGAAGATCAAGGTGAGGGATTTGGCTACAGCGAAGAGTGAATTTATGGGATGTGATAATTCTTAACCATTGTTTGGATACGGATTTAAAGAGTAGAACTGAGACAACAGGTAATCGAAGTAATATTTCGGTCAAGAGGTCGTCATTTGTAAGGACTACATGTGTGGATGCGGAGGTATATCCAGCATCTGTGATGAGCTTTTTGGGACATCATCACCGTTAACAAGCTCTACCCACACAGGAATTTCTGATAAAGTTCCACGTATCATTTTCATGGAAAATATCAAACATGGAAAATAAATGTCTAGTTGTTAGTGGTGCTTGGTTAAGCTTATAAATTGGGCTAATGCTTATGTTATATAAGCATTAAGCAGCTTATGACGTGTATAACATAAGCTCATGAACCCTCTGAGTGTTTGGATTAGCTTACGTTTAATAAGCTATTAAGTTATACTTGGTTTAGCATATGTTGATAAAAAAGGACATATATAAAAAAGATATAAAAATTTGCTTCGGTTTAGTTGATCGTAAAGTTGTAATTTGTAGCGGGCATGTTACATAAGACCAACGCCTCTAAAAAAGCCACGATTTTAGGGTTTATCAAAATACCCTTATATAAGCCCGACCCCTCTTTACGGGGCATGTTTGTTTAAGCTCATACGCACATGAGCATGTTAGCTTATTTGATTTCGGCTTATATCAAATAAGCTCCAACTGACTTACTTGAAACATATAAGCCATACGCGCATGAGCATGTTAGCTTATTTGATTTCGGCTTATATCAAATAAGCTCCAACTGGCTTACTTGAAACATATAAGCTAATAAACTCATAAGCCGTCATATCATAAACACACTTGAACATGACTATATCCGATTACCAAAGAGATATATGATATACACCACTAGGAATGAGACCCATTCCCCAAATATACCCTAAAACAAATATCAGTAAAATTATTAGGGTTATAAAAATTAGGATTCAGCATCACACTCGTATTATCAAGTGTTGCTAAATGTTAATAGCATATTATTATATATGGAGTTTCATGCGAATAAACGAAATAATCTGTGAAATAGTTGAAAAGGAAAAAAAAGAAAAAGTAACTCACTACGGCGTCCTAGATCAACAGGTGGCGTCGACAATGGTTGTTTTACTTTTTTTTTTTTTTTTTTTAGTTTTTTACTTTGTTTACTCCCTTGTTTGGTGTGTGATTTTATTTTTTTACATTGTGTTTTTTTATTCACTGCACTACTTTTATGAGTTTTTTTTTTAGAGGTGTCAAAACGGGCGGGCTGGGCGGGCATGGGCAACGGTTCAAACGGGCTCGGGCCCGAACGGCCACGGGCTTAAACGGGCACGGGTCAAACAGGGTCATGTTATACGAATCGATTTAGAAGAGACTCAAAAAGACGAAATAAATTCCTTAAACGTGACACCTCATTTATATTTTAAAAAATTAAATATAATATATCTATAAGTTTTTTTTTTTATTAAATAATTGTAATGTTCTCTAATTAAGAGAAAATAGGTGGCCGTTAGTGCCCATTTAACTTTTCTATGCCCATTTCAAAAAAAAAGGAAGAGTCTAAGTGTGCCTAAATCATTTACAAATGAGCTGTTTTTTTGATTTTGAGCACAAATTGCCAACTATAATTTTTTTAGTCAGTGTATTTATTAGTAGCAAATTGTGATAATAGATCTATTATCTCAATTTGCTAATAAAATCAATATACCATCAACCTTTGCTAACAAAGTCACCGTAATTTATGTTTTTTTCACTTGAGTCACTGAATTATTTCTAAAGTTTTATAAAAGAGTTTTTAGATTATTTCGATAACCGAGTACCTAATATCAATGGGTTACTTCTTTTTAAAAGTGTCAAAATCGCTTGTTATGTCGTCATGTCATCCAACATAGTCATCAAACACAGTCATCAAATATGTCACTTTTATCTCATTTTTTCATGTATTTTTTAACATAACCTTCTTATTATTATTTTTTTCTTTAAAATCTTTGTTATATCTTCTCATCCTAAGAAAAGAAAATAAAGTTTTGCTTTTGATTTGTCTTATATGACTTTCAAGTTTCAACATTCACCAAAACACTTTGATGGTATGGTTGAAATTAGTTCATACAATAATAGTTGCTACTAATACAATCATGTACTTCGTTGTGGAGGTATGCTTCTATTCTTACTTTTGTAACCATCAAGTGGAATAAAGAATCCTAAAGGGTTAAAATTTCTCTTTTCTGGCCATTTAGGCAATTGGAACCGAGGAGTAAAGAATCGTTGCTAAGATCGACAAGATCAAAATCCATGGGAGCTTTTTGAAACTACAACAGGAGGTTCAACCTTCATCTTCAGACAGTTGAACTCTAGTGCTAATATCGGTTTAGAAAGCATCGCCGATATACTCATTTCTCTTTTCTCTATAGATTCATTCAATTCCACATTTTGCGATTCAGATGTATTATTCTGATCTAATAGCCTTAAAACTTTTGCTGTTGACGTAGGCTTCACCCTGCTCAATAAACTGGTAACGTTAAACCCACTAGCGACAAGTACTTGTACAAGTAAATGAATATATTACACACCTGCACTCAATCTGGCAAGAGTACTTGAGAAGCTGAGGTTTATCCTTTGTATGGCCACTACAATATCATAACAATAAAATGTATAAGCTGTTTTCAGTTTTCATACAAACCATGTTGATTGAAATTACAAAACAATCGAAACTGACAAGTTTACCTAAAGCTTGGAAGTGACATCTTAATGTTTGGGCCAAAAGACATCCACTTCAATGGATTTGTCTTCAAAACTGTAACATTAGCATATTCCTATTTACTCATACAAAAAGAGCGACAAACTTCTACTTCGTAGTAAACAATGAATTTCATTCGATTATCACTTTAACAAAGATACTGCTAAGATCAATATTAGATGACCTACTACCTGTTATAACTTATAAGTTTATTATCAGATAAGGGACTTGGTTAGTGTTTGAGGGTTGAGATCAATATTAGATTACCTACTACCTTTTAAAGACATTTTGAAAGTATGTCCCTTTAGTGTAATTTGCCCCATCAAATTGTTAATTTAAGAAGTTATCAATCCACATACCAGGAGAAGTGAGTCTGATATCATAGAGATTAGTTGCCACAGGACCATCTATTTCAGCTACTTGAATATCCATGTCTTGTCTCTGTGGGCTCTTTGATACGGCTTTTACACTCTGCATAAACAAAAACAACCATGTCAAACAAACTACCATGATGGTGTTAGCAATATGCCACTATACAAAAAGGTTTTGGCATTTATATTTCACCGATGAAAAATGAGTATAAACTAAGGATTTGATAGTTCACCTTTGTAAATCTTCCAACTTGACTTGGAAGCCCAAATTCCTGATAGAAGATAATACAAAATAAGGTTGGAATTTTGAACAACATAGTCCTAAAGAACAATACTCGAAGAAAATCGCTCCTTTCTTTAAATTTTAATCCTGGTGTTGAAGTACCTTTATTCCATGTTTACACGCCTCATCACTGTTGACATAAACTCGTGCTGCCCATCTTTAAGTAAACGCACGACGAACAAGTTAGAATAACACTAAAACATTATAGCTCAAAGATCTCTAAGCTTCTAATAAGATTCAAGTTAGTATTTTCATTCCCAAGTGGCAAAAAAGTACATACATGATTAAAAGTAATTAAATTCATAAGTGCATGAATTGAACCTTGTGATTAGTAAATCTATCAGTTAAAATTATGCGACGATTAAGTATAAGCATAGGCCAAAAAACTTACGCATGAGACGTAGGCGGATTCCAGACAATCCCTGCGATCACCACAAGCTAAATAAAACATAGTCAACTAAAAATAAGTATCTCTTTTAATCTATACTTAAATCAACGTCTACTTGTGATTATACAATGCAATCATAGGTACCCAAATCTTTAATCCAACGTGTTTATTACATTAACCATAGATTAACTACTTAATAATACAGTGGGAATAATTTAATACTAGTTAAAAGGGAGATTAACCTCATCAAATGCTCCAAAGGGGCTCTCATTGTAGTTTGCAAGAAAGAAGCCTCCTAAAGTGTACCTATAGTATGTTTGTTAATATTATTATAGATAAACCATTTACAAAAACAGAGCACAGTTTTGAATGCAATTATAAATAATAAGTACCCAAAAGCTTCAACTAATTTGAACTCTTTAGGTATAATGGCCCTAGCAATTTCTGCTTTCACAAGATGAAACTGGTATAGTGCCCTGAAAAGGGAGTAAAAACAGAAATTTGTTTTTTAAAATGTCAAATTAACTCCTAAAAAGAGTGATTAAATAGTAGGATATGACTTGCCTGCCTTTAAAAATCCAAGGAGGTTTACCATATCCTGAACTACATTTGGTTTCCTCGACGTCCATACCTTTCTGGATTTAATGGGCAATTAGTACCCCAGTCAGGAAATCTGTAAAAAAAAAAAAAAATTACTAGGAGTATTTACTATACTTTAAGTACAAAATTTAGGGAGTGTTTGGGATTGTGTTTGCAAAACTGATATCTTCCTATTATTTGTGTCTAGCAGAAGCAATAATCTGATAATCACTCCCAAGAGTTGTAATCAATATATATCTCATATTTGTCATAGATCAAAATAATCAATATTAGCTATCAATTTTTCATCTAAATTAATAAAACACATTTTTCATTTTTTTTTAAAACAACATATCTTGCAAACGGTAAATCTCCAAGCTACAAAAAATATACTATCGCGACGAGAATTAAATTATCTATCTATAGATATGCATTTCTTTATATTTTTGACGATTTTTTTTTTTCAAAATTTCCGCCCAGAAAAATCACATGTGATTTGTAAAAATCAAATCACATGTGATCACATGTGATTTTTACAAATCACGTGTGATTTTCTTGGCGGAATTTTTCAAAAGTATATAGAATTGCATATCTATAGAAAGATAATTTAATTCTCGTCGCGATGGTATAATTTTTTTCGCGTAACGATTAACGGTTTGCGTGTTATTTAATTTTTAAAAAAATAATCGAAAGTTTATATTTTTTGTTTTGATAAAAAATGAGTGGCGAGGATTTTTTCATTGTATTTAATACAAAAATGAGATTTATATTTAACTTTTGTCTCACTCCCAAACAGTCAAACACCCTCTTGGCAATACCTCAATTTAGCGAAAACTATTTGAGGTTGCGCATACTTACTAGCCCCTTTTGAACAGTGTCACAAACTCACAATGTGAGTATTCAGACAAGAAAGTAGGAATGAAAGAATCAAACCTAAAGAATCGTATAGTAAATTTAGATCACTTATAGAAAAGTAAGTAATAAGTGGACAAAAAAAAATGTCTTATGAACGATTTTGAAAGCAAACAACTTAGTATCACCATGTTAAGTTCTCATATGCACAACTCCTATATTATATACACTATACTCTTCAGCAAATCAACAAGACACAAAGATAAGAACATAAACAAACATAAACAAAATAAGCAACTGCAAGTAATATGATAAAGTAGTAAATAAAAAGTTATAAACTGTAGTTAACAAAGTAAGATAGATGGTTTTGTTTATTTACCTAAGAAGATTGTTACTTTGACAAGATGTAACACATGGTAAAACCAAAAGTAAATAGGAAGAAAACCAGAGGAGAAAAAGGTTAAAAAGTGAAATATGAGTTTTGTTCTAAGGATGAGGAGCCAAGAAGAAGAGGGTGAGGCCAAGCAAAGGCTATTTATGTAATTTATGCAGTGTTTGCATGTCATGCTAATAAGATCTTAATATGATGACGTACCAAATGGATGTTCTTTTTCAACAGACTCCATGTGCTCTTAATAAATTGCACCTCAAACCCATAAGAACTATGTTGAAGGCCTTAGGCTAAAATTTAAAACGACACTCTTAAAAATGAATGTTTAAAACGTCATAAAAATGAAGAACATGAGCAGCGACATAACGTGATCATACAAGACTTGTGATCACAACTTAAGATCGACTTATGAATCATACAAAATTTAGTTATAATAAATATATCATATGTCAAAAGCTGTATTTTTTTAGTATACGTTTTGCATGGACTATACCTTTTTCACTGAAAGAAAGAACTTGGGAATTTTTGTAAATTTATGTATAGTGGTTAGTTAGACATAGGAAATTGGTCTTTGTTTTTATATAAATTAAGAAAATGAAAGAAGGTGAGGAAAGAATACCGTTGATGTGAAATTGTGGTTCTAGTTCAATGTTGGGATTATCATATCCAGCCTCTTTATAACCTTATCCATATGTCCTTCCTTCTATATCCTTGAAAAATTTTGTTGGTTCCTTGTAAATCATTTCATACATATATTAAGTATTAGAGAGAGAAAAATTATAAGTTTAAAGAGAGAGAGAGTAACAAGAGAGAATATAAAAAGAATTTCTCTATTGCATAAACAATCAACACCCTCTTTAATGAGAGGTTACAAGTATATATAGTCTTCCATAAGATGAGAATAGTGAAGTGTGCTGTGTTTAAATATTTCACTAATTCGACATTAGCCTAAATACTATGACTAAACTAGACGACGCACTTCTAATAACATGTAGACTATATTTTTACGATTCTAACGAGCTATTACATGACCATATTATAAGACTCATTGATTCGATAATGATCGTCACCTTAAGCGTTCCCAACAATCTCCCCCTAAGGGACGATCATTGAGATTTCTCTTTGATTATATTTATGATCATCACTTTTGCGTTTCCAACAATCTCCCCCTAAAGGGGTGATCATTGAGATCTCCTTTGTGACCTGTGAGTTATGGGTCCATCAATAGAAATGGATGATCATTTAACTTCTTTGATTCTTGTTGTCTTGAACTTTGAGTCTTTGTGTAATTGCTTTGCTAGATCATTTGTTCCAATCATGCTTTGTGATCTTTGTTCTTCGTTCTTGTTCTTGTGATCATTTGTGGTATTCGCCTGCCTTTCATCAACGTCTTCATAACTGGTGTCTTTACGTCTTTCCAACATGCTCATACTTCTTGTTAACTTTGAGTTTCATACATTTGCAGTTCCCATTCTTTGATTTTGATCTTTGTCTCTTTACTTTGCAGATTCTTTGACTTTGACGTAGAATCATTCTGAACTTTGCTTTGCTTTGATCTTTGATGAGAACTTTCTTTGAACTTTGCATAACTTTATCTTTCTTAATGTTGTTGGTATGAGCATGTGGAGCTGGAAGTGAGTTGATGATTATGGTGGTAGTGGAACTCCCGGTCTCCATAAGTACCTGCATGAAAACAGTTAGCAATAAAGCATCCGGCACTTACAGGTTCGGATTTTGAGATCATTAACAACATAGTGTGAAAACTTTCTCTAATCCTTGCCAAGGCCATTCCTGAATCGGATGCCCCCAAGAAAGCTAACTCAGATACACCGAAGTGTATCAACGATTCAGGGTGAGTCGCTGAAGTATACCGAAGTATCACTCCACGACTGTAGACCGTTTGGAACCACCGTAAACACTAAGCGTAACCCACAGGGGATTACCGAAGTGACCTGCTGTCAGGGCTGTTTGATGTTGACCCTGGCAGGAATTTCCACTCAATCACTGAGAATCACAATTGTGAGTTCCCTCATGAATGTTCTTGGTAAATTGCTAAGATCTGCGTTGGACTCTTGTTATTTACAACTGGTATCCATAATGTTAAACAACCAGTGTAGAAATATTAAGTGTTCCTAGGAGATCTTTTGATGTATCTCGCGGCTCTAGACTCGATTTAGTGCAATTTTTGGTTTAAGTCATCGGAGGCATGGAGCAAAGTGCCTCCTTTTCAATATCAACTCATCTCGGAGTGAGAGGTCGATAGATTATGAAGGGATCTCCGTGAGAAATGAAACAAGTATCTTTTGAGAGACACTTGAGTGGCTAGAAGGTTTAGTGTAGTGCGTCACTAGGTCCATGACGGCTTAGTCTTCAATACTGGTGTCACCGTAGTAACATCCAGTAGCATATGAATTGAACCCGGTTTCTGCCCTAAAGTTGAACATTTGGAGGGCTATTTCTTTTCACCATTTTCCATTTACTTTTCTTTTTAATTCTTTAACCCATTCTTTCTCCTTTCATTTCTTTACTCATTTTTTCAATCATACCTAAGGACTTTCTAGTTCTAAACTATTGGTATTGTCCATGGGTAGATCCCTCCAGTTCTGGCGGATCATATGACGTATTTCCTATCCTTAGTCACCTTATAACTCCATGACTATCCTATGTTGCCATAAACCAATCATTTGAAAATCTCTCAAAGTGTTTATGATTATAAAACATATTTTGTTAACACTTTGAGAGTTTTGCTTTTTCAGAAATACTCCCCCTTCACATGTGCTCATAAGTTTTTAAGATAAATTTGCACATGTCGGGTGGATTTAGCACTTTTGAGTTGATTGATTTTCAGTGAATATGACCGTTGCGAGACACGCTTACATCACTAGTTAGACTAGCTTGAAATTATTACCCGTCCTGGTCATATTCAAAGAAAAATCTCTCTAAAACGGTACACTCTACTCAGACAAGTCCTATTCGAGACACGCTTACATCACTGGATAAACCAGCTTGAAATTATTACCCGTCCAGGACAAGTCCTTTCGATTAATGACATTTAATATTTGTCAATTCTTGGGTAAAATCTGAGTCGAGCTCATGCGAAATTTCATACTTTTTGTTACCATATTTTAATCGTATTATTATTCTCCCCCTCAAAAATAGCATATTGATAATATTTTTGGAAAACTTTTGATTAAAATATGCTTTTTGAGGTTTACGGGAAAAATTCAACATGAACTTTTGTTTTAGAACAAAGATTTGTTTCAAGTACTCCCCCTCAACAAGTGAAATCACTTTTTAAGGTTTTAAACACGAGAGGGAATACTTGTTCTTTTGAGCAGAATTGTGAAAAAATTATCAAAAATTTGATTAATTCTACTCAAAAGTAAGAAGCTTTCGCTCCTTATATGAGGATTGAGACACTGAAGCGTACCTTAGGGTCCTTTCTTTACAAGTGCGGGTTGTGCACTGTTATCTGTGCACAAGCCATTTGGGGGAGGGGGAGTTAATCTAGTTCATGCATATTACATCATTTGCCTACAAGTGAAGAAAAGTTCTCAAGACGAGGTACAAGATGAAGACAAAGAGCGTAAACTGCAGTCATCCTCTGCATTTGAAGAGCTTATGAAGACTTTATTTTACTTATTTGTGTAATGGTAGGAAATTGTGTAAGTAATCCCTTATGTCGTCCCATTGGGGGAAGATTGTTGGGAATGCTCCTAATCCCGTAAATGTCATTCCATTTACGTGTTAGGAGCATTCCCAACAATCTTCCCCTAATGGGACGACATAAGGGTGATGTGCGTGTGTATTGCTCTAATTCTTTTATATCCACGGTAGCGGCTCCAAAGACTTGGTGCGCGCGTGATGTCGTTGTGGTTTTAGCAGTATTCAAGTTTTAAATTTATGTTTAGCCGACTTATCAATAAAACACACACTTTAACGAGCAGTGTACCTGGTCAGTATGAATATAATGGTAAGTAGAGTGTCGATCACTAAGAGTGGAACGTATTATCTAGTTATTCTAATCAGTATTTTAATATCTTAAGTTAGCTATACAACCTAATCTAACGCAAGGGGGTTCAGCCTGAGAGACTGGCACGGTTTGGTTATGATAAAATAATAAACTAGACTAATGAGCACGAATCAGCGATTGGCACACACGTACACAGATAGATACTTGAGACAATAAGAAGACCTGTCCTGATAATTAAGTAGCTTGTCACTTGTTTTATTGCTAGTTTTATATGAAGTGTATATAATTAACCCTTTCTCGTTGGTTCTAATCTTATCGGCGAGTAAACCCTTAATGATTACTTATGTCTATCCTATTTATTTAAAGAGACGCTGAAACAAATAGGCGAGGAAGGGGCATGGCGACCCAAGCAATGCTCAGCTAGACACAGAGGTTATCAATGCACTAATAAAAGTCACCAAAGACATCAACATATAAACTTTAATTAATGGGAAATCAATTTTAAGGGGTGCCCATGGTTTTCCGTAGTCACATGGAATCGGCCCATCAATCCTGATGAATTAAAGTGTACTAATACAATGAAACAAAACTACTTAATGAATTGAATACATGCAGGACCTTCTTACAGCTCTTGTATCTTCGTTTAGGGTGTGTCTTGTGCTGCTAACACGTCTGAATTCGGCTGTCTTTCTCTTCTGATTTTAGCTAAGTCTCGTACTAGGTATATTGCACACAAAATTCGTCTGACTTTAGGGTATTTATAGTTTCTGTCTGAGGGTTAGATGCGGCGCATAGGATAAGTAGATGCGGCGCATTGACTTAACTTCGCGTGGGGTCCAAGATTAATATATTCAGGAATATTCGTACACCGCCTTAAGATGCGGCGTAACTCCATTTCTCTATGCGGCGCATGTCCTTTGCAGTCTTGGATTGTCACTCGTGAAATCTTGATAGTGATGCGCCGTATGTAAGAAGTGTGTTGCGGCGTATCTGGAGCAGAATGATCTTGATCTTGTACATTTCAGTAGACTCTTAATATCTTGCATGTTTTGCTCCATAATTAGTCCAAAATCGCCAAGTTTCACATAATACTTGTTTTTACCTGAGAATTACAAAAGTAAACATTAACGTATCAATTCTCATATATAATATAATAAAACAAGTCAAATAAATAGGACAAATGATGATAATAAAATGTACTTATTTGAGTTCATCAAATATCCCCCCACTTGAACTTTACTTGTCCCCAAGTAAACCTTAGAATAAATTTTATGAAAATGTATCCTAAAAGATATTAGGATTTATTTTTATATTTAAAGCATGTATTCGTTTTTGTCATAATTGCACAACCAAACACTTAACGAATTAGAAATAAAATAAGATATTTCGATAAAAGCAAATCTAATCGTTTAACTGTCCAGTCGTGAAGAATATTCTATCATAAGCTTGGCAAGTATACGCATCTCCCCCACTAAAGCCAAGGAATAACAAGTCTAAAGCGGTAAAAAGGGTTTGTAGGTTAAGGGTTAATCATTCTTCTTAATCTCTATCGATCTCAAATTCCAGAAAAGGCGACAAAATCACAAATACATGATCGAATCCACGACCACGATACTTGCAATTGCTCAAATCCTTAACTCGAATAGGCTAAAGATAGGACCAAGTAATCTTCACCAATAATATTATATCAAAAAGGGCGACAAAATCATAAATACATAGCCGAATCCACGACTACGATACTTAAGATTGCTCAAATCCCTAATCTCAATAAATCAAAGGTTTGGATAAAGAATGATGTAGGGTATGGATAAACAAAACAGATAAATTAAAATCCTAAGTGTGGTAAATCACTATCCCAACCATCCCATGAATAAGACTCATATCATTGAATAACTCACGCTTTAACACTTGAAACACACGCTTTAGGTAGACACGAATTATACTCAACAAGATCTCAATCAAAGAATAACCTTAGTTGGCGTTCCCATAACGGCCAACTCCCATTCAATCCATAAATATAATATACAACAAATAGTGGTGATATCGACCACTTAATACAAAACTTTACATAAGTTGGTTAAACAAACTTCCAACTTTTCCTTTTTCTTTTTCTTTTCTATTTTTTTTCGATTTTTTTTTTTTTTTTTTTTTTTTTTTTTTTTTTTTTTTTTTTTTGACATCAACATATAAATGTGTAAAATTTCACAACTTTTCTATCACTATTTTTCCGGATAATTTTTCCATACTCTTCATACTTTCAGAAACAACTGTAATAGCGAAAGTAGTAAACACACGAAAAATAATCTCAAAGATATACAATATTTACTTTCATACCAATTGCATTGTGCAATTTCCTGACTCAACCAAAGATAATGAATTACGCACGCGAACACAGATAATGTAAGGAAACACACTTTGCCTATAGCAATTAACCACGGATTTTAATCTACAGGGTAGGCTAAGGTGTAAGGGTGTAACGAAACATTATAACAAAGGTGTAAGAAACGAAATGAATGGCTCTGAGTGTTTTTTTAGGGGTATCTTACTCTAAAAATGAGAGTAACAAAAAGGGTTTATACGGGGGTTAACTAACCAGTGTAGTTAGTTAATATCACATAACATATAAAGGCTATTTGGGTGTAATCCTAGAAATTTATCAATTTAGACAAGTCATTCCAATTATATAAATAATACTTATTATGGTGGTCTCGAATAGTATACAAGCCAAGTTCTAAAGTTTACAAGTCACACGGCACACTCATAGATTTGTGAATTTTGAAAAGTTCACAATTTTTGAAAATAATGTTATGTGTGCAGCTATGTAATTTAGACTTTAAACAAAAACATGCTAAAAATTTTAAATTTTGATATATTAAGCGTATTTAAGCATATTTTGAAAAAGTTTAGGACAAGTAAGTGTTCTAATTCTCCAATCCCCCCACTTAAGTTAAACAACGTCCTCGTTGTTTGTGTCAAAGATTAAAAACTGGAAAATAAAAGAATTAGAACAGAAAAACTCCCCTGAGATTTGCTCGGTATGATCCTCCATTGTTTGTATAAGAGCAAAAATCAACTTTCTTGTGGATGAAAACGTTTAATCTTCATAGATGATGTATCCAAAATGAACTACCAGCAGGAACCAACTACAGCAATGACTAACTAAACAACAATGACTACCAGAAGGAACCCGCAGCAATGACTAACTAAACAGCAGAAACAAAATGAACTACCAGCAGGAACCAACTACAGCAGGAACCATAACTACCAGCAGGAATGAATATAACTACCAGCAGGAATGAAAAATAAATATATTCTAATAATTCCTAACAGACGGTACTTATCGAATTTCTTTACAAGAAATCGATTCCAATTTCGATGAACTAGGGTCTATCGAAATTACTTTACAAGCAATTTCGATAAAAAAGGGTTTTGACTTTTTTGACCATCAATTCCGACCACTTTTCCGACCATAAATTCCGACCACATTTTTACCAGTTATCCGACCACAAATCTTCCACGGGATGGTACAAAAACTAGTCACAAAATAATAAGAATGAAATTACATATAACTGTTAACGTGATACATGAGTGACCACAGGAAACCGATAAATGAAACTAAAAATACAAGTTTAGGACTTTTTGTTTTTAACCACTTTATGATACATAGAAACTGTAGAAACTGTTACCACATAAGATAGAAAAAAAAATCTCAGATCCACAAAACAAGGGGTAAAACAGCTTCAATAAGAGGTACGAACCACAAAAAAAAATCAACAAAAAGAACACCGTAGCTCTGATGCCAATTGTTGGGATCCTTTCTAAATCATTTCACACATATATTAAGTATTAGAGAGAGGAAGATTATATGTTTAGAGAGAGAGAGTAAATAGAGAGAATATAGAGAGAATTTCTCTATTGCATAAACAATCAACACCCTCTCTAATGAGAGGTTACAAGTATATATAGTCTTCCATAAGATGAGAATAGGGAAGTGTGCTGTGTTTACATATTTCACTAATTCGACATTAGCTTAAATACTATGACTAAACTAGACGGCACACTTCTACTAACATGTAGACTATATTTTTATGATTCTAACGAGCTATTACATGACCATATTACAAGACTCATTGACTCGATAATGATCGTCACTTTAAGCGTTCCCAACACGTAGTAGTGGTGTTTGAGAATAGGTGAGGGTATTTAGCACGAATTTGATCTTCGCGTTCCCAGGTATACTCTGGTCCTCTCTTAGAGTTCCAGCGTACCTTGACGATAGGGATACGACTTTGTTTCAGCTGTTTGACCTTACGGTCCATGATTTCTATGGTTTCTTCTATGAAATTGAGATTATTGTCAAGATTAAGCTCTTTCATTGGAATGATGAGAGATTCGTCGGATAGGCATTTCTTAGGATTAGAAACGTGGAAAGTATTGTGCACATTACTGAGCTCTTCCGGAAGCTCAATTCTGTACGCCACTGGGCCAATCCTTTCAAGGATTTTAAATGGTCCAATGTATCGTGGATTAAGCTTTCCTTGCTTTCCGAAACGAAAGACACCTTTCCGAGGTGATACTTTTAACATAATGCGATCTCCGACTTGGAATTCTAAAGGCTTTCGTCTTATATTGGCATAACTTCTCTGCCGATCTCTTGCAGCTTGCAAGCGTTGACTAATTTGAATGATTTTCCCGGTGGTTTCATGGATTATCTATAGTCCCGTAAGTTGAACATCTCCAACTTTGGCCCATCAGACAAGTGATCTGCACTTTCGACCATAAAGTGCTTCGAATGGAGTCGCCTTAATACTGGCGTGATAACTGTTATTGTAAGAGAATTCGATCAACGGTAAGTGTCTCTCCCATCCTTTTCCAAAATCTATCACACAAGCTCGAAGCATATCTTCGAGTGTTTGGATAGTTCTTTCACTTTGACCGTCAGTCTGAGGATGATATGCCGTACTCATGTCTATCTGAGTACCCAAGGCACTTTGCATTGATTTCCAGAATCTGGATGTGAAACGAGTGTCACGATCCGATATGATAGATATTGGCACTCCATGCCGGGAAACTATTTCCTTTAGGTACAACCTTGTAAGGGTTTCCATACTATCAGTTTCTCGGATAGGGATGAAATGAGCAGATTTTGTAAGACGATCGACAATGACCCAAATGGTGTCATGTCCGTTCGATGTCTTAGGGAGTTTTGTAACAAAGTCCATAGTGATTCTTTCCCACTTCCATATGGGAATCTCTGGTTGTATCAGTAAGCCGGATGGCTTTTGACATTCAGCTTTCACTCTGGAGCATGTTAAACACTTGCCCACATATTCAGCAATAATTTCCTTCATGTTAGGCCACCAATAGTGTTTCTTCAGATCCTGATACATCTTATCAGAACCCGGATGAATAGAGTACTTGGATTTATGGGATTCGTGCATAATCAAGTTTCTTAAGTTACCAAGATGTGGTAACCAACTTCGATTCTTGATACAACGAATTCCATCAGGACGTACTTCAAAAGCTTTGTCCATTTGATGAGACGAAAAGTGTACCGCTTTTAGGGGGTCATTTAAGCCTTAATCCGCGATTATATGATCAAATATTGCCCTAAATCGTTTCTTTTCTCATTTTAGGTACTTGGGACGTGATTTCTGGAATATGAAGCATTTTGGAGCTTTTTGGACGTTTTTATGCTCAAGAATGAAGAAAACAAAAAGACCAAGGAAAGTCAGGATTTTACACCTGACGGCGTCAGGCTTTGGATGCTGACGCCGTCACTTGAAGATGAAAGTGGTGGAATTATACACGTGACGCGCCAGAAAGTTTTACATAGGAAGTCTGACGGCGTCACGTGTTAATGGATGTAGGCCGTCAAGTGTTAAGTTAAAGAGAGACGGCGTCAAGCTTTATTCTGACGGCGTCAAGCCTTGATAAGCCAGGGAGGATTTTGGAGGACTAAACAGGGACGACGTCAGGAAGACCATCCGGGAACCCTAGACACGGCGAGGTGACGGCGTCAAGATCTACAACGTGACGCCGTCAGCTACTAAGTTCTATATATAGTTTTGCAATTTTTTGTCATTAGTGTGCAACTTTGTGAGGAGAAACCCTAAGACGAATTTCTGCCATTTTTAAGGGTTTTTATACCCTTGGATCTCCCATGTTTAATTGAAGATAAGTAATCATTTAATCAATCAATATGTCTATGTGTTGTTTGATTATATCTTGTTCTTGTCTTTTAATTAACATGCTAGGCTAGATTTATCTTGTGTTTGCTTAGATCTAATGAAACCTAACTATTGATTATCGGTTATTAGTGTGTTATTAATTGTATTGGATGATTTTTTATCGATGTTAGGCTTAAGAAAACTGGCTAACCTCCTATACGGTAACTTGCTTGAACGTCTTAAGAAACATGAACCAATGCGTACTAAGGTTTTTATGGTTGTATTTAATGCATGAACGAATTCTAGTGATCCAATGTTAGGAGCTTCCTAGCCGGCTCGACATAGGAGTGAAGTAGGAGCTTGTAGAGTTGGGGAAGTACGTACGCCACCCCACGATTGGTATTAAGGAATACACCCGTCATCCACGCAATTAATACACACTAATCAACCGGTAAAAGATAGTTAGGGAGTAAGGAAATCTAAGTAAACACATTTCTCTCCATATAAGTTTCACAACTTTTTCACTTTCAGTTATTTTATTTTATTTGCATTTGTAGTTATTTGGGTTAGTTGACTAGCAACTAATTCCACCCACTCCTTCAAACCCGAGATTTTACTTGCTTTCATAAAAATATAAAAATACAAAAAGAATCTTCCTTCACCCTTAGACCTATTAGAGTAGTTTTTCAATCCTAACGACACTATTCCCCTAGAGAACGATCAATCCCCCGGTACTTGCCACTTCACTATACTACATCGGTCAGGTACACTGCCTGGTGGGGATTGCAAGCCTCTTGAGATCCCTCGAGAGGTAAAACCTGTTGTAAGGTCGCAAAACCACGCATCACCATTCCACGTAAGTTTTTGAATTTGATATTTTCTTCTTTGAGTGCTTCGGTTTGGGCTTTGAGGATTTGTGAAGGTAAATTAGGATGAAGTGTCATAACTAATGATCTGACTCGAAGTGGTTTGATTCGTTCCTTTCGGCTCAAGGCATCTGCTACAACATTAGCCTTGCCAGGGTGATAATGAATCTCACAATCGTAGTCAGCGAGCAATTCTATCCAACGTCGTTGTCTCATGTTCAACTCTTTTTGATTAAGAATATGTTGTAGGCTTTTATGATCAGTGAATACCGTACATTTTGTGCCGTACAGATAGTGTCTCCATAATCTAAGAGCGAACACGACTGCTCCTAATTCGAGATCGTGTGTGGTATAGTTTTTCTCATGAATCTTGAATTGTCGAGATGCATAGGCGATAACCTTTTCTCTTTACATCAACACAGCTCCTAGACCTTGGTGAGAAGCATCATAGTAAACAACGAAATCGTCGTTTCCTTCTGGTAATGCCAATATTGGAGCTTCACACAACTTCTTTTCAAGAGTTTGAAAGCTAACTCTTGGTCATTTCCCCAGATAAACTCCCTGTTTTTCTGGGTTAGTTCAGTTAAAGGCTTTGCAATCTTTGAAAAACCTTCGATAAACCTTCGATAATAACTAGCGAGTCCTAAGGATTGGCATATTTCCGTGGGTGTAGTAGGAGATGCCCAATTCTTAACTGCTTCGATTTTGGCGGGATCAACATGAATTCCTTGATTATCAATCATATGTCCGAGGAATTGCACGACACTAATCCAAAAATCACACCTAGAGAACTTTGCATAAAGCTTCTCTTTCTTGAGTAATTCAAGGATTATTCTCAGATGATTGGCGTGCTCTTGCTCGTTACGAGAATAGATGAGAATATCATCGATGAACACAATTACAAATTTATCCAAATATGGTTTACACACACGGTTCATGAGATCCATGGATACCACAGGTGCGTTACTCAAACCAAATGGCATCACTTGAAATTCATAGTGTCCATATCTCGTTCTGAAAGCGGTCGTAGAAATATCTTCATCCCTCACTCTCAGTTGATGATAACCAAATCGTAAGTCAATTTTCGAGTAGACTCTCGAACATTGAAGTTGATCGAATAAGTCATCAATCCTGGGTAATGGGTAACGATTCTTTATAGTGAGTTTATTCAATCCTCGATAATCGATACACATTCTAAAAGATCCGTCTTTCTTCTTAACGAATACGACAGGAGCTCCCCAAGGTGATGTACTTGGACGAATGAAACCTCGGTCGGCTAATTCTTGGAGTTGATCAAATAGTTCCTTCATCTCTGAAGGAGCCAATCTGTAGGGTGATCGGGCTACGGGTGCCGCTCTGGGAATCAAATCGATTTGGAATTCTACTTGACGAATAGGAGGAAGGCCAGGTAGATCTTTAGGGAAAACTTCCGGGAATTCCCTAACTACAGGGATATCTTCTAGTCGTTTTTCGTCTGGCTTCTTCTCCATCACTTGAACTACGAGAACTTGACAACTTCGGGATATATACCTCTCAGTTTTGATACAGGAGACGAGATTTATTCGAGTTTTACTTCGATCTCCTCGGATGATTAAAGTTTCACCGTTGACAGGAATATGGATGATTTTCTCGTCACAGAGAATCTTAGCATGATTCTTGGACAACCAATCCATACCAATGACAATGTCGAAACTACCGAGTTTAATCGGCATGAGATCAATTTCGAAAGGTTGGTTTAACAAAGTTAGGGTACAACCCTGGATAACGGTGTTTGTACTAACTAGGTTTCCGTCGGCCATTTCCGTAACTACGTTCAGGTCTTGCTGAGAATTCCTATCCCTTAACATGTAGGCTCCCCTGGGCACCATCATTGTTCTTTTGGCATTGATTTGCATAATACCCTTTCTCTCCACAGGCATGACAAGTAACCGTTACTGGTAGCTGATTGCTTCCAGTGGCTGGTCCCTTGCGTCTGCAATCTTTGGTCTGATGGCCCACCTTGTTGCAAGTATTACACTTAGCATTGCAAGGTCCTGTGTGATGTAGAGCACATCTTCTACACAGTGGGAGATTTCCAGCATAACCACTCTCCTTAGCTGGAGTGGCAACATAAGCTCTAGTAGCTTCTTGCCTTTGGTTCTGGCGTGGGTAAGGATTTGTGGTACGGTTATTGGTGTTGGTGTTACGGAAGTTGTTGAAAGTTCTTCTGTCGTAGAACTTTTGTTTGTTATCGTTGGGCCCTGGCACAGAGTTGTGCTTTGTTACATGATCCATTAACCTTTGAGTGATGGTAATGGCTTCCTCTAAAGTTTGAGGTTTAGAGGCAGTAACATTCCCTTCGATACTTCGAGGCAAACCCCCGATGAAAACTTGCATTATCTTTTCAGCAGTTGGCACCATGGTAGGACATAGAGTTGCAAATTCCTGAAATCTCCTAATGTAAGTTTTGATATCATTCCCCTTCACAATCAAGTTGTAGAATTCATCTTCCATCTTCTTGACTTCAATTCGGGGACAGTACTTCTTAATCATAAGCTGGGTTGAGTGAAGAGTGCATAGGAGCTCTTAGTGGATTACCCCGACGATAGATTTCCTTTGCATTTGGATTAGACTTTGGAGTTATCTTCCATTTAGATTTGATTCAGACTTGTATTCTAGTTTGATAGTCATTATTGTTTTGACTTATTATGTCCTTAGTTTCATTTTGAACTTTTTTAACCTTAGTAATTATAAAAGTCTTCCGCTTGCGTTTGTTCTGTTGACACCATAATGTGGCATTTTGACCCTTGTCAGGTTGGGGTGTTACAATTATGGTATCAGAGTTCAGGCTGGGACTTGTAGTACATAAGTTATGGCCTGTGAAGATTTGGACCCTTAGGTTTGCACTATAGGAGCTTACGAAATAACCTTTGAAGGATTTGCTTTAGGTTTCTTCCTGTAGGAACTTCAGTTATGACCGGTGAGGATTGGGTAGATTATATGATAAGGCATTAGTTAGCTATCTTTCTTCTGCATCACTCTGATTTATGCCTCTGATTTCAGTTAAGCCTTTATATGATCATTCGTTCTGAAGATTTAGAAAATTTAGCAAGATACGCAACATAAGTTCAGTGATCAAATAAGTTTAGAATGCTTTGAGAATTTGTTGTAATGCCCTACTGGTTTTACTTTCTGAGGTTATTACATTCGGTCGAACTTAGATATTTGATTCGTTTGATAATTGTTTAGAAGCCTTCTCGTTCGTTCATAGAATTCGTATATGTATGAATCCGATGTGTTCGACACATTCTGTGGTTTCTTTTGCTTTTGCTAAGCAATTAAAGTCCCCTCTGCACTATTAGAATTTGTTATACCTAGTTCTATCTCTAAGAGAAATCTTGTGATTATCCGTCACAAGTATTGGAATTGTCCAGCACATTTTGAAGATATTTGAGAATAAGTTTCGTTCTGTTAATCTGTTTCCTTTGGGAATGTTTAATTCGATGTTATTTTAAATATGGATTTGTTGACTGGGCATCGAGATGCTAACAACAGTCATATTAGATTTTAATCTTTGGCGATTGGAGAAACTCGAATTCTGTACCATGGTTCCCAACCTGGTAAATAATTATGATCACATCTGTTTAAAAACTCGTACGTTAATCTGTCGCGGTTGTGAAGATATTTCGTTTGATGAAACTCGCCTCAAGAGTTATTTGGTTGTTTGAAATTTTCGTAATGTATTCCTTAATGAACTATCAAGATTTCCATCTGAGTGTGAATTTGTTTTGATCTGGTTATGAGAATTTGTTTAGTCACGACTCGAGATAGAATGTGATTGCAATATAGGCATGTGTAAATGGCCAACGTGATAATAGTTACATCATATAACTTGAACTTATTGGGATCATAGGATGTCTTGAGAAGTGCCTGAGAACAGTAAGTTGGTTGATTCATAAACTCTATCCGTATAAGAGCAACATTTTTCCTAATTCTGAAACTCCATATGTTATGACATCAGTTGAATGGAAAGAATTGAAGAACCAGCTTTTAGAAGTGGTTTTATCCGTCTGAATGTGTATCCGTGGTATACTCCAGTTTTATTCGTAAAGAAGAATGATTATAGTATGAGGTTGTGTATCGAGTTCTGGGAGCTGATTAGTATTACGATTAGAACCGTTATCCGTTACCTCGAATTGACGATTTGTCTTATCAATTTCTGGGTGTGAATTTTCTCAATGATTGAATTAAGATCTAATTATCTTCAATTACGTGCAAGATGTTCTTAGAATTGCTTTTTGTATTCGTTATGATCTCTATGAGTGTTGTGATATCAATTGTATTGGCTACTACTCCGATTGTTTCCTATGGACTTGATTAAATCATGTCTTTCATGAATACTTGGACAATTTGTCATAGTATGACATATTGGTATATTCAGAGACAAAAGAGAAACACGAAAATCATCTTCGTATTCTGTGTTGAGATTTCTACATCAGAAGAAGCTCTATGTAATGTTTCCGAAGAGAAAATTTTAATTGGGATGAAGAATGAGAGGGGAATTTTGAAGGGCTGAAAAGAGAATTGTTTCTACTCAAGAAGGAGACTTAGCTATGTCCTTATGCAACACGGGAAGATGGTTGGTTATGCATCAATACAGCTAGAATCGTGGGAGGTGAACTATTCGAAACATGAATTGGGATTGATTTGTGATAGACATGAAGAGGCCCAGGAGCAAGACGGTGGAAGATGACCTATGTTAGAAGACTTGAAGGAAGCGGTTCTGATTGAAGCACATAGTTCTATTCACTCTATTCATCTTAGTTGTACTATTGTGCATAGAGATTTGAAGCCAAGTTTTGATGGAATGGTATGAAGATGATTGTGACTACATTGGTGGCGAAGTGTTTAACGTGTCGAGATTTAGCATCAGCATACAAGTGGTTTTCTTTCACCTTGGACGTTCTTATGTGGAAGTGGGATTAAACTTTCAGGAACTTTGTAACGGGATTTCCGTGCACATTTAGGAAGGACAACACGAATTGAGTTGTAGTGGAGCGTTTGACTAGGTCGGCTTACTTGGAAGATTGGCAGAGATTCCTTTCAGCAGAAGATTATTCAAGCTACATGGCGCACCTGCAGTGATCATGTCAGAGAATCGCATTTTGCTTCACACTTCCAGAAGAGATACAGAAGACTATAGGGATTGGACTCGGGATTTTAGTATGACTTTTCATCTTCAGACGGATGGACAAACAGAACAACTATTCGAACTTGGAAGATGTGTTGAGCGGGAAATTTGACAAGTGCTGGGTCTAGTTGTGTTTGCTCATTAAGATTGATGGAATGCAAGTGACAAAGGTTTTTCTTTCGGAGTTTTGTAAGAACGGAGATGTAGAACACCTTTTTGTTGAATTAAGTCGGAGAGTTACTTATTGAAGGTCCGGAGTTGATTCAGTGACTAATGGATTAGTTATCATTATGGAAGAGAAATTTCAGAACTTTAGACTGGGAATTTGTGTGTTCTGTATGATGTTCCGTACAGAGGAGATAACTTTTTGGCATATAAGGAAGATTTAGTTCATGATACGTTAGACCTTAGATTCATTCTTATCCGTACGATTATCCTACCTATTTCGTTATGTCTTTTGATACGTTTTGATATCCTGATATGTGCTTAATTGATCATCAGTACGAATATGTTACCCACCTCTTTATGAAGCTCTTGATACGTTTGATGATTCGGTATGTGCTTCTCTGATTATTAGTAAGTTCATTAGTTCATTTAGAATCTGGATAGAGTTGATGAAGTTTTATCGTTTAGCACTACCCACGTATTTGCCTCATGTGTATATGTGTTTCAAGTATCTCTTTGTGAGATTACAACTGTCATCTACAACGTATTTGTTTCATATTCGTTGGATCAGATTTGTTATGATTTGTGTTCTATTAGAGAGCATGGGGCTATCCTAGTTTGTCAGTATCGAGTCATGAGAAATAAAACTATTTCCGTTGGTGAAGAATCTTTTGGAAGAACCTCTCCGAGCAGGAGGCTACTTATGGTCATTTCTTTTCTTGATTTGGTACACATCCGTCTAACTATTGCGACTTCAATTTCGAGGATGAAATTTTCTTTTTTTAGAGGGGAAGAGTTATAAAACCCAAAATTTGGACCATCATTTTATGAACCAATTTGAATTTTTACTAAGTATGGATTATAAATATGAAACTTTACCATATATTAAAAATTTCATTATATAAACTAAGTGAAATAATATCCTAAGTTATATGACCTGTATATGTAAGCATATAGAGTGTACACGTTTGTTTTATTCCTTTGTGGTAACTGACCTTTTCGTTTGGTGAGCTATTTACACGAATTAAAAATATGAAGAGATTAAATCATATCTGTTTGAAAGTTTGAAGATTCGTTCCTTGATTTGCTAAACCAATAATCGGCACCCCCTTATTTATTTCTTTCACATGCAAACCGTATTCCATAAATTATTTTGTACTCATTTTTTAACTTCTCAATTTCTTGTTCATATTTGAGCAATTGACACTTTAAGACTGCGTTCTCATCATCAAGATTTTCAACTTTTGATGACAAATTATTTTCAAACCCCAGATTTTGTTTTTGGTGTTGTAAGGCTAATTCAAAATCAATGCTTTGAGCCTCACACCATTGAAGTTTCTGTTTAAGTTGAAAAATCTCTTTTGAAAGGTTACTTTGAACATCATCATTTTGTTTAATGATTCTCGCATTATCAGCTTTTAAAAACTCATTCTCGTATCTCAACTTGTCATTTTCTGAATTATGGTCAGCAATAAGCATTGAATTACAAGACACATAAATAGAATTCATGAATACCGAGATAATATCCTAACTCCGGTTCTCTCTAGAGTCGATCCGCTTCATTGAAGAATTTTGTTTCGATGTTTTTGTTTTGAAATTGAATTTTCTGTTGCTTTGAAAATGTTCATCATGGATGAAACTTCATTTTGTAGTTCCCGTTCCCAGTGTGTTGCACAAAGACGCAAATGTTGAACATGAGGTAAAAATTTTGTTAGAAAAATTTGTCTCTGTTCTTTTGCGTAAGCAGATTGAAAAGTGGAGACTTTGATTTCAGAATTACGTTCAATTGCGTCTTCCAAAAATTTAATGTCATCCATAAACATATCAAAGTACTGAAGCACAAGACACCGTTCAGGAAGTTTTGGGAAACATTCAATTTCACTGGATGATGTTAAAGGACCATTTATTTGTGCCACTGGTTTAACAGGACCAACATCAGACGAAGATTCATGAATTTGCGTGATAAACCAAGGTTGTTCAGTTTTTTCTTTTTGAGGAACAAGTGTCAAAAATATGAGGTAATTTTGAATAATCAAAAGGTTTGTGAAATTTTATGTTGCTCATTTGTTATCGACTCTCTTCTTCCAGTTCCAGTTATTCCTCACGATTATATACAACAACACGCACAATTGAATCATCAACGAGTTGTTCTGCACTATATAACTTTGGATTTTCCTTGAGTGCTGTGTGTAGAAAATGTGGTGTATCATCACCAAGAGCAAAACCATAGCCATTAGGATTTGACTTTAACGTGAACTTTTGTATTGTTGTGACAAAATCTCTAGTTTTGTAAACAACATTTTGAAACTCTTTTAATTTACGTTCCAATTCAACGATTTCATCAAGGTATAAATCAATGCGTTTCCTGGACTGTTGTTTATGGTCGGAAAGATTAGCTTGACAAGCTGACATCTCATCTTTGGTTTTTAAAAGTTTAGAATTGAGATGATCAACTTGTTCTTTGTGCTCGAATTTTTCTTGTTCCAATTGAGAAAGCAAGTTATTATTGGAAACGACTAATTCGCGTATTTGACGTTGTAACTCTTGTTCTTTAACATACTAGTTTTGAAAAGCTACTTCAAAACTTTGTTCTCGTTTAGCTTGTGTTTCAAAATTTGTGAGTTGGATTTTATAGCACTCAAGATCCGCAGTCAATGATGCAATTTTCGCTTTCAAATTACTGTTGATTTCATTGCATTTCTCAATTTGGGATTGGAAGGTCATAAACAGGTTAATGAGATTCGGATCTGGATTAGACGAAGTTTCAATCTATTCAAGTTGATCATTGTTATTTTCCTCAATTGGATCATCAAATGTAACAACGGGGTTAATTTGATCATCTAGTGGATCATCAAATGTAACCACGGGGTTAATTTGATCATCTTCTTGAAGAGATGACAATGAGGTATCTTGAATAAATTGCTCCTTGTCGGATGCATATGCAGATGGAGATGACAATTCATGTATGAGACATATGTTTGGATCAGGTATCTGAGACAAGCCATCAGTATCATATATTGGGCATGTGTCAGTTATGTGAAGTTCTTGCATGTTTGCCATTAGCATCACTGCTGCATTTGCTTCCAAATCCTCCATGTCATCATCTGAGTAAGCATTTTCCATGAAGTTGTTTTCTTTGTCACTGAGAGTCCCTCCGCTTCGTCCTTAAGTTCAAGAAGTAATGCTTGTTTGTGAAAGTCACTGCCTCTGGTTCTTGGTTTAGGACATGCATTAGCCAGATGACCCTTGCCATTACAGTTGTAACACCTGATTCCCGTATTCCCAGTTGATGTATTACCAGTTTCCACAATTTCAAGCCTTCTCTGAGGAGCACCTTGATTGTAAGTATTTCCACTTGTTGCATGAGTCACTTGTCCACTTCCTGAATTTCCTGCATAACCACCAGTTCCCATCTGACGTCCATAACTTCAATTTTGCACTTCAACCTATCCACCTTGTACTACTGCTTGAGTCCTTGGATTAGATGAATTGCGAAGACGATTGTTCTGTTTGTTAGAAAATTTGCTGAAAGCACGAGCAATAAGTGCAAAGCCTTGATTCAGTGAGTTGAACGCATCCTCTTCTTCATCATTAGATTGTGCATAGTACATTGTGTCTGAGTTTCCAACAGGAACCAGTTGAGTTTCAGTTGATTGTTGTGATTTATCATATGGAATAAGTTGGTTGGATAGTGAGTGGGAAGGATAATTAAGTTGTTGTGGTTGTTGAACAAATGACTGATGAGACATAGGATACGGAGCGGAGTAAGATTGAGCCATGAGTGCAAGTGGGTTCGAAGGAGGTGACGGTTGATACATTCCACAGATGGCTCGATCTTTCTCAACTTCGGCTTGATGGTGCTTCAGATAATCAAACAACAACCCATATTTCACATCATGTAGATTTTTGGATTGACAAACAAATGTGACATATTTCTGCCAGTCTGGACCTAAACAATTGAGAAACTTAGTGTTGATGGCAATTTTTTGTAATATGATGTTTTTTCGGTCCAAATCATTGATGATGTTCGTAAACCGATGATAATACGAGTATAGAGACTCCCCTTGCTCAATCATGAATGTTGTATATGTGTGGCAAAGTTTGGATTCCATGTCGTCTTGGTTTAGTTCAGTGCCTTCCATCAAGAGATGTGTTTGTTCCCACATGGCTTTAGCAGTTTTCTGAGCATCAATGCTACAGAAAATTGGATTAGGTATACCCAGAAGAATGTACTCCATTGCAAGGTTATTGGCTTCATGGTGAAGTATTTGTTCTGCTGTAAGTTGATTCTCGGTAAGAGTGATCATTGTTTCAGGTCTTGGTGGAACAGCAGTTGCATCACCGGGAACCGTTGTGGTTGGCATTTCAAAAGGACCTTCAAGGACAACCTTCTTCAAATATTTGCCATGAGGTTTCCTGAGTTCAATAAACCTTAAGAAGCGACTTGCCCATTGAACATAATAGCCAGGAGTGAGCATTGGAGGTCGTTCTAGTGAACCAGCTTCATGAATAGACTTTTGACTGCTGATAGCTTCAGACATTTGAGCAAACCAATGTGGTTGTTTCTGTGGAGGAAGTGGTTGCATTCCAAATTGTGGGTGAAGCTATGGTTGTTGTCGGAAGAATTGTTGTTGTGGGGGATACTGCTGTTGAAACTGTTGTGGATACTGTTGTGGAAATTATTGCTGAGGATATTGTTGCTGCTGAGGATACTACTGTTGTTGTTGAGGGAAGAAATACGGCGGTTGAGACATTGTTTAACTTGTGTAGATGATGGATCTTGTATATGGTAGGAAGTGTTATGAAGTATTGATAAGTTAAGTCCTTGTTCGAAACTTTGTTTAGTTGCTCGAAAGTTTCCAAGTTGCTCGAAAGTTCTGGTGTTCGAAAGTTTCTAAGTTACTCGAAAGTTCTGCTCTTCGAAATTTTTTCCAAGTTACTCGAAAGTCTAGGTGCTCGAAAGTCTAGGTGCTCGAAAGTTTTAAACTTGCTCGAAAAAAATCTGCTTCTTCAAATTGGTAGACTTACTCGAAAGTTTCAATTTTCGAAATGAACTTTCTAATTCGTACGAATTAGAAAGATTTCCAAGAGTCGAAGTGCTTCACAAACTTATACAAGAGAGGGAAGCACTGAGTAACCAAAAACACCTGAAGATACTGTCGTAATAAGTTGCTCGAAATTTTAGGGTTTAAGCTGCTCGAAACTTTTGACAGTTTAGTTGCTCGAAACTTAAGGGTTTTTTGTACTTACTCGAAACTTTTGACAGATTTTCAAACGACTTAAAGACAATCAAAACAAGTTTCAAAACACGATTTTTTTTTGTAAAACTAAGCTTAATAAGACTAAAATTAAAGGAAAGTTATAAACTTTAACACTTTTTATGATTTTTTAGGGTGCTCGAAACTTATAAGAACAAGTAAAGTACGACCTAAAAAATCAAAATTTTAACTTAAAGCTTGTAACTTTTTTGTTCCAGAAGTTGTTTAACACTTGTTTGTAATCAAAGAAGTGTTAAACCACAAGAAGAAACAAGAAAGTGATGAAAAACAAAAATAAAATAAGAGTAAAAATAAGCTTTAACGCAAACAAAATCAACACAAAAACACTCCTAACTATCTTCTAGCGATTGATACCACTTGTTAGGTCACCATAATAGATATAGCACAAGTATATAAATGAGAGAGATGAGAGAAAGCGATAATAGCTTGGTCGATTATATCATAAAGTAGAGTAACAAAGGTTTAGTAGCAATATGATTATAACCAACAAGAATAAGTGAGAGTATTACATGGTATTTATAGGAGAGGAAGCTAGGTCAACATCCCTACTTCCTTCCTTTCATTCGAATGGGCCTTAACATAGGCTCATGGGCTTACTTCATAAGCCTAAGAATATAATCTAACATATAAGCCTAATATTATAGCAACCTATTACATATTTAATGACCGACACTTGATAGCAGTTACACGTATTCCCAACAGGATATTTGAAATTCAAATTTATTTTCTTTAATAAAACATTTCTTTTTAATTACAAAAATACTTTTGTAAAAATATTTTGTCACATAAAAATGTGAAGTTTTCGGAAAATAAAATCTTTGATCACTTTAGTAATTTCGGTATTGTGTTTGTTCATACCTGAAGTGATGTTGTAGTCGATACGTTGTCGAAACAATTTTCCTCGGTTAAAAACTTATCAAATGTAGTTTTACGTATCGTGTTTTTATATTTTGTGATTATCAAAACGTACAGAGACCGAATAATGCAAATAACGTTTTTGACATTATATGTATTAACACGTTTGGTTTGCTTATAGGAATTACAATGGATATAGGTATGATAATATGGTGGTATGGGAATGAGTTTGATAGTTCAAAAAATGTTGTTTGGTTTATATATTTGGGTTTGAATATTGTTTGATAAATATAAAGAAAAAGAGCGGGGTGAGTGAAATTAGTGGTGGAATAGGGCTCACAGGAATGGTTTGGCAAAATTCACCAAGTCCAAGTGGTATGGATCTATGGGTTTCATCTGTAGGGCCCACATGAATGGTTTGGCAAAATCCCTCAACCAAATAAACACAAATTGTATCAAACTCATACCTTGATTCACATACCCTATACCAAACGGACCCTAACTTTGGATATATTTTAAGGTATGGAAGATAACAGTAACTCATAAAGAAACATGGAAGACAACAGTAATTCAAGTAAAACAAAAAGAATCAGGGTTACTTGGAAGCCCATTAGCATAGTGAAAACATGTATTGACGCATGTCTTCATGAGATTGCTTTTAACGGGAGAGAAGGTGTAGGTTTAAAAGTACTTTCATGGGTAGATGTAATTGATAAGTATTTATTTGGTACATTTTTAATGGGTCATTTAAGCCCAAAATCGTATAAATATGATCAAATATTTCCTCAAATCGTTTCTTTTTGTATTTTAGGTACTTGGGACGAGAATTCTGGAAATTGGCACTTTTTGGACGTATTTGGATGAAAAAGTGAAGAAAACAACGAAGTCGCAAAATTCTGTCAAACATGGGAGTCTGACGGTGTCAAAAGCTACAACGTGACACCATCATTTGTTAATAAAGCTAGATTTCTAGTTGAAAGCTACCAAGTGACGCCCCAGAAGAATATGAAGACACTATAACCTGACGCCGTCAGGTGTTAATTGAAGATGGGAGTCACGTTTTAAGCTAACAAGAGACGGCCCAGACGGTTTATCAAGTGACGGCCTCAAGTCATTCCTGATGTCGTCATAACGGCGACTTGCACAAGATGAAACCCTAAAACAAGGCGATCTGACGGCGTCACATCCATAAAGTGACATCGTCACCAATGTAAATCTATATATATATATATATATATATATATATATATATATATATATATATATATATATATATATATATATATATATTATATATATATATATATATATATTATTCGAATTCTTCTCATTATTTGTAACATCTTGGAGACATCTTTGGGGAATATCTTAAAGTAGGGTTTTGGGACGAATTTAACAGCTTTTGTGAGGCTTTCAAAGCCCTTGAACTTCATGTTTCATAAAGATAAGTATCCCTTTAATCATTCGATATGTCTATGTATTGTTTGATTATGTGTTTATCTTTTCTTTGTTTTAACATGCTAGCTTAAGTTTATTTGTGTTTGCTTAGATCTAGTGAAACCTAGTTGTTGAATATTGATTAGTTGTCTCTTGTTTAGTTGATTGCCTCGCGTTAGGCTAAGAAAACTGGCTGACCACTTATATGTAACTAGCTTGAATGTCTTAGAAAACGCAACCATGAAGTGCACTATTGGTTTTTCTCGTTGTATTTATTGCATGAATTGCGGCTTGTAGATCCTAGAAAACTTAATAGATTTTAAGGTTTTTAGGGGAGACTAAGATTCATAGAGTTGGGGACTTCGGCACCTCCCCACGACCGATATTTAAGGAATACAACGCTTCAACTAAAACAAGGACGTCACAATTCGACAGATCAATAGGAGATAACTAAGTAAACACAGTTTTCCCTATCCTAAGAAGTCACCAATTGTATTTTCTCTTTTTAATTAGTTTATTTTAATTGAATTATTAGTTTTTGGTTAGTTGACTAGCAAGTAATTCCGCCCACTCTTTTAAAACCCGAGATTTTTACTGCTTTCATAAAATATAAAAAAATTACAAAAAGAATCATCTCTCACCTCTAGACCTATCTCGTCATACATCTTGACCTAACGACACTATTCCCCTTGAGAATGATCAATCCCCTGAACCTATCTATACTATACTACAGCGATTAGGTACACTACCTAGAGGATTGTAAAACTTCTTTTCGAGGTTCTGCAAATCTCGTATCAAGTTTTTGGCGTCACTGCCGAGGAATAGTTATTGTTTAGGTCCAATTTCTATCTCGTTTAGGTCTACTCACTAGATTCCTATCAAGTGAGATTTTATTTTCTTTTTAGTAGCTTTCTTTTAGTCTATCTTTTCTGTAAGGTTTTATTGATTTGATGATACAAAACAAGAAGAATGAAACATGAAGGACTTAAAATGACAAAATGGAAAAGTACAAAAAGATGGAGGATTTGGAAGATTCTAGAAGATATGCTTAAAAGAATATTTAGTTTCCTTATTGTATTTGGAATGTTTTCCTTGTAAACCTAGATGATCTCTATTATATAAAGAGACATTAGATCATTAGTTTTTGTATGCACACAATGTAGTCGACTAAAGGTGTGTGTGTGTTCCTAGGCGTAGGGTTTGTAAAACGCCTATGGTTTAGAGTTTGTTTTACACTTCAAGGTCAAGTCTTGATCCCTGTTACAAGGTGTGTAACACGTTCTACCTTGATCAAGTAGAATTGGAGTGTGTATGTGAAAGATATTGAAGAAAAATCTTGTTCAATAACAATTGGTTCTTTGTTTGAATATTCCGCCATTGTTATTGTTATTCCTAATGCTCAAAACGATCTAAGGAGTTCTAACAAACTCCACAATTGGTATCAGAGCTCAGGGAGCTTGTGATCTAGGGATTATACAAGTTTTTGTCGAAAAATGATGAAGAAAAATCGACTTTGGTTTTATTTTCGTAACTTTCTGCAGTGCTGTTTTTAAAAGGCGATATCTCATTCGTTAACCGTTGGATCTTAAAGAAATTTTTACTGGAGGTTCTTTACATATCAAGTTCTGAGTCAACAAGGAAGTAGATGAAAGCTGCTCTTATGATGCTTCTTTATGCTTTAATCTATTGAGGGTTCTTTATTTGGATTCTTAATTGTTTTATCATAAACTGATCGCTACTATTTTGCTTAAAAGAAACCCTAGTTAGGGTTTTGGTGTTGTTACGATCTATGCTTAATAAGGGTTTGGATTGTTGGAAGCAGTATTGGATGATGTTCTGATCAATTTTTAAGGTTTCTTAAGAAATCACCAATTAGGGTTTCTTGGATTCTAAGGTTTTTTTCTGACAAGTTGCTGCTATTATCGAGGTTGATGATGTTATTGGATGCATAATTCTACTGCTTTTACATGTGATGATAACGGAGACTATTGATGGTAGGTGTAAGACTGTAACACTACTTCTTTTGAAACCATGGTTACTGATATGAGAGTAAGATTACTGATGTTACACATGATGGTGGGAGTAAGGCTACGTATAATTGTTACTGATATGTTTTTGCAAGTAATCCTACTTCTATACTGAAGATACTACTGCTCCTACATATTTTGTACTGCTACTTTGGAGATTCATGCAGTTAACACTTAGTGCTGCTCCTTATGAATTACTACTGCTCCATATGTTGGTTAGTACTGCTCTCAATATTAGTGTTGCTAAGTATCGGTTAGTACTGCTTTCACTAGGTTACTGCTGCTAGCTTCACATTACTACTGCCGCGTTGTTGTTTTTAGTGCTGCCAAGAGAAAAGTTAGTACTGTTTTCATTTTTAATACTGCTTGATCAACTTTAGTGCTGCTTGTATGTTTGTTACTACTGCTCTCACATGTTACTACAGCTGAGTTGAATTTTTTACTGCTTGTGGTTCTCATTTATGTTGCTGCCTTTATCATTGTTGGTTAGTGCTGCTAATGGATTTTAGTGCCGCTGATCATTTGTGCTGCTGGTATGGGCGTAGTAAAGGATTTGGTTACTGATTCACTTAGTGCTGCTCAATGAATATTAGTGCTGCTTTGATTGTTGAAAGATAATAAAGTTGCTTTTATTCAATCTAATCGTTCATGTTGCTGCTTTTAAATGCTGTTTATATTCGATTGCTTAGGAAGGAGATTACTTTTGAGAAGAATCCCAGCAAAGAATGGTGACTAGAGTTTTACTAAACCCTAACACTTGTGTTTTGTATTCTGAGGCTACTGATATTACAAAGTGGTAACGAGGGCAATGAAGTGAATATAGGTTCGTTGTCGCATGTTTTGGCAATAAATAAATGGGAAGCATATGGAGATGTCGGATAACACACACAAAAGGTTGATTGGTCTAGAATTTATGGAGATGTCAAACAAACACAAGAAGTTTGGTTTTTAGTTTTAAATGTTCATCAACGTTTATAAGGCTCATAATTAGATTTTATTGAAGAATTGGTAACGAAGAAAAATTGTTTATCTCTTATTTAAGATTGAAGTGAAGTTTCACGAAGGCATTTACTTATATCATCATCAATATTCCTAGCTATTGATTGGTGACTTGCTTGTTTATATATGGTTTATGATTGAGCTTGGTTTATCTAGTTTTCATAGGTCAAGGGGTGGATAGACGAAGACCTAGTTAACTATCCCTTAAAGGAGATACATTGTAGTACTCAGTGTCACACGATGAAGTCGATGTGGATAAATTCAATAGGTTAGAGATTTGATACACCACAACTCTCTATACCATTTTTAATTAATAATAGTGCAAGCTTAAGTAACGAGTTTAGGATATTTTACTTTGGTTTCAAGTTTGGTATATCAAGTTTTCTTCATTAGTGATCATTACAAGGAGCTTACAGATTTGAAAAATCATGAAGATGATTAACACATTGGTTTCAGGGGAAGCTTATTCTTATGATGTGTTTAATCATTTGATGTTCATGCACCACTCAAGGGGAAGTTTTTGATTCTTAATACTGTTGATCATTATTACTACTGCTAGTTGGAGTTTCTACTGTTTTGGATTCATTTTTCTTATATATGCATCATGGAGGGCAATTTGAAACATTGGAAGACTTGGATTAGGAGTTTGTGATATTGGTTTGTAGTGGTAAAGATCATATTTACATACGTTCCCTATTTGATTATAACAAAAAGGGGAAGAGATGTTGTGGTGGCATGGCATGGATTAAGGGGAAGACAAGACTGTTTCATTCATGGTAAGATTTAATTATCTCAATTTCTCTACTTCGTCTAGGGAAGTTCGTACAAGAACATGTTTGTTTTGTCATCTTCAAATAGTGAAAGATTGTTGGGTTTTATTAATCTGATGATAAAAAACAAGAACAATGAAACATGAAGGACTTAAAACGACAAGAAGGAAAACTACAAAAAGATGGAGGATTTGGAAGATTCTAGAAGATATGCTTAAAAGAATATTTAGTTTCCTTATTGTATTAGGAATGTTTTTCTTGTAAACCTAGATGATCTCTATTATATAAAGAGACATTAGGTCATTAGTTTTTGTATGCATACAATGTAGTCGACTAAAGGGGTGTGTGTGTTCCTAGGCGTAGGGTTTGTAAAATGCCTAGGGTTTAGAGTTTGTTTACACTTCAAGGTCAAGTCTTGATCCCTGTTACAAGGTGTGTAACACGTTCTACCTTGATCAAGTAGAATTGGAGTGTGTATGTGAAAGATATTGAAGAAAAATCTTGTTCAATAACAATTGGTTCTTTGTTTGAATATTCCGCCATTGTTATTGTTATTCCTAATGCTCAAAACGATCTGAGGAGTCCTAACAAACTCCATAATTGGTATCAGAGCTCAGGGACCTCGTGATCTAGGGATTATACAAGGTTTTGTCGAAGAATGATGAAGAAAAATCGACTTTGGTTTTATTTTCATAACTTTCTTCAGTGCTGTTTTTAAAAGGCGATATCTCATTCGTTAACCGTTGGATCTTAACGAAATTTTTACTGGAGGTTCTTTACATATCAAGTTCTGAGTCAACAAGGAAGTAGATGAAAGCTGCTCTTATGATGCTTCTTCATGCTTTAATCTACTAAGGGTTCCTTATTTGGATTCTTAATCATTTTGTCATAAACTGATCGCTCTTATGATGCTTCTTCATGCTTTAATCTATGGAGTTTGTATGTGAAAGATATTAAAGAAAAATCTTGTTCAATAACAACTGATTCTTTTTTTGAATATTCCGCCATTGTTATTGTTATTTCTAGTGCTCAAAACGATCTAAGGAGTTCTAACAAACTCCACATTTACTTCGTGTCCTTTGTTCGTAATCCTTCATTCATCATCATGGTGGACGAAGACCACAATAACCGTATGTAGCCTAGGACCCGTAGCTCCATCAAAATCCTCGTTCAGCCATATGAGGAACCACAAAGAGTAATGCATAAGAGAAGGAAAGCCCTTCACACGCCTGAAACACGAGGTACCGCTATTAATTTTGGTAAAGTCCTTTCCGAAGAAGAGGACGCACCACATTTCGAACCACAGAGCTTTATCCCCGAACAAAATGAGCGAAATGTGGATAATCACATTCCAAAAAGCCTTAAAGATTACTCCTCTCCTACATCATTGGGTTTCTCTAATGCTATCGTGTACCCAAGTGAACATTCTAATGATGTCTTACACGCTAATGACATTTGGCTTGTCCAAAATGTGTGCAAGTTTCATGGGTTGAACACTGAAGATCCAATCCAACATATCAAGGACTTCCTGAAAATTGTTGACACCATCCATGCGGACGGGGCCACTCGAGACACATCCCGACTGAGATTCTTTCCATTTTCTATTCATGGTAAGGCGAGAGAATGGCTCAAAAAATTACCCTCAAGGTCAATCTTTACGTGGGAACAACTCATGTCAAAATTCTACGACAAATTCTTTCCACCTGGTAGGACCGCAACAATTAGGGACAAAATCCTCCGTTTCTAACCAGGAAAAATGGAATCCATCTATAATTCTTGGATTCTTTTCAAAGACCTTATACGACAAGCTCCTCATCATGGCATTGAGCTTTGGATCCTTCTTCAAATATTTTATGATAGCATCTCTCGTAATGACCAAAAAGGAATTGATTATTAAATAAGAGGGAAAATCGCTAACCTAAGTGCAGAAGAAGGGTGGAATAGGATAGAGGAATACATTTAAGACCAAGACAACACTTGGGATGAACCCATTTCGGTCATGAGTGTTTCTGAAATCTTGCATCCGAGACCACCCACTCAGGAAATTCGTTTGAAAAGGTTGCAAGAGAAACTTTCATACCTCAAAAGGTCACAAGAGACTAAGAGAATGGTGAATCCATATCTGATTTGTGACGATTGTGGGGGCCCACATGAAGTAGAAGACAGTGGGGGTGAACCAGTCATTGAGCAAGTTTTCCTTTTAAGCGCCGATATATGTGATGATCCGTCATTACTAGTGTTCTATCAAAACAATGATTATACCTCACAGGTTAAACTCAAAAGAAAGGCCGACGGAGAAGAAGGGCCTGAGTTCACAACCCATAGTAGCTTCGAGGAAGATCTCGGACATTTCACTATGGAGAAGGACTTATTACTAAAAGGGCTCGGTGGATTCATTACCGAACAACAAAAAGAGCTGGAAACTCAGTTCTCAGAACTTTATGCTGCTCTTGATGAATGCGATAAGCCTCAACATGACCAGCATGGCCCAACGTTCGCCATTACAACTCGTTCTGGGACAAAAACTAAAGATCCGCCATATCTAGTCCAGTCTCCTGTCAATGATGAACCCAAGACCTCTAACGAGGGGGAAGCAGACAAGGAAGAGGAGACACCTGGACCAATCCCTTGTGCAGTTCACTCACCATCCACCCCATCTACTCAATCATCCACATCCATGAGAGTACCATACCCGTCTCGCTTAAAAAACCAGAAGGCTGAGAACGATAACAGAATATTGTTGTCATACTTGAAGGATGTCGTGGTCACCATCCCACTACTTGATGCATGTTATCTGTTAGGAATTTAATGTTTCTGACTTAGTACTGCTGAAGGATTACACTAACAGTACAAACTGTTAGTGTATAACCGAAGAACTGCTGAAGTATAACTAACAGTACAAACTCTAAGTTAGTACTGCTAGTATACTAATGAAGGTACTGCTGCATGGATAACTGCTTTAGTAGATATTGTAGAAGATAAGTATGGAATGGATCTTTTGTATATCATAATTAGTTAGAAATATATGGTAGAATACTTATCTTGTAAAGGACTCCTTAAGTCTATAAAAGAAGATCCTATGTTAGATGTTTTAGACACAAGTCATACAAGTTTTGTTAAGATTCAAGGTCGTTGTAACCCTAGTGATATTGAGATCACTCGTACTATTCTTGGATAATATTGAATCGTTTGGTGTTAAACATTGTGCTATTTGTTCATACTACGTTACTGTTACATTAATCAACATCTTCTAAGTATAGTTGAGTAGATTCCGCATACTTAACTACATAACCTCAAAGTATCCTAAACACATCATAAAGGAGGAACATCCTAAGTGTTTTAAATCCTCTCAATTGGTATCAGAGACAGGTTTATACTTTGATTTTAGAAGAACTCTTTTTGAAGATTATGGACATGGAGACTACACAAACTAACATGGCTGCCAAACTGCCAATGTTGAAGCAAAATGACTTTGAGATGTGGATGCTGCGAATAGAACAGTACTTCTAAGTGCAGGACTATGCACTCTGGGAGATCATTGAAGAAGGCAACTCTTTTAAACCTTCCACATCTGTATCAACAGTTGATGGTAAAGAAGTAACTGTTGTGCAAACCTCTCTAGTAACTGCAGAAGAGAATCTGCAAAAGAAAAACGATGTCAAGGCTAGGAGTTTGCTGATGATGACAATTCCTAATGATCAACTCTTAACCTTCAGCAAGTACAAGGATGCAAAGTCCTTGTTTGAGGCTATCACTACTAGGTATGGTGGGAATGAGGCCACCAAGAAGACTCAAAAGACTCTACTAAAGCAGAACTTTGAAAACTTTAGTGCAACCAGTAATGAGTCTTTGGATCACATGTTCAATAGGCTGTAAAAGATTGTTAGCCAACTTGCTGTTCTTGGTGTTGATATACCTCAGGAAGATCTGAACTCCAAGTTCTTAAGGAGTTTACCTGCAGAGTAGGCTATGCATGTGGTGGTCAAGAAGAATAAACCAGACATTGATTCTATGAGCCTTAATGATCTTTACAACAACTTCAAGATTGTTGAGTAGGATGTGAAGAAGGCTGGAGGTACTAGTTCAAATACTGGGAACATGGCTTTTGTGTCATCTCCCAGTAATTCAAGTCCTGATGAAGTGAAAGTTGTTGTAGGAGTTAGTACTGCTAACCCTAGTGTTAGTACTTCTAGCTCATCAAGCAATACTACTGGTATTCTGAATGATAAAACCTATTGTGCCTTCCTGACAAGTCAGAATGATGGGTCAATGCTGACACATGAAGATCTTCAGGAGATAAATGATGATGATTTGGAGGAGATGGATCTCAAGTGGCAGATTTCACTTCTTAGCATGAGGGCTAAGAAATTCTACCAAAGAACTGGCAAGAAGATCAACATCAACAGTAATGATACTGCTGGTTTTGACAAATCTAAAGTTGAATGCTACAACTGTCACAAGTTGGGGCATTTTTCAAGGGAATGTAGGAGACCCAAGCAACAGGTTAGAAGGAACAAGGGTTATGGAAGCAAGCCTAAAGCAATGGAAGAGCCAGAGACTTCTTCAAAGGCTATGGTGGCTATTGATGGACTATGCTTTGATTGGAGTTTTATGGCAGATGATGAGGAAGCACCTACTGAGATGGCACTTATGGCCTTCTCTGACTCTGATGTACTATCTGCTAAATGTTGTTCTAAAACATGCACTGCTCTTAAAGATTTTGAAGTTTTAAAGAAACATCATGATGAGCAGAGGATTGAATTAAACCAAACAAATTATAATTTGTCTAATCACAAAAGAGGTTTAGCAATCCTAAAAGAACAAATTGTGCATATAAGAACAATGAATCTGCTTTTACTGAGGATACAGTTGTTCTTAAGAGAGATTTGTCACTTAAGAATGCTGAGATTAACTTGCTAAAATCTGAATTAGATAGAATCAATAAGGCAAAAGACAATATATAATTAACAGTAGACACTTTGGAGTATGTATCAAAAGGAGTAAACAAAATTATAGAGTGTCAGATAGTTAATAAGGCTAAATCTGGATTGAGGTATAAAACATGTCCACCTCCTCACAAAGGAGTGCCTGCACCCCCAGGAATTGACCTAGAGCATACAATTTTACCTGAGTTTCAACAACCTAAGTTAGAGTATGGTTGTAAGCCAAAAGAGAATGTAATTGCAGAGAAACCTATAGAAAATAATGAGTCTTTTGAGAGTGCAAGTGACACCTCTCTGGCTGAGGATAAGGTGTCCACTGTTAGGAATTCAGATGCTCCAACTATTGAGGATTAGACATCTGATGATGATGAAGATCAGGTTGTGGTTAAACCTGATGTGGTTAAAGTAGAAGGAACCAATGTTCCTAAGGTGGATAGCAATGAAACTGTTAAGTCTACACCTAATGTTAAACCAGATAGGAAAACAGTTAGGTATTGTGAGATGTATAGGTCCACAGACAAGCCAAGAGGTAACAAGAGGAACTGGAATGATCTCAAATCACATCAGCTAGGAAGTGACTTTGTCATGTATAAAAAGGCTTGTTTTGCTTGTGGTAGCTTTGACCATCTAGAGGCATTTTGTTGTAACCATCAGGAACGAAAGATGGTTACTGGGAACAACAGGGTAAATGGGATCACAAGTCATAGGGTGAACTTGCCTCAATCTCACCCCAACACTAATAGAATGACTTACAGGGCACTTTTATTGAAGTATGGCCTCAAACCAATTAGTACTGCTAGACCAGTAGTTCATACTGCCAGACCATTTAAAACTGTCTACCCTAGATCAGCAGTTTCAAGTGCAAAACCAACTTTCAAAAATGCACAACAAACTGTTCCAAGGCCTTTTCATAAGAAAGCAGTGGTTCAAAAACAATTTTAGAAACCAAAAGCTAAAACTGCAAAGCCATCAGTTAGTACTGCTAGCCAAGCAGTTAGTACTGGTAACTCTAAAAACACTGCTAGGGATAAGAGGGCTAATGCTGTTAAGGCCTCAGCATGTTGGGTATGAAGACCAATCAAACCCAATGGTGCATCAATTGTATTGAAAAGATTTAACTATATTGATGCACAAGGCAAACCCAAGTCAGTGATGGTTTGGGTACCCTAAGGAAACTAATTTCCTTATTTTATGTGCAGGGACATTCACAAGATGATGAGGAAGATTGGATGAGTCCATGTTATGGCATAGAAGACTTGGTCATATAAATTTTAAAACCATTAATAAAATTGTTAAGGATGGTTTGGTAAGAGGCTTGCCTCAGAAAAGATTTGAAAATGATCAGACTTGTGTTGCTTGTCTCAAAGGCAAACAACACAAGGCTTCTTGTAAGCCCAAGACCCACAACTCTATTGATCAACCTTTGTTTATGCTACATATGGATTTATTTGGCCCTACATATGTGAGTAGTATTATGCATAAAAGTTACTGTCTTGTAGTTACTGATGACTATAGTAGATTCACATGGGTTTTCTTTTTAGGTTCTAAGGATGAGACACCTAGCATTCTTAAAACATTCATTACTGAGATAGAAAATTTAGTGGATAAGAAAGTAAAAGTCATTAGGTGTGATAATGGGACAGAGTTCAAAAATAGAGTTATGGATGAGTTCTGTAAGGAAAAAGGTATTAGAAGAGAATTTAGTGTTGCTAGAACTCCTCAGCAGAATGAGGCTGCTGAAAGGAGGAATAGGATATTAATAGAAGCTGCTAGAACCATGTAAGCTGACACTAAGCTGCCTATCACTTTTTGGGCTGAAGTAGTTAATACTGCTTGTTATGTACAGAACAGGGTTTTGGTAGTTAAACCTCACAGCAAGACAAATTTGATGGCAAATCTGGTAGTTAATGCTGCATTAGGATTTCTAAGACCTTTGGGGTGTCATATATCTATTCTAAATACCTTATACCATCTAGTCAAATTTGATAGCAAATCTGATGAAGGTTTCTTGGTTGGCTACTCACTGAATAGCAAAGCCTTTAGAGTATACAACACAAGAACAAGAAAAGTTGAGGAGAACCTGCATGTTCAGTTTCTATAAAATAAATCTAATGTTGCAGTTGAAGGTCCAAAATGGCTATTTGACCTTGATGCTCTAACCCAATCAATGAATTATGTGCCAGTTGTTGCAGGAACCTTTTCTAATGATTTTGCAGGTTCAGAAGCTGATGTTGCAACAAATGAAGCAAGCTTGGGAAAGGAGAATGTTGGATCTAGGCCTGCTAGGGTCGTACACCTAGATAGATCTTTGAGCCTTTGTGGATTAGTAGAATGCCTATGTAATCACAAGCACGCTACAAGAGAATCTCTGAATATAAACTAATAAAGAAGAAGAAGTAACTGATAAAATTTGATCTTCTATGGATCTTTTATTAACTAATAATGTTTTCAATCGATTACAAAACTCATAGCCGCATGTTTCTTTTATACTACAAGAAACCCTAATGCAACATTACTAAGAAAACGTGTAAAAGAGATATACACTATCTCTTCCTAAATTAACTCTAACAAACTTTCTAAACATACGGTATTACCCGCAGCAATGACAACTAACATCAGAAACAAAATGTACTACCAGCGTGAACTACATACCTGCCAGCAGGAACCACTAACACTAACAGCAGCAATGAAATAAATATTATTTCTAATAATTCCTAACAATCCTCCCCTAAACTTGAATTTGACTTGAGTCAACTCTTTCTTGTCTGTGAGACATGGTGAGTTGATGACCATTTGTTGTGTGGTAAGAAACCAACACTGTACCTGCAACCGATGTTACTCAAACATACAAGTTAGTAGACAATATACAAGAAATTATATATATATATATATATATATATATATATATATATATATATATATATATATATATATATATATATATATATATATATATATATATATATATATATATATATTTATATATATACTAGATGTCGAAGCCCGCCCGATGGGCGGGCATGACTTATAATTATTATTTTAATGGTGTTAGTTAACGGAAATTTATTTTTAAGGATGGGGAGTTTATTTATTTATTTTTTTATTGTATTAGTTTACGTTAAAAAGTTTTTAATTAAGGATGAGATTGACGTACATTTTAATTGCAAATATAACATGTATACTTACTGAAATAGTAGGCAATAAGAGTAACATTGCATTTAAACTTAATCTATCTTTAACACACCGCTTATGCATTTGACTCTAATATCAGGCTCGATCAGCCACATATCCAACTGCTATAAATTATAAATGAATCAATACAATGAACACAAACTAATAACATGTCAAATATACCATCAGTGGATTCATTGTCGAAAACTCTTTGTCCACGACATGACCAGACATTTTGGCAATACTCGCATCGCCGAAATCCGGTGCAGACGAATTCACCAAGTTTCTGTAGAATCTCTCTCGCATTTCTTTATCAAATCTCGCTCCAAAAAATGTGATCGTTATCAGCATCCAACCATCTTTCTGAATACAATATGAAATCCGCTTGTGCTCATTCTGCACACTTGATGTGTGCGTGTATTGCTCTAATTTTTATATCCACGGTAGCGGCTCCAAAGACTTGGTGCGCGCGTGATGTCGTTGTGGTTTTAGCAGTATTCAAGTTTTAAATTTATATTTAGCCGACTTATCAATAAAACACACACTTTAACGAGCAGTGTACCCGGTCAGTATGAATATAATGGTAAGTAGAGTGTCGATCACTAAGAGTGGAACGTATTATCTAGTTATTCTAATCAGTATTTTAATATCTAAGGTTAGCTATACAACCTAATCTAACGCAAGGGGGTTCAGCCTGAGAGACTGGCACAGTTTGGTTATGATTAAATAATAAACTAAACTAATGAGCACGAATCAGCGATTAGCACACACGTACACAGATAGATACTTGAGACAATAAGAAGACCTGTCCTGATAATTAAGTAGCTTGTCACTTGTTTTATTGCTAGTTTTATATGAAGTGTATATAATTAACCCTTTCTTGTTGGCTCTAATCTTATCGGCGAGTAAACCCTTAATGATTACTTATGTCTATCCTATTTATTTAGCGTCTCTTAAATAGGCGAGGAAGGGGCATGGCGAACCAAGCAATGCTCAGCTAGACACAGAGGTTATCAATGCACTAATAAAAGTCACCAAAGACATCAACATATAAACTTTAATTAATGGGAAAATAATTTTAAGGGGTGCCCATGGTTTTCCGTAGTCACATGGAATCGGCCCATCAATCCTGATGAATTAAAGTGTACTAATACAATAAAACAAAACTACTTAATGAATTGAATACATGCAGGACCTTCTTACAGCTCTTGTATCTTCGTTTAGGGTGTGTCTTGTGCTGCTAACACGTCTGAATTCGGCTGTCTTTCTCTTGTCGTAGTAGGTATGTTGCACACAAAATTCGTCTGACTTTGGGGTATTTATAGTTTCTGTCTGAGGGTTAGATGCGGCGCATTGAATAAGTAGATGCGGCGCATTGACTTAACTTCGCGTGGGGTCCAAGATTAATATATTCAGGAATATTCGTACACCGCCTAAAGATGCGGCGTAACTCCATTTATCTATGCGGCGCATGTCCTTTACCGTCTTGGATTGTAACTTGTGAAATCTTGATAGTGATGCGCCGTATGTAATAAGTGTGTTGCGGCGCATCTGGAGTAGAATAATCTTGATCTTGTACATTTCAGTAGACTCTTAATATCTTGCATGTTTTGCTCCATAATTAGTCCAAAATCGCCAAGTTTCACATAATACTTGTTTTTACCTAAGAATTACAAAAGTAAACATTAATGTATCGATTCTCACAGATAATATAATAAAACAAGTCAAATAAATAGGATAAATGATAATAATAAAATGTACTTATTTGAGTTCATCAAATATCCCCCCACTTGAACTTTACTTGTCCCCAAGTAAACCTTAGAATGAATCTTATGAAAATGTATCCTAAAAGTTATTAGGATTTATTTTTATATTTAAGCATGTATTCGTATTGTCATAATTGCACAACCAAACACTTAACGAATTAGAGATAAAATAAAATATTTCGATAAAAGCAAATCTAATCGTTTAACTGTCCAGTCGTGACGAATATTCTATCATAAGCTTGGAAAGTATACGCATCTCCCCCACTAAAGCCAAGGAATAACAAGTCTAAAGCGGTAAAAATGGTTTATTGGTTAAGGGTTAATCATTCTCCTTAATCTCTATCGATCACAAATTCCAGAAAAGGCGAAAAAATCACAAATACATGATCGAATCCACGAACACGATACTTGCAATTGCTCAAATCCTTAACTCGAATGGGCTAAAGATAGGACCAAGTAATCTTCACCAATAATATTATATCAAAAAGGGCGACAAAATCATAAATACATAGCCGAATCCACGACTACGATACTTAAGATTGCTCAAATCCCTAATCTCAATAAATCAAAGGTTTGGATAAAGAATAATATAGGGTATGGATAATATTTGGGATACAAATTGGTGTAAAATGAAAAATAAACAAAACAGATAAATTAAAATCCTAAGTGTGGTTAATCACTATCCCAACCATCCCATGAATAAGACTCATATCATTGAATAACTCACGCTTTAACACTTGAAACACACGCTTTAGGTAGACACGAATTATACTCAACAAGATCTCAATCAAAGAATAAACCTTAGTTGGCGTTCCCATAACGGCCTACTCCCATTCAATCCATAAATATAATATATAACAAATAGTGGTGATATCGACCACTTAATACAAATCTTTACATAAGTTGGTTAAACAAACATCCAACTTTTCCTTTTTCTTTTTCTTTTCCTTTTTTTCATCTTTTTTTTTTTTCAATTTTTTTTTATTTTTTATTTTTTTTTATTTATTTATTTATTTATTTTTTTTTGACATCAACATATAAATGTGTAAAATTTCACAACTTTTCTATCACTATTTTTTCGGATAATTTTTTTCATACTTTCAGAAATAACTGTAATAGCGAAAGTAGTAAACACACGAAAAATAAACTCAAAGATATACAATATTTACTTTCATACTAATTGCATTGTGCAATTTCCTGACTCAACCAAAGATAATGAATTACGCACGCGAACACAGGTAATGTAAGGAAACACACTTTGCCTAAAGCAATTAACCAACCACGGATTTTAATCTACAAGGTAGGCTAAGGTGTAAGGGTGTTACGAAACATTATAACAAAGGTGTAAGAAACGAAAGGAATGGCTCTGAGTATTTTTCTGGGGGTATCTTACTCTAAAAGTGAGAGTAAGAAAGGGTTTATACGGGGGTTAACTAACTAGTGTAGTTAGTTAATATCACATAACATATAAAGGCTATTTGGGTGTAATCCTAGAAATTTACCAATTTAGACAAGTCATTCCAATTATATAGATAATACTTATTATGGTGGTCTCGAATAGTATACAAGCCAAGTTCTAAAGTTTACAAGTCACCGGCACACTCATAGATTTGTGAATTTTAAAAAGTTCACAATTTTTGAAAATAATGTTATGTGTGCAGCTATGTAATTTAGACTTTAAACAAAAACATGCTAAAAATTTTAAATTTTGATATATTAAGCGCATTTTAAGCATATTTAAAAAAAGTTTAGGACAAGTAAGTGTTCTAATTCTCCAATCCCCCCACTTAAGTTAAACAACGTCCTCGTTGTTTGTGTCAAAGGTTAAAAAAAACTGGAAAATAAAAGAATTAGAACATAAAAACTCCCCTGAGATTTGCTCGGTATGATCCTCCATTATTCGTATAAGAGCAAAAATCAACTTTCTTGTGGATGAGAACGTTTAATCTACATAGATGATGTATCCACAAGAATTGCAGGAATCAATAATACCATTCAGACTTTAACACACCTGAGTTAAGAAAGTTCAAACTTGCATAATACATTAGTAGTTAGTAAAAATAAAACATAAAAATTAAAACGAAAATCATCAGGTCAGTCGATACGCCGTATCTTACGGAAGAAGATACGCCGTATCGAGCCTGGAATAAGTACGAATAAAAATAAAGATGCGTCGCATCCTTAACCAGGGATGCGTCGCATCCTTAACCAGGGATGCGCCGCATTAAAATACTGACAGAAAGTTTTAAAGTTTAAAAATAAAAATGCGTCGCATCGAGCCTGAAATAAGTACAAATCAGAATAAAGATGCGTCGCATCCTTAACCAGGGATGCGCCGCATTAAAATACTGACAGAAAGTTTTAAAGTTTAAAAATAAAAATGCAGAAAATTAAATAAGATATGACCAGTGCAGGCGATGCGTCGCATCTAAGGATTGAGATGCGCCGTATCTTCTGCGGGTCTGATAGACTCGACACAGAACAGAAAAGTAAAATTTTTTTCTCCGGGTTGTCTCCCGGTCAGCACTTGTCTTTATTCCAGAGTCTTCAAGTTAGACTCACGTTCAGCTCTTTATTTTGATCTTGTTACGTGCCGTCCTTCTTCTTTCATCCGAAAGATGTTCCCGTATAGCTCCGCAACATTTTCTTCCGTTCGGCTTAATCTAATATATGCTTTGGTCTTCGTCGCAACATATTCCTCATCAGGTCCCAAAGAGTATTTGATGACTTTAATTTTTTCAGAAATAATCATGGGTGGCTTATTATAAGGGATCCCAAGTAGTCGACACTTTCTCTTGATGAATTCTTCTTCGTCTCTATCAACAAACTTGAAATAAGGATCCTCATTCAAATAGTCATCAAGTTCATCAATCAATTCTCCTCGCGACTCATCGTTATTAGCAGAGGGATCATAATTAACCACGTTAAAGGATTGATAATAATCTTGAATCTCATCCCACTCTCTTTTCAATTCCCATTGCAAGCGTCGACTAAGCTTTGTGTAATCATCAAATTGTCCATGCACCCATTCCCAGAAAGTAGTGTCCGATGCTCCCTTAAGTTCTTTTAAGTAGTTGATTCTACCTTTTTCTTGCAAAGCCTCTGCTATACGAGGGCAGTCTTCAACTTTTTCATACCAATCATCGTCTTCAAAGTATACATCGTTTCCAACCCGTTTCATTCCAATTATACTTCCCCCATTACAGGTTCCATCATTCTTATAATCACAGGTTGGCCATTCACTACTTCCATCCTTGAAACAGAAAGGTGTACAAGTGTGATTAATATGCTCAAATTCTCATGGTTTATCCCAAACCCATGGTATCTGGTCATTCCATTCGTAGTACCAGGTGTTTTTGAAATCATCATAAGTTTTGAATCCTGGTAGATCTCCAGTTAGCACATCAGCGTCGACATGAAGAAGGTAATTAAATTCTTTGAATTGTTTGCACAAAGGTGTCTCATAATTGAACACATCAATGTCAATGCTGAATAATTCTTCAATGCCTTCCTCGATTGTTGAATTGTCATCTGACGATCCATTGTTGCTCTCTACTTCCTCATCTTCCCCTCTCATCCAATATACCCATAACACATCTTTAGTAGCACGGTCCATGCTCTTATGGTTATTGAACTTACTAGCCAACCAATTTGAAAAATCAACATTGTTAGGATCGTGGTTAACGTCAAAGCTAGTGTTACCAATCTTGTTCCTTCTTATCTCCATGAACTCATTAAATTGTTCTTTAAAACTTCGTGTCAACCATGAGGTCACAATTCGTTTGACTTTATTTATAGGAGCAAATTCGGGATCGCCGTATTTAAGTTCAAGCCACTCTTCTAAAGAGATATCTATCAACCTTACCAACTTTCCGTGAAATAGTATCTCCGATTCAGCATACATTCTTTCGTTATCCAGATAGCTTTTATCTAATCCCCAATACTGTTCGGAATAAGGCATATAAGAAGTTTGTATAGGTTGGGCTTCATAGCTTTTGTTGCTCGATTTGTTGACTGCATTTGCTGAGTTCATGTATTCAATTTGGAATTTTCCATCTTTTTCTTCGTTAGTAGTCCAAGTTAATCCTTTAGATTCAATGATGGGCCATAAGAGTAACAATTCATCTTCAGTGTAGCTCATTAGTAAATCATAAGAGAATATCCCATCTTCAACATTGCATAAGCGTTTGAATTCCTTAAAAGTAGCTTCAAGAGGGGTCTCCCAAGAGAATAAATCGGCATCAATCATGAGCACATTGAAGTTGACATCTTCAAAAACTTCCACTTCGATTGAATCCGAAAGCAAGAGTTCCTTAGCAAGATATCCGTTCACTGTCATGTCTTCCATAGCAAAACCTGTCATCATAGGTAAAATCGTCAGTAGGATTTGTTCGCTAGAAGAGAAATTAATGAATTTAGAAACGGATATAAAAATAACTGATATCTGCAGATGATGCGCCGTATCCAAAAAGTTGGATACGCCGTATCTTATAATCGTTAAAATTTAATCAGACTTTTATTCAGAAAGTAGATACGCCGCTTAGAATTAGAATGCGCCGTATCAGTTTTAAGTTATCAAAAATCGATTATATTTATTAAAATTAAATGCGTCGTATTAACAAAAGCTAATGCGCCGTATTTTCGTTACGTTTCAAAATACAAGATTTTTGATTCAGAAGATGCGCCGTATCGATAAAAATCGATGCGTCGTATCTGTTTAATAATTCGAAAACTGTTTTTAATTAAAATAATAAATACGCCGTATCTGCAAAAACAGATGCGCCGTATGGCGTTAGGGTTTAGAAAAATTTCTTATTAAAAACACAATACGCCGTATCTTGGGGAAAGATGCGTCGTATCGAATTTATTAAACGCGTTGTATTTTTAAAAAAAAATTAAACGCAATACGCCGTATCTGTGAAAACAGATGCGCCGTATCGTTTGTATTAGCTCAGTACAACGATAGCAGAATGCAAGAAAATAGAAAAATAAAAACAAAAATAAAAACAAACGAAAAGAAACAAAATTTAAAGAAAATAAAAACACACAAAAACAGAAAATATGCAAAATAATACAATGAATGCAATTTATCTAATATATAACAGGGTTAGTGGTTAGAATCTAAAAATTAAAAAGAAAACCTAATTAAAATACTAATCAAATTAACAGATAATAACAATTCACTCCCCGGCAACGGCGCCAAAAACTTGATGTGTGCGTGTATTGCTCTATTTTTTATATCCACGGTAGCGGCTCCAAAGACTTGGTGCGCGCGTGATGTCGTTGTGGTTTTAGCAGTATTCAAGTTTTAAATTTATATTTAGCAGACTTATCAATAAAACACACACTTTAACGAGCAGTGTACCCGGTCAGTATGAATATAATGGTAAATAGAGTGTCGATCACTAAGAGTGGAACGTATTATCTAGTTATTCTAATCAGTATTTTAATATCTAAGGTTAGCTATACAACCTAATCTAACGCAAGGGGGTTCAGCCTGAGAGACTGGCACGGTTTGGTTATGATTAAATAATAAACTAAACTAATGAGCACGAATCAGCGATTAGCACACACGTACACAGATAGATACTTGAGACAATAAGAAGACCTTTCCTGATAATTAAGTAGCTTGTCACTTGTTTTATTGCTAGTTTTATATGAAGTGTATATAATTAACCCTTTCTCGTTGGCTCTAATCTTATCGGCGAGTAAACCCTTAATGATTACTTATGTCTATCCTATTTATTTAGCGTCTCTTAAATAGGCGAGGAAGGGGCATGACGACCCAAGCAATGCTCAGCTAGACACAGAGGTTATCAATGCACTAATAAAAGTCACCAAAGACATCAACATATAAACTTTAATTAATGGGAAAGCAATTTTAAGGGGTGCCCATGGTTTTCCGTAGTCACATGGAATCGGCCCATCAATCCTGATGAATTAAAGTGTACTAATACAATAAAACAAAACTACTTAATGAATTGAATACATGCAGGACCTTCTTACAGCTCTTGTATCTTCGTTTAGGGTGTGTCTTGTGCTGCTAACACGTCTGAATTCGGCTGTCTTTCTCTTCTCGTACTAGGTATGTTGCACACAAAATTCGTCTGACTTTGGGGTATTTATAGTTTCTGTCTGAGGGTTAGATGCGGCGCATTGAATAAGTAGATGCGGCGCATTGACTTAACTTCGCGTGGGGTCCAAGATTAATATATTCAGGAATATTCGTACACCGCCTAAAGATGCGGCGTAACTCCATTTATCTATGCGGCGCATGTCCTTTACCGTCTTGGATTGTAACTTGTGAAATCTTGATAGTGATGCGCCGTATGTAATAAGTGTGTTGCGGCGCATCTGGAGTAGAATAATCTTGATCTTGTACATTTCAGTAGACTCTTAATATCTTGCATGTTTTGCTCCATAATTAGTCCAAAATCGCCAAGTTTCACATAATACTTGTTTTTACCTAAGAATTACAAAAGTAAACATTAATGTATCGATTCTCACAGATAATATAATAAAACAAGTCAAATAAATAGGATAAATGATAATAATAAAATGTACTTATTTGAGTTCATCAACACTCCATACTGAAACAATTTAACCGCAAACTAATCCGTTTGGAAAACTTGATTTTTGCTATATAATTTCATTTTGTAGAGATCAAAGACTTTACCTCAAGTTGCTCATGTAATCTTTTTGTAAAATTCCACCTGTAATTGTAATGCTTTCTCATTAGTCTTGTTAGATTTGAGACCAGGTATGTGTTTATATTGTGTTATTCTAGTTGCACCTCTGCCTTAAAAGGTCGATTCAATCTCAATATCGTCTTTGCCAGGTCATGAATATCATCTTTGTTGGATTCGACTGAGATTCTTGCAAGTTGTTTAACTCCTCTACTGGTTACGAAGTCCCTTGTATTGTCCTCTAATAATAAATAACAAAGTTAGAAAATATTATGATACACAAATTAACCTATATGTATCCAAGTAAATGTGTACCATTTTGTGTCACAAAAAGTAAAAGTGAAATGGCTTTCTTTGAGACCAAAATTGAGATCCTCTATTTACCGAAAGAAGGAAAATTCTTATTACTTGCAGTTACAAAAACCGACGTAATCATTATTAAACAAATTCATTATATACTTACATAAAATCCATGGATTTAAGAAGCGCACGCCATGTATCCATGCTGCAACAAACATACAATAATAAGACACCAATTTAGATGGAAACCTATAGGAGCCATATTTCAAAAACAACAGGCGCCGTGGCCGAGTGTGCTAGTTAGCAGTACTTTTGGCGTTCACTGATTGCGACGGCGGCACTACTGTTCAGGAATATGTTTTAGGATCAGTAATAGAAATTCCTACAAAAAAATAAAAACATGGACCATTCTTTTCCAGCACTACATTCAGGAATACCTGTTGTGTCTATGGGTTTAATTCTGAAAGTTTGTTTAATGGCACGCGGTTTCTGAACCATTCTTGTTCCAAATCTGTGTGCCTTTCCGTGCTTAACTCTAATGTTAGCCGTTGACCTGTTAGCTGGGTGTAACTGTGATCGGTTATACACAGGGTCAGGTAGCCTGTAATACCTGTGTTATATTAATTTATAATGCTATAATTATACTTACATCATTATTATTTCTTTGGTTTCTAGAATTTTAGGATTCAAATAGTGGTACGTGGCAGGATTGGATGACAACTGCAATGCTCCAGTTACTACAAACCATAGCAGAAAAAGATTAGCTGGCATCTTGTGTATTTGATGTTTTGTTATTTCAAAATACGTGTACCTGAATTCCTTTTGACCCGACATGAGGTAACAGCTATAATGTCAGGTTTATGAAGTGACAAATATATGTGCATATCAAATCCCGTGGCCATAATAGGATGACCCAGAAGTGACAATTCCCTGCCAAAAGACGTGAGAAGTAGAGTAAATGGAAGAACCATTCCCTTGTTTGATGCACCATTGGCACTTGGCAGCAGTAAGTGGTTTATATGTTTCGTTTTCTTATCCGATCACCATGACCCTGAACAAATATAGATAGTCATCATAGGTTCATAGCTAACATATATTAACATAATATGCATAGCTAACATCAAAACAGGTGTTGATGAAAGAAGAAAGGGTAACTCACCCTTACCATGGTGTACTCACAAAGACGCTTCAGTCCATCTAGAGTTGACCCGGCACCCTTTTTTGTTTTACCTGTTTGACCAGACAAAAATAGAACGTATCCCAGATTACCTATTCATAAGCAAATGGGTCAAAAGTTACCTGGTCAACTGCGGAACAATCAGCATGGTTAAATTCCGATAAGTGATTGTTGAGATATTTGATCAAATTAGGCACATCTCGCCTCAGGAATATGTCCCCCAGAGCACCTCCCTCCATCGTATCATAAGCTAAATCTTATCAGTTGTATATTTTTTCCTGAACGGTTTAATATTACTAACTGGAAAACATCATGCCCTCTTTCATTCATACACATGTGGGCGTATTCGGAACCACACCGAATTTGAGGATTCCCACCAATATGGAAACAGAACAAACTGATTATATAGTAATAGACATGCCATAACATTATTTAAGCATGCGACCAAGAGCCAAAGTAATAATGCCTTACTGAAATTAATTCTAGAAACTATAAAGAGGAACAATCTTTAAGCAACTATAAGTCAACTTCAAAATATCTCACGACACGTGTCATTGCCATGTAGCATTGTCACCATATCCTTTCATGTAAAACTCAACAATATCTCGTTGGTTCTCCTCAGCAAGAACCTAGATAAAGTTTTGAAAAATAATTTATCAAAAAAATGTGAGTATACATTAATTAGTGATCTTTGAGAGAAGAGATATTTATCTGGCCAGTTGGGTTTCCTGGATTAATCACAACAAAGCCCTGACAGTGATGGCCTTTGGTCGTGCGGTTTCCAGTTGCTTTTTAAGCTCAGATATCTCTAGTCCTCACCTTGTTGCTTCATCAAGATAATAAGGAACCTGAAAATAATAACTCTTGAATTCCAATATAACAAATGAAGTTTTTCACGTCTGTCTCACAATAAATAACACATAACACCAAGCTATATAAAGTTACTACAACCACCATTTCAGGGTTAAAAAAAAAAAAAAAAAAAAAAAAAAAACATCAAAAGGGTCAAAATGTGCACAGAAAACCGACCTAGCCATAATTAGAAACCTAATATTACACAACGGAAAACTTACTTAAACGGAACCAAGTGAGCGAATGTCACTTGATTGACCATCTCCTTTTGAGGGTGCAGTATACATGTTCTTGAGCAAGTCTTGGATCTTATTATACATCATTACTTGGGAAGGTTCACTGGCACCTATACTGCTTTGTGATGCTCTTGATGAACTCTCTTGTAACTTCATTTTCTCAAATAAATAATGTTTCTCAGTTTCAGCCTCATGTAAACGTTGTTTTAAATACCTGCTTGCATAATCTATCTTCTTTCTTTTCAGCTTTAGCAAGTGCAATTCTCTGTAGCCTCTCGGCTTCTTGTCTACCCTCACTGGCCTTGGCGTCAAACATCTCGGCTTCAGCTTGTTTAAGCCTTACGATGCATTCAAGTTCATCTACTTGCTGCTTTTTCTCTTTTCTTTCGTAGATGTTGCTACGGTTAGGGATGATATAATTCAACCCACATTCTGTTATTTTATTTTTTTGATTTAGTTATTCCGTGTTTTCAGTTATAAATTGGCTTCGATACAATATCCCAATGTTTCGCGATTTAGCCTTGTCAAATCCATCACCCAATCAATAAAAAACAAAACTTAGTGCAAAAAGAACGAATCTTGAAAACACTCACAAACATTCAAATAATAATAATAATAATAATAATAATAATAATAATTAAAAAAAAAAAAAAAAATTAAGAGAGCATGACTTCTATTTCAGGACCACCTTCCATTTTTCCTTTGTAAACTATACCATTCTATGACGACCCGACAAATGTTTCTAAAATCTTCACACGCAAATTCAAGTTCTAGTCGACTGTTCAAACATATTAACACTCTGCTTGTCGTATAGGATTGTCATACATTGATAAAATTTTGATAAACAACAAAGTTTTCTCACCGGTTAAAATTTGCATATGGTATTTATTGGTTCTGTATTTTTTCCAATTAACTATGATCATTGGTTTGACTTTCCACTTTTTAGCAGCCGTGAGGATGCAAATTTGTTAGTAATTCAAATTTTTGGTATAGGTGAGTAATTGAGATTTGTGAACTGGCCAAAGTTGAGAGTGGACTGAGCCACCGAGGCCGTGTTGTTGCTTTCAGTGTATTCAGTTGGAAAGGTACAAAGGTTGAGCCTACATTTGTACAGAAGTCGCAGTTAGACACAATATTTCTTTCAAGTGATGCAACTTATACACATATTAGTTTTTTGCAGAAGAGTAGTGAAGAAAGGGAAAGATTGGTAGAGATTAAAAGCATCGAGAATGAAAGTCATAATAGACCGTTGACCATAAAGAAGAGATGTTTGACCTAAGGATACCGGTTATCATGGCTACACTTGGGTATTTGGCAAATTTAGAAGACGTTTACAGGGTGCAGGCACTTGTTTCATGATTCCTGAATGCAGATTTTTGGAGAAAGAGAGATGGAGATATATGGCGCTAAATCAGACAAATGTGGAGGTGTAGCTTTAATGTCAAAAGATTTCATTCATTTTTGTGGTTCTGGTGTTTAATTCATTTGTCAACAGAATTTATAGTAATTGTGCACCCTTTCTGCATCAAGTAAATAATATTGACTCATCAGAACTGTAAGGAGACTATCACAGATAAACAATGCCAAGGTAAAATCGCTCTAGCATTTCTGTATCATGCAGTTGTGCATTTGGACTCGAAATGAATTACATGAAAAATCTTAACATATATGTGTTCAAATTGCTCTAACACGTGTAATTAAGATGTTGAGACCACCTAATGTTGATAAAGCTTCATATAAAGATTGCAAATAGTAATGAAACCGACCAACAAATTTAGTTCATAAAAATTAATCATTGAGTTTGTATAGAGCAACAAAAGTTGGTTATCGAGTATTAGACTACAGGCAAGGTGGTTAGCAAATTAACTGATATTAATTTTGAATGAAATTTATATTGAATCAAGATAGTACCATAGATTAAAAATTGCATAGCTAAGTATCAGTCACATTCTAATATTGCTGACCTTTAACGACAAGGGATGTAGATAGCAAGTGATAATATCCTCTGTATGGTGATTCAAAATTTGTAGTCCATCGAGTCAAAAGATTGTTAGAAGTTATAACGAAAGTGAATGATAACCCGTTAACCAAATCCAGGTGGCGCATCAAGGTCGTCATCACTATCATCGCCTTGCACTTTGTGTTCTGCACCAGAAGGATCATTCTGCAATACTTCTTGTGATTGGTGGACTGTTTCTTTTTGTTGTTCTTCTGTTGGCAATGTATGAAGGGGTATAGGTGGCTGCAACTCATTAGTCTGAGAGAAACCGGGTGGTTCTTTCAATTCATTATCAGATATGTCATTAACTTCAATGGTTGATGCAACATTGGATTTATGATGATCATATTCTTTACGGGTCCGCTTTTGATCACCGCCTGAGGACTCGGCATCGTCATCACGTTTTGTTCTCGAGAGTTTATGACAGACTGCTTTCACGGTTTCTGTAATCTCACTTTTCATGCCATCAGGTGATCGGATTATTTCCAAGAGCACATCAGATATCTGTTCATTTAATTTACTCCTGTAATTCAAAATAGGTAAAAAAAATTAAATTTGAATACTTTGTGATGGCTGAAAAAACAGTGTACATCATTTCCGTGGCGATATTGCCATAATTCAAAGATAGAATGAACCCGCAATGAGGGTCATCCCTTCTTCCTACCATTTTCTTAAAAACGAAAAAAGGATCGAGAGTCACCCAAAGTGCAACTTTAACGAACAAATGTTATTAGAATTATATAACTTCTGCAGTCATATTTGACACGCTAATTACTTACAATATAACCTTTAAATGTTGGACATAAAAAGTTTCGGGTCAACCCAACCCGTTTTGACCCATTAGGCCATTTTTCCACATTTAAGCTCAATGTATCAAATATTCATCTGTTTTAAAAAAGAGCAGCAAAATAACATGGAAGATATGACATGTGTAATGGTAAATAACCTACCCAACTACTTGATGAATAGCATCAGACAGTTGTCGAGGCTTTAAGTTCTCAGCTCCAGGATGATTAATTGCCACAGACTGCTTAACAATTGACACAATATTATTACGCAGCTCTTCCTGCAACAAAAATAGAATTATGTCATACATCTTCCTCCATTGATACTCAGACAGAATATAGAAACATTTCAGTATTGTAGATTTAGCAAAATCCATATGTTGCTAAGCTCGCTAAATAAAGCTTATTGTCCAGCAATTGCATCATAAGGTGTATACACAACCCTCCTAATGGCGAAATCAGTTCCAATGGTAGTCTCTTCCAATGGTGAAATAGCTTTGGCGTTTGGCGTCCTGCACCATTCAAGTAAATGAAAAAAAGAGTGAATTTCATACACTATTAAAACTTAATTGGAAATATGTTTATAAATGAGATGTCTTACTGATAATCTCTTTAAAATTAGTGGTCATGGGTTTCCACCTGCAAATTTTTACAAAGGAAGTATATGGGATCGCTTATCCAACCTAAAAACGTCTATAAGCTACTAAATTTATGTAGAAAATAAAAGGAGATATCAAGTTCAAGGTTACTAACATACTATAGCAATTAACTTTCCAGCACCAGCCGAGCCGCCTATGAGAGCAACTATTAGGCTAGGGATTACATATTGCTAAGCCCCAGGTCAAGAAGTTTCTAAGACATGGCTTCATACACAGATCCATAAACCCCTGTATCAAAACATATGTACATAACCTTGCATGATATTCTGTGAAATTCAGTTCAAGATGTACCAGCTTGCCAGCATATGTTCGGGTTATTGTGGTGCTCTGGCCTGATGCCAACAATGCAATTGCAAAGACCTTACAGTTCCACTTGCCTATGACATTCTGTAAGCGTGATTACAAAAGACCGTCACGACGAAAACACAAGAAAAGGAAGAGCTCATTTAGTACTAATGGTGGCCTAGAAAATCGTGACCTATGCACTGGTGACCCCTGAAATCGTGACCTATGCAATGGTGATTGCTGCACTGGTGACCGATGCGATGGTGCCTTCTTTGCTCGAGCTTGAGGAGCTGAAGGACCTTCTTTTGGATCATTGGGTTTTAATGCCCAAACAGGTGCCAGGTCTTGTGCATAAAAATAATCATAAAACAGCTCTTCACCAGCTTCAATATGTTTTTGGGCATATATCTAAACCAATCCAGTGATGTCCACACTCAGACCGTGCAGAGAATACAAATATACAATGTCTATTTTAGACTATTTTATAAAGTACCTATTTTTAAGTACTTATTTTTAAGCACCTAAAGTACTTACTTTTAAGTACCTATTTTTAAGTACTTTCTCAAGACTTTATATTTACAGTACTAACCCTGTGCTTTTCATACATCAATCAAACCACTCTCCTAATGATATACCGATATTACCTGATAGTTTTCTACCTATTTTTACCTATTTTTAAGTACATGTTTACACTTTCTAACTTCAGCGTACGGAATGAACCTTATCTGTTTGATCTCCCACTAAGGAAATAACTATAACTAAACTAAACAATAGAATTACGAACACTGAATCTCCATTAACTTAATGCCTTGATCACCAGTTCAGCACAACCTACTCCAAATGAAAACTAATCTAATAATTTTACTGGCTTTTATATAAGTTATTAACATTCGACCACTCTCACTCCAAGACATACCCCTTATGTTCCCATATTATTGCTATTCCTCAAACATCACAAGTCAAAACTATTCATCTATATTATCTTAGGTTCTTAAGTCTTAACCACAATCAGTCTCTGAGCCATAGTTTAACTAACAAAACCAATCTTTTAAGCATAAATCCGTATATTTATTCTAACAGATAATTCCATGATTAGAATATATGAATCAATTGAAATTAAGACATGTAAACGAACATCCAAATCAAGAGTAAATAAAGAACAATACCTAACACCAGCATCACCAACAATCACAATCGCCATTCCTCCAGATAAACCAGCAAGACCACAAGCCAAACCAGACGAAAGATGCGCGTATCCATCAAACAAATAGTACGATTTTGCCTTGGGGTTAATTCCAGTACTGATGATAACAGCAATAATCAAACCATAGATACCAAGCACTCCAGCCATAACCACAGGCACAATCGACTTCATCACAAGCTCAGGCCTCATCACACCCATATAAGCCACACCTACACCACTCTTTGCTGTTCCATATGCCGCTCCTATACCTTCACAAAACAATCAATCAATGTATCAAAAACCTGTTTCAGTTTCTTCCCAGATCCACAATAGCAACAAATACAATTGTTCAAGCAATCCAATTACCATAAATGAGCATAAAAAGACTATTTTATAAAGTACCTATTTTTAAGTACTTACTTTTTAACCGTAACAGAAGCAGAAAAGCAATCCCAAACACTCCCTAAATAAACACATCATAATAAGAAGATATCAAAAATAGTTATTGAAAACTGGTTGAGGTACAACGTTATTTGTTCCCAGATGTTACCTGATCCCATATGTAGTAAAAAATATTCAGGAAAAAGTTATTCACCTTGAGGTACAACGTTATGTGATCCCACACACACTTTTGGCATCATAGGTCATTAAAGGAACAGCAGAACATTGTTGTTACAGATTACCATCAACATTTTGTGGCCTCGGGCAGCATCCAAATCAGGCAGTCCATGGCCACTGTCGACAACGCATCTTGGCACACACCATCCGACACAATCTCCAACTGATCTAAGCTCAAATCACTTGCTTCCTAATCGTCCATGGCTGTGGGGCGATAGTTCATCTTGAGGATCCTCTAAAGAATGCAAAGTTGTTTCATCAGAATCGGGTGACACTGGTTGTTGTTGTACCCCATAATTGTCATGAATAACATGTATACTACAAACAAAAGGTTCATAAACCATTGTAAGCACATTTTAAAAATAGAAAAATTGTAGTCACAGGTGTGGAAACGGGACCTTGGCCAGTGGAGTAAGACAGTTAGTTGTGCAGCTAGCATTTGAGACGATCATGATAGCAGATTTACATTCCTTCTAATTCACACCCATAATCAACATGGAACCATCTGCAATCGGACCTGAGATAACAACCTTCTTTGCACCTCCCTAAGATATAAAGCTGAAACAAACAAATATAATGTTATGAAGAATTTTCTGTAAGAAAAAACATACTAAAATTATAATTAAACTTCCATATACTTGCCTTCAACTTCTCATAGATAACTTCAGGGTTGTCATTAATGAGTCAAAAGTGGCACAAAGTGTGCTCAAATTCTACAGCCTTCTAAATCGTTTTAAGTGATGAAAAACGTACCATGTCTAATCATACGTGATTAGCTCATTTCCTGAGTATAGATAGTCTTCGGCTGTTAAAGCTCGTTAGCTATTCATTTTTTCTGCTCGCTGCACTCGAAATAGTCAAATGTTACAACACTGATTATGTAAGACGAATAAAATTACCAATTTACCTCTTCTTTTGGTCCTGACCTGACAGAATTACGTTCACCTAGGTGTATTCCCTCATTGATTATTAGTTTTGTGAGTTTAAACACTTACACTATACTATCAGGTGATTGGTACACTGGTCATTCTATGTCTTAGTCACTACTTTAGGTATCTACAATTATTATTACATCTAAATTGTGTTGCACAACATCATAAATTGAAGGATATTCAGGAACGATTAAACACAAGATTGGATGGTTATATGGATCGAACTAGAGAGAAGCTAGAGAGAGAATGGAAGATGGAACCTTTAGAGAGATAAACCAAAAAAGAAAATGAATAGAATGCTTGCAAAGGTCCAACGCTCTCCACATGAGGAGAGGGGTATTTATAGTTACATGCATAGCCTACATACTTTGTCCCTAGTGGACTGTGGAGCGAGCTGACAGAGGGTAAAGACCCGACTCACTCCACAATATTAATTAACTACTTTACTACTAATATTACTTGTTTTACTACGAGCTATTTAATACACGAGAGTGCTCGGGGTGACTGAGTCTTCAACTGAATATTTATATTCCTAACAATCTCCCCCTAAGGGAGGTCACCCCGATAACAATGTTCTTAAATCAAGCACTCTTTTCATGAACCTTAACTTTGTAGCTCGTATACATTGATTCTTCAGTCATTAGTAATCTTTGTGCCTTCAGCAGTGGACTTGTGACGACTTCTCCTTGTCTTGGATGATTTTGATCATTCTTCAAAAGTATCATCCAACGTGTATCTTCAAGTCATCTTTTGTCCGTATGTCTCCATGTGATGATGTATTCTTTGAGCCGACATGCTCACACTATTTGGAGTCATGATCTTTAGCATCAGAGTTTGCAGAAGCCGTGTTAAAGGTCTTTTAGGTTGATCATGACTTTGTTGAGTTACAATGATGATGTAGTGTGAACATGTGATAGAGGATTGGCATCTTTTCTGCAACCAGCTACAACAGCAACCAGCTACAGCATTCCACAGCTACAATCGCCAGAAGTTCCTGCATACGACAGTTAGCAATAAAACGTCCGGTACTTACAGGTTCGAACTTCGAGATTGTTAACAGCATAGTGTGAAAACTCTCTCTAATCCTTACCAAGACCGTTCCTAATCGAAAACCCACAGAGGGCCTTTTAAGATCCTACCGTAGTATATCAACGATTAGGTGAGTCGCTGGAGATCACTCCATGGCTGTAGACCGTTTGAAACCGCTGCGATCACTAAGCGTAATCCATAGAGAATTACCGAAGTGACCTGCTTTCAGGGCTGTTTGATGTTGACCCTGGCAGGAATTTCCATTCAATCATTGAGAATTACATTTGTAAATTCCCTCATAAATGTTCTGGCAGATTGCTAAGATCTGCGTAGGACTCATAAGTTTACAACTGGTGTCCTTAATGTTGAACAACCAGTGTAGAAATAATCCGTGTTCCTATGAGATCTTTTTATGAATCTCGAGGCTCTAGACTCTATAGTGCGTTTTGATTTAGTTAGCGGAGGCTGGAGAGGACTGCCACCTTTTCAATATCATCTAACTCAGAGTGAGAGAGACGATAGAAATGTATTGAGCTCCGTGATAATTGAAACAAGAATCCTTTGAGGGACCTTGAGTGGCTAGGGAGGGTTGTGCAGCGTATCACTGGGTCCATGATACTTTGTCTTTAATGCCAGCAATCAACTATGTGATTCTGACAGCATATGTATTGACCCGGTTTCTGCCTAAGTTGTAAGGAGGGCTATTTCTTTTCACCCTTTCTCACTTCATTTCTTTTTAATTCTTCAACCCCTTCAGTGCATACCAAGACTTCATTACTAGAACCTTGTTGGGTTTGTTCCAGTTCTAGCTCCATCTCAGTCCGCACTCTTCCCTGATTCACTTTTCTCCCTTTTTAATCATACCTAAGGACTTCTACACTATCTAGTGGATTGTCCCTGGGTAGATCCCTCCGGCTCTGGCGGGATCGTGGGAACTTGAACCTAACCTTACCATCCTTATAACTCCATGCATTAAATTAAATGATCGGTCTTTGGTGTTCTTCCACAATTGCCAAACCAAATCTTTGAAAAATCTCTCAAAGTGTTCATGATTATGAAAACATTTTGCCAACACTTGAGAGTTTTATACTTTTCAAATGGTCCCCCTCAACATGTGCTCGAGTGATTGTTTTATAAATTTGCACATGTTTGGTAGAGCTCGCACTTTTTGAATTGATCAACTTTCAGTGAATATGACTGATTCGAGACACGCTTACATCACTGGTTAGACCAACTTGAAATTATTACCCGACCTGGTCAAGTCCACAGAAAGTTTCTCGAAACGGTACACTCTACTCAGACACATCCTTTTCGAGACACGCTTACATCACTGGTTGGACCAGAGTGAAATTATTACCCGGCCAGGATATGTCCTTTTGATCAATGACAATATATGTTTCGTCAATTCATTGGTGAAGTCTGAGCCTTGCTCACGTGAGATGCCCAAATCCTTTATGTTTTGTTAAAAACCATTTGCTCCCCCTCAATATATGCATCGATATACGAAAGATTTTAGCACATATGGAAGAGCTTGCTTTTATGACCAAAACATTTTGCTCCCCCTCAATATGTGCATTGATATACAAAGCAGTTTAGCACATACGTGAGAGCTTACATTAACTTCCAAATCATCACATTTTATCAGAATTTCATATTTAAATCACATTCTCTCCCCCGATCAAAAATTTCAAACCATTTGAGATTTGTGATCCCAAGTGATTTAAATAAGTTTAGAAAATTTGGGAGAAAATGTGGTCAGGTTTAAATGTATTCTGATTTAGGAGCATACTATGCTCCCCCTGAAACAACGAGAGAGTGTCACTGCTGATGTTGCACAAATTTGGCAAGGTGTCAGAAATTTGAACAAATATGCTCCCCCTCAATTAATGACCCGTTTTCCATTTAAAGAGCTGTAGTCATTCAATTGAGCGACGGGTATTTGTGAAAATTTAATTCAATTTACCACCTTGTGTAACATCAAGACTCTCTTGAGGAATCAAACAAGATAAAGAGTCTGATGTAAAGAAGACTTCTCTTCTTATACACGAAATGACGCACTGAAATGTACATCAAGTCGGTGAAACATGGATATAAAGTAATCCATGCCCAGGTGAACATCACCCAGTTGGAGGAACAACCGTCTTTTTGGCGACGTGCTTTCCCCAGAGTGTATCGCGGGTTGCAGTATGAAGTAACTGCAAGCCATTAAGACATGTTTTAACTGATTAGTATAACTTCTGCTCGAGCTTCATTTAAAGATCCGTGTCATTGTTGAATGACATTTCTAGATCCGTAAATGTTATCGATAAACAGAAGACATGCCTAAGTAGGACTATTTTTGGTATTTTCTGATTTTTCGATTTTTTTTTTTTTTTTTTTTTTTTTTTTTTTTTTTTTAATACAAATATATTTTTCCTCCTGAAGACACTTGAGAGTTTCTGGAGATAAGCTCTTCATTCCCAGACGCGGGAGAATAAACTGAAACCTTTCTCTCGGGAGAGCCTTAGTGAAGATGTCTGCTAGCTGAAACTCTGTCCTCACAAAATACAGCTCCACGATTCCCTTTTCAACCTGTTCCCTGATGAAGTGATGCCTGATGTCGATGTGCTTTGACCTGGAGTGCTGAACATTGTTGCAACAAAGTGCAATAGCGCTTTTGTTGTCACAATATAGAGGAATTTTGTTGTATGAGAATCCATAGTCTGATAGTTGTGATCGCATCCATAGAATTTGTGCACAACAAGCCGACATAGCAATGTATTCCGCTTCAGTAGAAGATATGGATGTGCTCATTTGCTTCTTTGAAGACCAACTAACCAACTTTTCCCCTAAAAACTGAGCTCCTCCTGAAGTACTTCGACGAGTGTCCTGACACCCCGCATGATCAGCATCAGCATAAGCGGTTAACTCCATGGCTGTGTCCTTAGGGTACCAGAGACCCATATGAACTGTTCCTTAAAGATATCTGAAAACCCTTTTTACTGCTTCTAGATGCTTTTTGGTAGGTTTAGATTGATATCGCGCACACATGCATACAGCAAATAGAAGGTCTGGCCTGCTTGCAGTAATGTACATTAATGATCTAATCATGCTTCTGTACTTCGTTTGATCGACTGGAATCCCTGACGGTTCTTTATCTAGCTTAGATCTATCAATCATGGGAGTATCAACTGGCTCACTTGAATCGAATCCAAACTTTTTCAAGATTTCATATGCATATTTGGACTGATTGATGAAAATGCCTCCGGGACTTTGAGATACTTGTAATCCTAGGAAGAATGACATTTGTCCCATCATTGACATTTGGAACTTGGAGCTCATCTCATTTGAAAATCTATCACATTAACAATGATCAGATGAAGCAAATATGATGTCATCTACATAAATCTGAACAAGTAGTAGATGTTTGTTTGTCTTCCTGGTGAATAATGTTGGATCAACTACACCCTTTGAGAATCCATGATCTAGAAGAAACTTGGACAATGTATCATACCATGCTCTAGGTGCCTGCTTCAACCCGTAAAGAGCCTTCTTCAAGCGATAAACATGCGTAGGATGTTCAGCGTCCACAAATCCTTCAGGTTGGCTCACGTAGACTTCTTCCTTTAAGTCCCCATTCAGAAAAGTTGTTTTGACATCCATCTGGTAGACTATCATATTAAGACTTGCAGCATTGGCCATGAAGATTCTAATAGCTTCAATTCTAGCAACTGGAGCAAATGATTCTTCAAAATCAATGCCCTCTTCTTGTCTGTATCCTTTAGCAACTAGACGTGCCTTGTTCTTTAAAACATCCCCATGCTCATCAAGTTTTACCTTGAAGATCCACTTGAGAGCAATAATCATAGCACACTCTGGAGGAGGTACTAATTCCCATACTTCAAGTCGATCAAATTCATGAATTTCGTCTTGCATGGCCTCGAACCAACAGTCTTTGGTCATTGCATCTTTGACATCTTTTGGTTCGACTTTAGACAATACAGAATTGAAGAAACACCACAATGCATCTGTTGCCAGTTGTTTACGAGTGGATACAGGACGAGAAGGATTGCCGATAATGTTGTCAATTGGGTGATCGTTGGTCCATTTTCTGAGATGGTCATGAGGTTGAGGGTTTTGGATTGATGTTGCCGTGCTGTGTTCTTCGTGAGAGGACATGTCTGATGAGGGTTCAGGAGCAAATATGTTCTCAAAAGGAACATCATCGATAGGAGCAAAAGGATTAACTTCCAAAGAATGATCATCTGCAGATTCTTGTTGCACCGGAGAGGATTGAGTATTTGACGTTGTGGGTGATTGACTTGCAGCAGGAGCATTGAAACTGATTGAGACTGAAGCTGGATGGTTTTCTGAGCCTTGTGGAACTTGAACATCCGCAGCATCAGGTGCAGCTACTGCATTTGTGATTGTTTCATTTGTTGGCTCAAAGTATTCGTCAAACATAGGATCAAATAGCTTCTTCAACTCCTCACTCGTTGGTGGAACGAAAGACTCTGCAGGCGTGTGATTCTGTACAAGCCCTGAACTAATTGGTCCAGGTGTCAAAAGTTTAAGATCGGGTCCAGAACTGGTTTGTCCTGAAACAGTTTGCTCACTTAGCTCGTCGAACGTGACATGGATGGTTTCCATGATTTGTCGGGTTCTCTGGTTGTAGATTCTGTACCCTCTACGGTCTGGTGCGTATCCAACAAAAATACCTACATCTGCTTTAGCTTTTAACTTTCCCAAGTCTTGACTATCATTAGTTGGATAGCAAAGAGCACCAAACACACGAAGAAATGATAAATTTGGCTGCTTGTTGTGAATTAACTCATAGGGAGTCTTCTCATGAATGGGATGAATCAGAGATCGGTTTTGGGTGTAGCATGCAGTTGCAATGGCCTCTGCCCAGAGAAACATCGGTGCCTTTGAAAATATAAGCATGGTTCTTGCAGCTTCTACTAGAGTACGGTTTCGCCGTTCAACGACTCCGTTCTGCTGAGGAGTGCGAGGTATACTTTTCTAATGTGTGATGCCAATATTTTCATAAAAGTTTCTGAGTTGTTGATTGACAAACTCAGTTCCATTATCAGTGCGGATGATTCTGACAGTCTTGTTAAGCCTTACTTGCAGCTGTTTAATCAGCTTAATGATCACCTCTGGAGTCTCATCCTTGGTTCTCAAAAACTTTACCCATGTGAACCGAGAGAAGTCATCTACTATCACCAGAATATATTTCTTTCCATTTATGCTTTGTACTCTCATAGGACCGCATAGATCCATGTGGAGGGTATGAAGAACTTCCAAGTTGGTGTTGACGGTTTTGGGTTTGTGAGTCTGTTTCTTGCTTTTTCCCAGTTGACATGCAGAACAGAGATGATCTTTTTCATATTTTAATCTGGGCATTCCTCTAACAAGATCTTTGCGGGAAAGATCATTGATGGTACCGAAGTTCAGGTGGTTCAAACGACGATGCCACAGCCATGATTTTGTTTTAGAGGCTTTTGAAAGCAAGCATATAGGAGAGGACTTCAACATTTCTTCAATTGATATGGTGTATAGATTCGTACCCAGACTACCCTTGAGAAGATCTATACCATCCAATTCTCTGACGAAACATGTGTGTTTTCTGAAAGCCACTTCCAGATCAGCATCACAAAATTGACCCACAGAAAATAAATTGTGCCCTAATCCTTCCACATAGTAAACCCGTGAGATCACACTGTTACCAAACACATAATCTCCATAACCCATAATCGCACCAAAGTGGTCATTCCCGAATCTAACTGTCCCGATAAACTTTTTCACAAAGTTCTTGAGCCGTGAGCGATCCCCAGTCATATGTTTTGAGCAGCCTGAGTCCAAATACCAAAGAACGATTTGTACGACCTGCATTTGAAATCAGACAACAGTGGATAACTGAAATATGTGGATCCCTACTGAAATTTGGGGTCCGTTTGGTTAGCACACGCAAGTTCTGGAGCATTAGTCTTTTCTAATATTGATGCCTCTACAGTGGGAACTACTCTAGAGTTATCAAGAGACCTATTAAAAGGGCTATGTGTTCCTAATGGAAAGATTCGACCCGTTGGTCTCCATTCTTTAGTCTTTACAACTTTATGTTTGTTCAACTTAGGCAATGGAATCTTGTTTCCTAAACTGAATTTCCTTCCAGTGGGTCTCCATTGATACCCAACCTTAGTGAAGATTTTTCCTGTGGCTTTCCATCTTTTCACATTACTTTCAATTTTCCTAACATGCATGATATGGGGTGATACATGAGATATTAGAGACGACACAACACATTCATCATGATTAACAGAAATTAAGCATTTGTCACATGTTTTACAGACCGTTTTAGAATTCGAATTAATTACAGTACTTTTGATACTAGAATCAACACGATTCCATCTAGTCGTTACAAACTTATTGTTCCTAGGTTGGACTTCTACTCTTTTCTTGTGATCACTTTTAGCCGGCGCAGTCCTATCATTCCTTGCATTGCCTTTAGGCTTTGACCCGCTAGCTTGGGTGTCACTTCTTACTCCTGTAGAAGCAATGATGGGAACATTAGTTTGCTTGACTAACACATGCTTTCCTGATAATGATGTGCTAGGTTCTGATGTTCTTGGTGGTAAATCAAAGGACACATGCTTGTTCTTAATAGTGGACGATGAGGCACCTAAGCTATCCTTTTGGTAGCTGGACCTAGGACCCGAGCTAATAGCATATTCTAGCTGTTCTCGGATCCTTTTTGTGAGAACACATGCATAACCTATTGCCTTATCATGTGGTTTTCCTATTTTGTCCTCTTCCACAACCTCTCGAAGAGTATCAAGACCATCCCTAAGGTGACTGAGATACATCTGATGGACAGGTCTGTTATTTCTTATGGGAAATGGAATAGGCCCCATATCAACATCATATATTTTACAAGCAGAAACCTTTGATGAAACACAATTACAAGATGTACATGGCATTTTACCTTTCACCTGAGTCTTCAGATTCTCGATTTCATTTAACAAAGAAGTTATCCTTTCATTATGACTATTTCTTGTAACTTTAACTGAGTCATATAACTCTTTGTAATGTTGTTTAATCTTGGAATTTTCTTCTAAAAAACACTCATTTTCATGACGTAATTTGTTTATGATGTCTTGATATTGAAAATTCTGAGAATCTGACGACGACGGTTTATTGGTGCCATAAACATCACACTTGTTTGACTTCAATTGGGCAATTTGAGCCCTCAACAGACGAATCGTGTTAGTGTGAGCTTGAATTTTCTCATCCCGTTTGCTTAATTCAAAATATGTATCAAACTCAAGAGCATTCGAAGATGTCTTGGCATTTGATAGATTACATCTTTCTTCTAAGTGTTGATATTTTAATTGTAAATTAAGATGTTCAACCTCTAGTTTAGAAAAATGTTTGACCATGTCATCATGGTCATCATTTTGAATTTTTTCAAGCAGTTTCAAATTCTCCCCCTCAAGCTCCACAACACGATTCTGAGTAACATTTAAAGCCATAGCATACTCATGATATTGACAAGCAGATAATGCAGAATCAGTTGCAGTATAAAATACATCTTGTGCAATACATCTAGCAATCAAATTATCATAATTGATGAGCATGTTTTTCCTTTCAATTTCGCGGCTCTTAAGTTCTATTGCATATTCATTCACCTCATTTTCCATATCTTTAAACACTACTTTCATTTCTTTTATTTCTGTATTGAGGGCAGTTTGCAGCCCTTCAAAATGTTCTTTGAGTAGTTTAAAGAATGGCATAACCTCAGTTAAGTAACACCTTTTTGCATGTTCAAAACACCTTTCCCCCTCAGTAATGCCGGTTGGTGTGATTCTCTTCTTACATGTTTTATCAAAATCAGCAAACAGTTGCCAAAGCACATATAAGCTAATAAAGGACTTGCTTTCAGTGGGAAGAGACAGCGGCACCAAATTCCTAGGTATATTGGGAGGATACACCGTTATGGATGCAACTTTTCTAATGAGAGGGGTGTTGGCCTTAAGTTTTTCTTCCTTAAGTTTTTCATTATCCTGTTTCCAGAATATCTGTTCAGGTGTTAACTTCTTTTGAGGAGCAAACACAGCCAAACGATTTTCCTCACTATAGTCATGGGGCTTGATTATTATTCGTCTGGCTATGCACTCGGGATCCCTCATTTTCTCATTCATTCTTTCCTTTGTTCTCACACTCATCTCTTCCTCCTCTTTAGTGTAGATAAGATCGGGCGGGTCATGATTAGGCATGAACATCACATTAGAATCATTCAATGCAGGTTGGGCTTTCTTAGCAATCTCATGAATAGCTAATTTAGATCTGCCTACATTGCTTTCACTATGCTTGTCACTTAACTTTCTGTGCTTATACATCATTTGGGCAGTCTGTCTGGTTTGGTCTTGTGTGTACAACTTATCCTCAAGCTTATTTTTTAAGGTTTTGAGCCTAGAGAAATCATTTAAGAGTTCTTTTTCCTTTTCTTTGAATTCTAGCTTAAGTGTAGTTATACACTTTTGTACTTCCTGTTTCTGTTTGACAGACTGTTCTAGCTGACTTTTCAAAGAATTCAACTCTTGTTTTAATGTTTCTTCTCTTACTCTAGACTCTTTAATAAGTGTACTCATTTTACCTTCTAATTTCTGCTCACGTTTATTAAGCTCAAACTTAGCACGCTGTTCATACATAGCTACTTGTTCTTTATAGATGTTTAGTCTAGTGATCAAGTTATTATCAGGTGCAAGAACTGTACTTTCATGAGTGCATGCATTATCTATTTCACGTGTAATATCTACGGCACACAAGTCATTAACAACACAAGCATCATTTACAACAGAAGATTCAACATTTCGTACATCAGGCACATTTTTCTGACTCAGATATTGTTCATATGGAATCATATTGCTATTATCCATGTCAGCATTATTTGAGTCAGAGACAATTGCCTGTTGTACTTCGATGGGAAGCTTTTGTTTATCAACTATTTCATATGTGTCATATAATCTTAGTACCTCAGATATCACAGAAGCATTTGAAGAACCAGCTTTTTGAGATGGAGAGACCAAGGACGACAAATTGGCCATGAAGATAGTTTGAGCAGTTGGTTCTTCATCCACATCAGAGTCAAATGCATCACAATCATCAGCTTGGAAGACATTAGGATCATTGAGTGCCATATCTTGGACTGGTTGCTCATCTACATCAGCATCAAAAGTATTACCCCCATCACCAGCCAGAAAACAACAATTCTTCCTCATCCAATACTACTCCATTCTCTTGAGCCTGCATCAACAGCATCTTGTCCTTGAAGTAGTCTGAGTTCTGAGGTCGTTTTGGTTGATTGCAGTTTCTTGCTATATGCCCCAGACCTCCACAATTATAGCACTTGATCTGTTTCTCTTACCCCTGGTTGGCATTCCCAGCCCTGTTCTGCATAATACCTCGTCCCATGTTTCTGCCAGCTCTCCCTTGCACATTTTGAACCACAAATTTTTCCATCCTCCACCGTTGCAAGATTTCGCGGGTTGGATGAATTTCTTAACTGATTGTTGGTCTGAGGGAGAGAAGCTTTGAACTGTTGCACAAGTAAAGATACTTGGTTGGTGAGGTTATCAAGCATTTTATCAGTCTAAGTATAGCCTGAGTCAAGTTGAGGACTCATAGCAGATGATGGTTGAAAGTTTGGTACAGCAGTTGCCATGAATGCTAGTGGATCATTGGAAGTGGATGGATTCAACTTCTCTCTTAATACCCGATCAAAGACAGCATGCTTCTCATGTTGTTAAAGATAGGCATACAGCTGTTCATAGTTGGTATCCCTCAGACCTTTGTTGAGTTTGACAGCAGTAACAAATCTGTCCCATTCTGGAGTCATATTGTCCACAAACTTGGAGTTAAGTTGGATGTTGGGCATTGTCATTCTAATTATCCTCATGTCATTAACCAACTTATGGAATCTCACATAGTAGTCTGTAATATTCTCTCCTGGGTTCATTTTGAAATGTTCAAACTCATCATACAACTGAGATTCCCTGTCTTCCTTTGTCAGTTCTGACCCAGCCAACAACATCTTCACATTGTCCCATACTGCCTTGGCTTCTGTATTGAAGTTGATGAGTTTGTAGACATCCTTTGGAAGACCTTGAATGATGATATTTGAGGCTCTAATATCAGCATCGTACCTCCTCTTTTCCTCCTCAGTAAGATCATTGTACATGCGAGGTCTGTCCATACCCAGTGTGACTGTGCCATCTTCACCAGTAGTCACAGCATCTCTGGTAGTACCCATCTGAAATGGTCCTTCATCGATTGACTTAAGGATGTTTGCCCCATTATCTTTTCCCAAGCAATAAAGCCGTATTCTTTGTGCCCATGACTCATAGTCTGTCCTATCAAGCATAGGTGGACGGGTATCGGACCCAGCTGCTTGAATATCATCGGAAGGTGTGCTCGCCATTGATTTAAAAGTATCTTTAGAACCGCTAATGTACAATTCAAGAGCAAACCGCTACCCTTCTAGACAAACAGCTAACAACAAACCGCTAATAACGAGCCGCTAAAACTGAGTACCAAACCTCTGGTACAAGTCAAACCGCTAAAGTAAGCCGCTGAAGCAGATAACTGAACCGCTAATCTAAACCGCTGAAATACAGAAGTATTAAGCCGCTGAAAGCAGAACCGCTAACAGTTAAACAGCTAAGGATTAAACCGCTGAGTATTAAACCGCTGAACGATAACCCGCTAGAATCTAACCCGCTGATATTTAACTCGCTGAAACCTAAGCCGCTGGACGACTAACCCGCTGAGACAAACCCGCTGACTTTTAACCCGCTGATGATTAACCCGCTGAAACTTAAACCGCTGAATGATTAACCCGCTGAGACTAAAGCCGCTGAACTTTAACCCGCTGATTCTTAACCCGCTGAAACCCGTAAACCTCTACCACAATACGACAAACCGTAAACCTCTAACACAAAACGACAAACCGCTAGTTGACAATTTCTGACAAACCGCTGCCACTAATTGACAAACTGTCCTTTTCAGTACAATTTGTCCTTTACCAAAAACAGATAAATTACAAACCGCTATTAACCAAGCCGCTGAACCTAAACAGCCAACTTAGGTTAAACCGCTGACAAGAAACTTTCACCGAATGGTAAACCGCTGCGATGAAACTTAGTCCGAAGTGCAACCCGCTACCCAGAAACTCGTCTAATCTAACACAAACAAGTTACATACACTGTTGTAACTTATCAAGAACGATCTAAAACACCTTTTTGAACTTAAAAGTACAAATCTTACACTACTTTAACCACAAAACAAGATCAAACAAGGGTTTTTTCTTTCTTATTAGTTCGAACCAAAAAACATCCAAAAACCAAACACAAATCTGAATATGCACTACATGAATCTAACCATGGCTCTTGATACCAATTGTAGGATATTCAGGAACGATTAAACACAAGATTGGATGGTTATATGGATCGAACTAGAGAGAAGCTAGAGAGAGAATGGAAGATGGAACCTTTAGAGAGATAAACCAAAAAAGAAAATGAATAGAATGCTTGCAAAGGTCCAACCCTCTCCACATGAGGAGAGGGGTATTTATAGTTACATGCATAGCCTACATACTTTGTCCCTAGTGGACTGTGGAGCGAGCTGACAGAGGGTAAAGACCCGACTCACTCCACAATACTAATTAACTACTTTACTACTAATATTACTTGTTTTACTACAAGCTATTTAATACACGAGAGTGCTCGGGGTGACCGAGTCTTCAACTCAATATTTATATTCCTAACATAAATAGAAAAGGACATTACCTCATTTTTCAATTGCATCATGGCATCATAAATTGCAAAACCCTCTGTCGGAAGAAGATGCGACTAATTTACCCTCGCCTTCAAAAACCAACATAGAAAACAAATCAATAAGCGTATGTTTAACTGTAAATGCACAATTCAAACGTTCACAATGTTGATGGAAGTTACGGAAATTAAAATAGGGTTAGTACGGCTTATGCTAACTTAGTACTGCCACAAATCAACTTAGTACTGCTAATTGGAAAGTTTGTACCGCTAATTGGAAAGTTTGTACTGCTAATGTGAATCAACTTAGTACTGCTAATTGGAAAGTTTGTACTGCCACGAATCAATTTTTTGTAATTCTGTCTAAATCTTGATTAGTGGTTTGTGTTTTACCCAGAATCCGGTAGGATAACGATTCTTGGTTAGGTTTTACATGGGTTTGATTGTCGGACAGGGTTTGGGATTTTGGTGGCAGTTGAGATTAATGATACAATGGGCGGATCAGATAAAATAGTGCATATATGGGTGGGTTTGATGGTTAGCATTGAATTATGGTATCAACAACAAATAATCAAAATTGAATATAAAAAACCACACATAAAAATAAGAAAAGTACCGGATATCAGAATCATGAACTCATAAATCATCTCGACTTTGAAGAATGGATACATAAAACATGAAACCTGCAAAAATCAATAATTGTATTATGATCACATAGATTTTACAATTGTATTATAGAAAATACAATTCCAATGTTTTTATTTTTTTCTGTTTGTCTCTTGGCCAGTGTGAGCAATTTTATATGACCTGAATTTGACATCTATGATATTCAATGGAACCTCTTTTCTTGTGCTTTGTAAAATTGTGTTTTTGACCAGACTCTAAAATCTTCTTCTTTATCCGCTTGTGCAGCGTTTAGAGTTTCTTGGGGATGCAGTGCTGGAATATTACATTAGGATTTAGAATGGGAGGTAGAATAAAAATGCATTAGGGTTTAGCATGGGAGGTGGAATAAAAGTCGCAGTAGGGTTTAGCATGGTATGTAGAACACCGGCTTGCTTTTTATTAATTTAGTGGGTTATGTTTAGTTTGAAAGGTTTATAGATTCTTGTTTGCAAACTATAAACCAAAAACCGGTGTTGATCTAGTGGTTGGCATGGTTGTTAACATTGTGGTTGGCATGGTTGTTAATGTAATGTCTCATGTTCGAATCATACACCATGCATTTTTGTAAAAATTAAATCCGGATTTACCAAAGCAAAAAAATGCTTATGTAATAGTTGCTTAGGTGGACTAAATGTGATGACATGGCTTTTAATGACAATTACATGGCAATGACATGGACTTATGTGGCATTATCTACGTGTAACGCCTCCAGTTATATATATATATATATATATATATATATATATATATATATATATATATATATATAATATATAATTTTTTAACTACTAAACTTAGAAAATAAACAAAATAAAAGAAACATAAAGAAAAGAAAGAAAGAAAATGAAAAAGATGAAAAATGTACAACAATAAGCCTCCCCTTAGGCTTATACCTCCCCTCAATCTCAGCACTTAAGGATTGAGCATCCCAATATGAACCACCAAATAGTTGAATCTTGGCCCATCAAAAGCTTTTGTTAACAAATCAGCCACATTGTCATCAGTGTGAATTTTAAGCACTTGGATAAGATGCTTCTCATTAGCATCTCTGATAAAATGGTGCCTAATTTCTATGTGCTTAGTTCTTTGGTGAAACACTGGGTTCTTAAATATTTTGGTGTTCATAAAATTAAACCATAGTCTAATAACTGATTTTGAATCCAAAGTACCTGACCACAGCAACTAGCAGCAGCAACATACTCTGCCTCAGTAGAAGATGTAGCCACAATAGTCTGCTTCTTGCATTGCCAAGATATCAACCTCCTTCCCAGAAACTGACATCCCCCAGTAGTAGACTTTCTATCAAAGTTAGCACCAGCATAATCACTGTCACTGTAAGCTTCCAACACAAAAGGAGAATCTCTTGGGTACCAAAGACCCAACTTAGGTTGTCCTTTTAGATATTTGAAGATTTTCTTGACTGCATTCAAGTGTGAAGTTAATGGTGTAACTTGATGTCTAGAACAAGCACTGACTGCAAACATGATATCCGGCCTAGAAGCTGTCAAATACATTAGTGAACCTATCATGGATCTGTATAAGTGAACATTAACAACAGCATCAGGCTCATTATTGGACTTAGGCTTTGGAGCTTCATATGGTATAGTTGCAGTCCTCACACTTTCCAAATCAAACTTCTTAAGTATGTCTTGCACATACTTGTCCTGGCTGATAAAGATGCCATCAGGCTTTTGCTTGACCTGTAAACCCAAGAAAAAGGTAAGCTCTCCCATAGCACTCATCTCAAATTCTCCCTTCATTAGCACCTCAAACTCCCTACACCAAGCTTCCTTTGTGGAACCAAAAATGATGTCATCCACATAAACCTGAACAAGGATGATATCTTTTGAATTCTTCTTGATGAAGAGAGTCTTGTCAATTGCTCCTCTTCTGTAACCATGCTTCAGCAGAAAAGTAGACAACCTAGCATACCATGCCCTGGGTGCTTGATGAAGTCCATAGAGTGCTTTCACCACCTTGTAAACCAAATCAGGATTCTGTGGGTCCACAAAACCCTTAGGTTGAGTCACATACACTTCCTCTTCAATTTCACCATAGGGAAATGCACTCTTCACATCCATCTGATAGACAATGAATCCCATGTATGAGGCAAAAGCTAAAAATAATCTAATAGCTTCAACTCTTTCCACAGGAGCAAACACCTCATCATAGTCAATACCTTCTTCCTGCCTATGACTTTGAGCTACCAATCTAGGTTTATTTCTAACCACAATACCCCGAGCATCCCTTTTGTTTTTGAGAATCCATTTTGTCCCAATAGCATACTTTCCTTCAGGAAAAGGTACTAACTTCCAGACTTTCGGATTGTAGAACTGTTGCATTTCCTCTTGCATAGCTTCAACCCAATCAGAATCTTCAAGGGCTTGTGCTACACTGCTTGGTTTAATTTGAGACAGAAAACAAGCGTAGAGACAATGTAGATAGTCTGCGTGATTATTCCTTAGCTGATCTTGAATATAACTAAAAAATGCAGATTCTCCAAAACCAGGTTGTTTCAACTTGCTTCTTGTCTAAACAGTTGAATTGGGATCTCCAATAATCAAAGACTGAGGATGAACAGTGTTTATCCTCTTGGTAGCAGTGGGATTGACATCAAAGGTTGAGGCTTGATTAGTAATAGAGGGATTGAATTCATCATCATACGAGGAGGAAGTGAAGATGCCTGTTTTTGATTGATGATGAGGATATTCCAGCTTAGATCCTGAAGAGAGTGAATTCCCAAGGTCAGATGGACTTGGGTATCTTGTAGGAGGTTCAATGAAACCCAATGTGTCAGTCGAAGGAGTGGACAAAGGACCAGCAGGAATGGTGACACCAGCAGGAACAGAAGAACTATCAGCAGAATTGGTAGTAGCAGCAGGAACCGAAACACCACCAGCAGAATCCAGATTCCTCCGGGCTTCATCATAAGCTTTTCTAAAGATCTCCTCTATTTCTTGTGTGAATTCGAAACCAAACTTTTCAGTAGCTTCCTTGGCATTATGTTCTTGTCTTTGAAGCCTAGCAAGATCTTCTGCAAAACTTGAATCTCCTTCAGCCATTTCTGAAGAATCTTTGAGCTCAGAACCTGAAAAGTGGTTAGAGGGAAAAGAAGGAACAACAATGGGTTGTTCATCACACTCTGAATCTGAATCATCATCTGAGGTACCTGCATTGTTAGTTTCATAATCATGTGTACCTACAGATTGATTAGCTTTAAATCTAGAATAACCTAAAGTATCAGTCAGATAATCAAGGTCAAAATACCACTCATGACCTGCACCCTGTAAATTAGGTTTATCCTCAAGATATCTTAAATAGAGTGTCTTTTCTATCCTCTTAGCAGATAAATTATATACCCTATAGGCCTTACTATGAGCAGAATAACCAACAATAAACCCCTCATCTGCCTTCCCTTCAAATTTACATAGGTGATCACTTGTGTTCAATATAGTTACATGACATCCAAAAGGTTTAAGATAACTAATGTTCGGAACCTTCCCAGACAAAAGCTCATAAGGTGTTTTGTTATGAGGACTAGTGATCGAAACCCTATTCAGAACATAACAAGCAGTGCAAACTGCTTCAGTCCAAAACATGGTTGGCAACTTAGAGTCAGCCAACATTGATCTAGCTGCTTCTATAAGGGTTCTATTTTTCCTTTCAGCAACCCCATTTTGTGTGTGGGTTCTGGCATTACTATAGTCCCTTTTAATCCCCTTATGCCCACAGAGTTCAATTAGGTTAGAATTTTTAAACTCGGTCCCATTGTCACACCTTATACTCTTAACCTTTTTATTTAGCTGGTTTTCAATTAAGGCAATAAAGTCCCTAATCACAGGATAGGTTTCATCTTTAGTACCTAAGAAGAAAGTCCAAGAAAACCTGCTAAAGTCATCTGTAATCACCAGGCAGTAGTACTTATGGTCTATACTTCTGATGGAAGTAGGACCAAAAAGATCCATATGAAGTAACTGAAGAGGCTCAGTAATGGTGCTCACAGCTGTGATGGCCTTGTATAAAGCTTTGTGTTGCTTTCCTTTGTTGCAGGCAACACAATTGTGTTCATTAGTGAAGGTCTTAAGAGGGAGCCCTTGTTCCAATCCATTCTTTGCCAGCTTGTTGATGGTCTTAAAGTTCACATGTGCCATCCTCCTATGCCATTTGTTGGATTCATCCACAGATTCTTTTTCCACCAAGCAAGCCAAATCACCCTCAGGCTGGACATCATTCAGATTGAAACTGTAAAGGTTGTGTGTTCTTGGGACTTTGAGTACAACCTGACTATCATTAGGCAACTTGAAGTCTTTGGACAACACAAGACAGTCAGTCTTAGTGAAGAGAACACTGTTCTTCTTATCACATATTTGTGAGACAGAGAACAAGTTGAAGTTCTGGAGTTCCTTCACATAGAAAACATTCTCAAAATCCAGCTTGGATGTCTTAATGGTTCCCTTCCCTGTTATCTTGCCATCTCCTCCTCCAAATGTCACAGTCCCTCCATTAATGGGTATAAAGTCATGCAGTCTCTCTAGATTACCAGTCATACTTCTGGAACATCCACTGTCAACAATACCTACATCTTTACTTCTATGAGGATTATCCTACAACAAAAGAATACATACAACAACATTAGTTACATGGGAGACCCAAGCCATCACTAACTTGGGCCTGCCTAGTGGATCAATAATAATTAAACCATGGAGATTGATGAGATCCACCATTGTTCTTGGACCCCATTCTCATATAGTGGTCATTGTTTCTCCAAGAACAACCTGCTAAGGACTTAACAGCAGTTTCCCATCTTGCCCCCCCCCCCCCCCATGTGCATGGTGTCAAAATAAACAGGCCTAAGATCATTCTGAAAATAAGTGCTTGTAGGTCTGTAGAAAGGTCTAGCATCATTCCTCCTCCAACTAGCAGAATTGGTATTACCAGCTGGAACTGGCTTATAAGCAGGAACAGACTTACCTGCAGGAACTGGCTTACCAGCAGCAACAGGCTTACCAGCAGAAACTGGTTTACCAGCAGCAACAGGCTTACCAGCAGCAACAAGCTTACCTGCAGGAACTGGTCTACCAGCAGGAAAAGAAACTCTACAAGAGTTCATTCTTGCTGCTTGTGGAACATATGGGGGTATATCATTAACATTGTTCCACATAGGCCTTGTTTGACCAGCATACATACCCATCTTTTTCTCATAAAAATCACAGTCTTTGATAAGATGAGCATAACTACCACACACAAAACAAGATTTCTTCCTAAAAGACTTATTCTTAGTATAACTTTTCTTATTGCAACCAGAATTATCACAACCACAAGATGAAACAAAATTATTCTTAACAGAATTAAAACCAAAAACATCATTGTTTGAAACAGAACCAAAACTAGAAACATCATTGTTTTTAACATAATAAAGAAATATCTTCAAATGCAGCTGTCTTTGAATGAGATTCATCATCAGCTACTTCTGAGGAGAAATCTTCTGACTTGGTTGAGGTTGACTTGTCACTTGAATCACATGTGGCATAGTCATTGGTCTTGATTTCTGAAGATTTGTCACTGTTAGAACAAGAGACAAAATCATTAGAGTCACAATCAAGATCAGGCAAATCATTTGCCTTCTTGCCATAAGTCATTTGTGAATCATCAAAGTCACTATGGGGAGAGGTAGGCTTAAATGTTCCAGTTATTGGTGGAGGAACAGCATTCATTCCTCCTTCTTTTACAAACTTTACAGGTTTTTGATAGTTTACAGGTTCAGGGTCAAAAGTACTTAGCTCATTAGGGTCATAAACTTGATCTGGCCCTATGTAATCTCCATACCCTAAACCTATTTTACACCTGATAGACTGAGTACTATTGTTTAATTTAGCTAGGTTTTTAGATTGATGTTGCCAAGTATTACACCTGGCCACTTCTTTATCTAATTTGGTTTGTAAGTCCTGTTTTTCTAAAGACACCCTAGCATTTTCAGACTTAGAATATTTAAGCAAGTTAGTGGTGTTCTCTAAGTCCCTCTCCAAAACCCTTATCTTTTCCTCATATGCTAACTATTGGGTTTGATACCAAGCCTTTTGTTTCTCTAATGTTTTCAGTGAGTTTTTATAGGCTTGAACTTGTATATAATAATCTTTATACTAACTATCTATATCATCAAATTCCTTTTTCAGTTCAGCATATTTAATTTCACAACCAAAGGGACAATTTTGTACCTGAGATGGGTAGCCCATCAAACCAAATTCCCCAGCCACTTGTGCCTCAGCACCATATCCAGCAATCATCCCATAGACCTTTGCAGCTCCTCTTACTGCATCAGCTACCTCATGTTGTTCCCAATCCAGCATGGAATCCACAGACAGCAAGGCTTTGGGTTCTTCTGACTCCAATTCTTGAATCTTGAAAGCAGAATACCTTGTTTTGTCATCCACCTTCTTATCTGTGCATTCTCTAGCAAAGTGACCTGGTTGTGAGCATTTGTAGCATCTCACCTTCCTCTTGTCAAACCTTGCTCCTTCCTGTCTATCGAATTTGATCCTCCTCCCTGCCTTCTTTTCAAATCTGTAAACCTTCAATGACAGCATAGCCATCTGCCACTTGATGTCCATCTCTTCCAGATCCAGTTGATCAATCTGGTCAAAGTCTTCATAGGCAATTTGCTGTTGTGGAGCACTTTCAGCAATAAACGAATGAAGAACTTCCTCAAGTACATTGTCAGACCTTGACTGTGATCTAGGTGTTGCAGGGGAATAGGAAACTGATGAAGAAGAGGGGGTTGGGCTATCACCATATGAGACCTTGTTAGTACTGGTAGCACTAACAAATGCAATATAAGTTGGAGTGTGAGATGAGTAGGTTGAAACCCCTTTGATGTCAATTTCAAGGGTCTTAAGCTTGTTGTAAAGATCATCAAAACTCATGAAATCGATCCCACCTCTGGCCTTAAGGGTGATGGAAACCTGAGACCAGGATGGAGGCAGAGCCCTCAAAAACTTGGTGTTGCAGTCTTCATTGTCTGGCCTGGCCTGCAACTGGTTGAGTTGGCTCAGGATCTTGTGAAACCTGTCATAACCTTTGTGAATCCCTTCAGCCTCAGAGATCTTTAACTCCTGGAACTCCTGCTTGAGCATGGACTTCCTCATCTTCTTGGACTCATCATTCCCTCCAAATCTAGCTTTTACAGCAAGCCAGATCTCCCTAGCATCATCCAGGTGATGAAAGTCACCCATATGATCTTCTGGGAGAGCCTGAAGCAAAAGAGTTCTTGCCTTGGTCTCCCTTTGTACAACAACCTGCTCCTCTGCTGATATAGGTGGAAGTATGATGATGTTCCCCTTCTGATCTCTCCCAGTTTTCTTCTTGCTGTTCCCATTCAGGATCACATTCCATAGGTTATGATCACTGTTTGAGATCCAGTACTCCATCTTCATAGCCCAAATCTCGTACTCATCTTTCTTGAGGTATGGGAATTTAGCATTACTGTTAGACACAGTGGTTGTGACTATTTGTTGTTGGACTTGTGAAGTTTCAGGTTTTTCATTATTGATGACAGACTCATCAGTATTGACGTCAGCCATTGTGAAAGGGTTTAAGAGATTGTTTAGAAAACTTTTTCTTCTTTGACAGAGATCCTAACCAGGCTCTGATACCACTTGTTGGATCTAGGCCTGCTAGGGTCGTACACCTAGATAGATCTTTGAGCCTTTGTGGATCGGTAGAATGCCTATGTAATCACAAGCACGCTACAAGAGAATCTCTGAATATAAACTAATAAAGAAGAAGAAGTAACTGATAAACTTTGATCCTCTATGGATCTTTTATTAACTAATAATGTTTTCAATTGATTACAAAACTCATAGCCGCATGTTTCTTTTATACTACAAGAAACCCTAATGCAGCATTACTAAGAAAACGTGTAAAAGAGATATACACTATCTCTTCCTAAATTAACTCTAACAAACTTTCTAAACATACGGTATTACCCGCAGCAATGACAACTAACATCAGAAACAAAATGTACTACCAGCAGGAACTACATACCTGCCAGCAGGAACCACTAACACTAACAGCAGCAATGAAATAAATATTATTTCTAATAATTCCTAACAAAGAAAGATCAAGATCATGTGTTGATACCAATATGGAACAGTGTGGATTCATCTTCAAAGAATGGTGACCCTTTTACTGATGAAGCCAAGGAAGATATTGAAGATGGAAACAATGTAGATGAAGCTGATAATCAAGAGAATCAAGATAACAGTACAAATGATGATTGTACTGTTGAGCCCCAAGTTGGTACTGCTGGGCAGAATATTAATACTGCTGGCCCATCAGATACTAGTACTGCTGATTTATCAGAAGATGAGGTGGATATCAACAATCTACCACCAACCTATCTAGTTATCACTACACCACACACAAGCATACACAGATATCACTCCCTAGATAATGTGATTGGGGACATACAATCTGGTGTGAAGACAAGAAGACAAACTATGACTTCAGATCAACAAGGATTTCTTAGTACTGTTTATGAAGGAAAGCAGCATGAAGATGCCAACACATGCTTGTTTGTGTGTTTTTTCTCACAATCTGAACCCAAAAATGTTCTCAAAGCCTTAGAAGACTCAAGCTAGGTAGAAGCAATGCAAGAAGAGCTTCTCCAATTCAAGATTCAGAAGGTTTGGGTACCAGTTGACTTACCCAAGGGTATGAGGGTAATTGGAACCAAATGGGTGTTCAAAAACAAAAAGGATGAAAGCGGAATTGTGATCAGAAACAAGGCTAGGCTTGTAGCCCAGGGGTATACACAAGAAGAGGGAATAGACTATGAAGAAGTTTTTGCACCACTAGCAAGGATTGAAGCAATAACACTGTTCTTAGCCTATGCATCTTTCATGGGCTTCACTGTTTACCAAATGGATGTTAAGAGTGCCTTCCTATATGGTACTATTGAAGAGGAGGTGTATGTCTCACAACCTCCAGGTTTTGTTGATCCAGAGCATCCTGACAAGGTGTACAAGGTTATGAAAGCTCTTTATGGACTACATCAGGCTCCAAGGGCATGGTATGAGACTTTGGCTTCCTATCTGATTGAGAATGGATTCCAAAGGGGCAAGATAGATCAGACTCTATTCATCAAGAAGAACAAGAAGGATATCTTGCTAGTACAGGTGTATGTGGATGATATTATTTTTGGATCCACAAGGAAGGAAATGTGTGTAGAATTTAAGAAACTTATGCATGATAAGTTTCAGATGAGTTCCATGGGGGAACTTACCTTCTTTTTAGGATTGCAAGTGAAGTAATCAACTGAAGGCATATTTATCAGTCAAGATAAATATGTGGCAGAGATACTAAGGAAATTCCAGTTTACTGATGTTAAAGTGGCAAGCACACCAGTTGATTCAGATAAACCTTTACTTAAAGATGCTGATGGAGAAAATGTTGATGTACACACCTACAGATCTATGATAGGGTCATTGATGTATCTTACTTTATCAAGACCAGATATCATGTTTGCTATATATGCCTGTACAAGGTTTCAAGTAACTCCCAAGGCCTCTCATTTAACTGCTGTCAAAAGGATCTTTAGATATCTTAAGGGACAACCTAGGTTGGGTCTGTAGTATCTTAGGGAATTATGTTGGTGCAAGCCTAGACAGGAAATCAACAACTGGTGGATGTCAGTTCCTTGGTTGCAGACTTATATCATAGCAATGTAAGAAACAGACAATTGTGGCAACCTCTACAACTGAAGCTGAGTATGTAGCTGCTGCAAGTTGCTGTGGTCAAGTCCTATGGATTCAAAATCAACTGCTTGACTATGGGTATAATTTTATGAACACCATGATATATATTGACAATAGTAGTACAATATGCATAATTAAAAATCTAGTGCAACATTCTAAAATAAAACACATAGAAATTAGGCATCACTTTATATGAGACTGCAATGAGAAAAAATTGATTCAAGTTGTCAAAATTCATATTGATCAAAACTTTGCAGATTTTCTCACTAAAGCTTTTGATGCTGGAAGGTTTCAATACTTGGTAGCAAGTATTGGAATGCTTAACCCTTAAAATTTTTAATCCGTGTGTTTTTGTATATTAAATTGGATTTGTACTGCTAACTTTGTCAATAAGTACTGTTAAGTATAATTTGTACTGCTAGTACAAATTTCGTTTGTTTTGTTAGAACTGTTAGTCATATATTTATACTGTTATGAAGCAAGTGCTTTGCACTTTGTTTTCTTGGTTGTGGACTAACATTTGCAGGTCATGGAGTTGATAATGACAAAACCAACATGAAAGAAGTTGACTTTCCTTAAACCATGCAATATTATCAAGGATCTTTAAGAGCTCTCAAGCTCTCATGAGTAGTATTTGGAAGTTTAAGCACAAAGGAATTACTAGTGCATTGTGTAGGATTCTACAAAAATCAATTGTAATAATTCTCATTGATTAATAATAACCTTGAGTTACCGATTAATAAAACCCATTTTTACGGAGAAATTTAAAATTTTCTCAAATTATTATTCTTACCATGTTGCGTTACCGTGATATTTACTGAATAACGACACGTACCTCGAGACACGATTATACACAAACCACCATTATCACAAAACTCGAATCTCACCAATGATGAATAATACTGATAAAGTTCCTACGCTAAACTTACTTAGCATTCACTAATTAATTTCGCTAAGTACAATTAACTTTCACTAATTACCTTCATTAAATTCCTAAACTACAACCCAAATCGGGCTCCTCATTTCTCAGCCCACCATCAACATCACCACAGCCCATCACAAACCCATTACCATTTTTCTTTCTTTCTTTGTTGTTCTACCCGATCACAAACACACCCACAAAGACAAATCGTATCTTCATAATTTTGAATGTAACCTAGATATGTCTCTACACCATAAAGATCACCACCCACCAAGCTACATTTGTGCAATATCCCAACTCTAAATATCGAATGCTACTATAGAAACCAAAACTGTTTTGTTCGTCCCATATTTGCACCATACGCATACATAAATATTGCAAAACACAACCATTTCGAACCCTGCTTTTTCCTGCGTTCTTCTAATGAAATTCTTAACATAATATGATGTTGAAAAGAAGGATAGGACTGCAGAAAAAGTCTGTGGCTCGCTAGTCTCATTTTGGCACCTTATTTAATACGAACCGAATACATATATACTCCAAGAAGCAAGATACAATGTACCTACCTCCAAATATCTTCCTAAAATCTACTAATGTCAGTAAACCAGCATAGGTGTCCTCTCAATCACTGGTCATCCACAGTAGAGGCCAATGATAAGTTTTGAAAGTCAAGAGGTCAATGAAACGTGTGAAAATCCTTCTATAAGAATACCTCATCCTATCCCACTCTACCCTACCCACATTTCACTTTCTTTCACCTCATAAAATACCCTACAAAGTCCATAACCTTTCTGTCTCTCCTTGGGAAGCAAAAGAGTTAAGAAGTGAATACGTTTAAAAACGTATTCGAGCTCAGTGGACTGCCTTCATTCCTTGTGTCTCATTCGAACTTCACAGCTTCATCACCACCTTTCTAAGGTGTAGTAAGTGCCTCATGAATCTCTCTTTCTATCTTAGTTTGCATGTTAAGTCGTTTCATTCATGCATGTCGTATACGTTTCGAACGTATCATTATTCTTCTTCATATACCACGTTAAAAATGAGATGAGGAGACCTCATGTCATGATCACAGCATGATAGAACCACATTAGATCACGTATCACTATATTGACTTCTCATGCATACCACTGTTCTTAAACGTTGCATTCGAACGTCTATATATTAAGTTGTACGCATAAAATATCGAACATGGGAATTATATAAATGTCGAATGGACTCATAAGGATTCATACACTCTCACCTCTCGATCACACAAGTCACAGAACACTTAACATCGTCCCACGAATACTATAAAACCCCACGTTGAACTTATAATTGAAAGAACCAGAAATTATCTAAGTCATTTATTTTGAAAACGTGCCAAACTCGCCTAGAAAACCCTCGTGCATCTCATAAACTCATCACACAACCTAGTATTTTCTTCACATGACCCCTTAAACTACATGGCAACCTACATTTTTCGTTAAAACAACACGTCATGAAATACACAACTCGACTCTTTAAAATAGCCAAAGTGTTTGGCAAAAATCTATTTTGAAAACCTTTAAACTATAACGAATGGGTTCAAAGCCCAACTCACTGTTTTAATAAGCTATTAATAAGCTGGCTTAATGGCATTTTCAGAATAAGCTTTTGATGTAAAAATGAACCATTTTGATAATCTAAACCCCCCCAAGACCCATGGATTAATATACGTAAATAGGCTACTAAAATGGATCGTTAAAGCCCAATAATAACAAAAATAAGAAAACGGCCTAATAAAAAGTTGAAATAAGTTAAAAATCACTTAAATAAGCCTTAGGAAAACTCGCCATACTTTTCCCTACATTTTTGACATTTTTGGACTAAGAATGTAACGCAATCTGACTGGAAGGACCAAAACTGCCAAACCGAGGACTATGTGGACTGTAGCCGTGAAAACAGATTGTATAGGTTAGAAATGGACATATGATTAAATGCCAAGCCGTATATGTACATATGGACAAGTTTCGGACTATTTATGGACTTTGGACTTAACGAAAGACTAATGACGTAACGCAAGCACAGTTAGGGTAAAAAAATGTAAAATCTGGAAAAGAACACGGACCTACTGTTTATACTTGACATTCTTATTTTATTTTCCATTTTTTGTCACACCTTCACTTCATATGCATTTTACACATTTTATTTGCATATTATTTAACTTTCGATACTTAGTGACACTAGAAACATTTCGAGTTAACATTACATAACATTTCATTCATTCTTTGAAGAAATAATATTATTTGATTACTTGACACAAAAATCAAGATAATCATAATATATACCATTATTCTGGCATTATAAGCATTTCAAGCATAACTCATTCGCACTTAACGATCAGATCGGTATTCGTCACTCGTTATTCATCATTCACTAATCATTTCACACCCACCACTAGTATTTAGTCAGATTCTCAAACACTTGTATTTACCAGGTTTTGTTTTGGAGCCGTTACTATAATCACACCTGAGTTTACTTTTACCATCACCAGTAACGCTTAAGGTGAGTCATAGCCTCACTTTTACTGATTTAACTATTTTAAAACTCCGTGAGGGAGATACATGCTATAAACAGATCACAAGTATTTTCTGTATGCTTACCTGACTTGATATATGCCTAAGTTACCTTATTGCCATAAGACCCTCTATCATGAGCCATTAATCACTGCGGTGAACGCGAATATAATGAATAGATCTATTGGAGGCTGACGACCTGTCCCACTAATACTTTGACGAAATGCTTTTTGCTAGTCGTATTAGTCGTGATGCATTATATTTGAGAAAAATAGGAATTAGCAGATCCCCTATTACTCGAAGGCACATATCCATTAGTATCCCTGATGTGACTCCTCCGTTTTACGGTACTCTGTTAACGTTTGCGTGTCATGAGACTTAGGGCAATATATATGAACTGCGATATCAACTTTTAAACTGATTGTATCTCCAATACAATCCTACTTGTGTATCGAACTGATTATTAACATTCAAACTCTATGATTTCACTCAACATTTTGTTGACTTTTAAGCATGTATCTCAGGAAATTAGCGGAGCGGATCAAGGCATGGAGCGGGCAAAACCTATCTTAAATAAGGGCGTAAAATAAAGTTTGTAATTCAGTTAAAATGATGTTTCCTTGGAGAAACTGTTTGCACTATGATGTAACGCTTTTTAACTGAATTCATATTATGGACCTATAATAATTAAAAATGCCTTTACGGGCTGTTTTCTATGATTTTGTTTTCGATCCTCTCAGTAATACCCCAATTAGACTTCCGCTGCTATCTTGAAAAATTTGGGGGTGTTACAGATTGGCATCAGAGCCTCGGTTATAGAGAACCAAATGTTTTCAAACGTTGGACTATAACTACATTTTTCAAACAAATTAATTTTACACCATGTTACCTTAAGCCCTCCATGCCTGCTTGCTACCGCGCTCAGTATATTATGCATCAGGATTATCTTACACAAGTCTCTGCATACTTGATAGTTACTTACTTTTACTATATATGGATTATTACAGTACCATGTCATTCGTCACGCATTTTAGTGTATCATCGGATTCAGATTCCGAAGGATCACTAGCATCAGTTACATCACCCGTACTTCCTGGTACCGTAGCACCCGAGGTCGTGCCTGACGAGACTGAGCCCTTCGAGGAGGGTGAAGCCGCCGCCACACCCTTATTTGAGAACCCCCATGTGCTAGCTTCGCCAGCACCTACGTTGCCACCACACTTTGTTTATGACTCATATTCTCCTTTCTATATACCACCCCCTGATGACGTATACCTGGAGAGTCAGCAATGGCTTCCTGCTGATGATACGCCATCCGAGCACCACCATGTTTCACCACCCTTACCCCCTGACCGCTTACTGGAGATGCATACCCAGACATACCCACTACCACCTCGTCAGCGAGACCCGATTCCTGCGGAGGATATTCCTTCATCGAGTCGACCTCGTATTGCAGACCCATATTCACCATCATTACCCTATCCCCCTGGTTTCACTCCCCCAGCTCAGAACCCTGATGCTAGGGAAGGATTCAGACCAGTAGTCACTCATACCCTCATACCATCTACAGTGGTGACACGACTGGAGAGTCATGGAGAGCAGATTGACTCGCTTTTTTCGGATGATCGATCACATACCGCTAGACCACCCGGGGACTATTAGTGACACCTTGCATAGGTTAGCTTCCAATAGAGTAGTTGTACAGCAGTGTTTGACGCAGATGCAGTCAGATCTAGCAGACACTCGTTCTTACGCGATATCTATACGGAGAGAGGGACAGGCCCTAGCCTGGAAGGCTCATCTTACACAGCGTAGAGCCTACACATTGGAGAACATCATAGGAGATATGCAGGTTAAACATCAGGCGGAGATACAGAGACTCAGAGACCAGATCTCAGAGCTTACGAGATGTACAGCCGGACCTAGCCATTAAATGTAGTTAGCATATGTATAGTGAGAGGCATCTTAGCCTGCCGCATGTGGCAATTAATAAAGATTCTTGTATCGTTTTATTGTATAAATCAACTGATCAAGTTATTAATGTTATAATGTTGGTAGTGATGCACTATATATCTGTTGACTCATGTATTATGGTTGTTCGTATGTATTGTAATTGTATCCAGACATGTCGTGATGTTGCTTGTTACTATTATGATTCTCTAAACGTGTAAATACTATGAAAACTCAAACACATAAAGAATAGAAACTCAAAATAAAGTTGATAAATGTAGAGAAAGTTGTTGAACTTCAGCTTTTGTGATTAAATCGTTTGTTCCTTAGTAATCCCATATCCATAAATTGATTAGTTGCTTACGATGACATCCAAAGACATCGTAATTGTTGAAATATTCAATTTAATCACAATTTCACACCGTAATTATATTGTTCATGTACGCATTCTTCAAATACTCAACTATTCTATCCGAATTCTAAATCTGTGTTCTTGTGACATTAATAGAAAATGGTACGTACCAGACACGAAACTACCAACCATACCGCAGCACTAATGCCAGAGGATGTCCAGGGAATGATTGATGCCGGCATCGCCGCAGTACGCGAGGCCGATGCTGCAACCCGCTCGAGCAATAACATAGGAGCAACGACTGAAGGTGAGGCATCTACACAGCATAAATGCACTTACAAGGAATTCATGAGTTGCCAGCCAACCATCTTTAAGGGTGTAGAAGGAGTGACCAAACTAGCACAGTGGTTTGAATGCATTGAAACTGTATTCATGAGAAGCAACTGCGCAGAAAACAACAAGGTCACCTTTGCCACTAGAGTCTTAAGGGGAGGTGCCTTATCTTGGTGGAATGCTATTGTTAAAAACATGGGTGCCGAAGCAGCAATTCAAATCTCCTGGACTGAACTGAAAAAAGAAGATGTTGAAGAAGTACTGTCCTCGTACAGAGGTCAGGAAGCTAGAAGATGAATTTCATCAGTTAGTAGTGAGAAACAATGACCTGAGTACGTACAATCGGAGGTTTCAAGAGTTATCGCTTCTGTGCCCACATATGGTGCCTGACTTGGAGAAGATGTTGGAACGATAAGTGGAAGGACTACCTTCAAGTATTGAGGGAGACATCACCGCATCAAACCCAAAAACACTCGAAGCCGCAATCATGTTTGCTCAGCGAATGTTGAATCGAGTGCTTAAACGGGGTTCTACCTCCACAGTCAATGGACACAAGAGAAGTTATGATAACCATAGCAGCAGCAACAGAAACAGCAACAGTTGTTACAACAACCACAGGAACTACCACAGCAATGACCGAAGCAACAACCGCAACAGAGATCACCAGCAAAGCCGTAACGACCGTCATCAGATAAAAACCGTCGTCAAGAAGTTGCCAGGGCTTATGTGGCCGCACCTACTAAAAATAAAGCTTATGCTGGGACACAACCCCAGTGTAACAAGTGCAAATTGCATCATACCGGACCATGTACCGCAATCTGTGGTAACTGCCGAAGGGTAGGACATGTGACCAAGGATTGCCGGGTCACTGGAGCAAATGCACAACCAGTAGCAGTGAAGTGTCACGGTTGTGGTGAATTGGGACACTACAAGAGTCATTGTCCAAAGAACACCAACAATGTTGCCCGTGGAAGAGCCTACATACTTGGAGATGGAAACGCGCCCCAAAATCCCAACGTTACTACGGGTACTTTCTTACTAAACCAACGTAGCGCTAATATATTATTTGATTCTGGAGCCGATAGGAGCTTTGTATCTACTTCGTTTGCTTTATTGCTTAATATTGCACCCGTAGAATTAGATACCTCGTACGAAATTGAAATAGCCGACGGAAAATTGCTAAGCACCAACACCGTACTCGAAAACTGCACCTTAACACTCCAAGACAAATCTTTCCCAATTGATCTCATGCCCATCCAACTTGGAAGCTTTGACGCAATTGTAGGCATGGATTGGTTATCCAAACATCGTGCCAGAATCATCTGCGACGAAAAAGTCATCCAAATTCCCCTCGACAATGAAACACTCACCGTTCGTTGTGATCATTATAAAACCCAACTCAATATCATCTCGTACATCAAGACAGTGAAATACATAAACCAGGGGTGCCCCACATTTTTGGTTCAAGTGACGGAAAGCAAATCAAAAGAAAAGGAGAAACGACTAGAAGAAGTGCCAGTCGTAAACGAGTTTGCGGAAGAATTCCCTGAAGACTTGCTAGGTGTTCCACCAATTCGGAAAGTAGAGTTTCAAATCGATTTAATGCCTGGAGCAGCACCCGTTGCAAAAGCTCCTTATCGATTAGCCCCCTCCGAAATGAAGGAACTATCTGAGCAGTTGAAGGAACTGTCAGATAAAGGATTCATCCAACCAAGCTCATCACCCTGGGGAGCACCAGTCCTGTTTGTCAAAAAGAAAGACGGAACATTCCGAATGTGTATCGATTATAGAGAGTTGAAAAAACTCACAGTGAAAAATCGATACCCATTACCAAGAATTGACGATCTATTTGACCAACTACAAGGATCGAGTGTTTACTCAAAAATTGATCTAAGATCGGGGTACCACCAACTAAGAGTCAGAGAAGAAGACATACCAAAAACAGCCTTTCAAACACGGTACGGGCATTATGAATTCCGAGTAATGCCATTTGGTCTTACCAATGCACCAGCAGTGTTCATGGATCTAATGAACCGAGTATGCAAGCCATACTTGGACAAGTTCGTAATTGTATTCATCGATGACATTCTGATCTACTCACGCAACGAAAAAGAGCATGCTGAACACTTGAGAACCATTTTGGGATTACTCAAGCAAGAAAAACTGTATGCGAAATTCTCTAAATGTGATTTTTGGATTTCCACTATTCAATTCCTAGGCCATATCATCAATAGTCAAGGTATCCACGTTGACCCCGCCAAGATCGAAGCAGTTAAAGGTTGGGCATCGCCCACCACACCAACTGAAATTCGACAATTTTTAGGACTCGCTGGTTACTATCGAAGGTTTATAGAAAAAATTTCAAAAATTGCCAAACCTTTGACAGAACTCACTCAGAAAAACAATAAGTATATCTGGGAAGAGAAACAAGAATCAGCATTCCAACTCTTAAAACAGAAGCTTTGTGAAGCACCAATTTTAGCACTACCCGACGGGAGCGACGACTTTGTAGTGTATTGTGACGCATCGCATCATGGTTTAGGTGCGGTACTAATGCAAAGAAACAAAGTTATAGCTTACGCCTCCCGACAGCTCAAGAAGAATGAGGAAAACTATACCACTCATGATCTAGAACTAGGAGCAGTAGTATTCGCTCTTAAAATGTGGAGACATTACCTATACGGTACAAAGTGCACGGTATTCACCGATCACAAAAGTCTTCAACACATACAGGATCAGAAGGAGCTGAACATGAGACAGCGCCGATGGTTAGAACTACTCAACGACTACGACTGTGAAATTCGATATCACCCCGGTAAAGCGAATGTCGTGGCCGACGCATTGAGTCGGAAGGAAAGAACCAAACCCCTTAGAGTCCGATCGTTAGGAATGACAATTTGTTCACCGCTCCCATCTCAAATTCTCATAGCCCAATCAGAAGCTCTTCAGGAAGAGAACCGACCTCACGAGAAAATTGATGGCATGCCGGAAAGTGAGAACGGACTCGTAAGAAGAACCGATGGAATGTTATGCTTCAAGGAAAGATGCTGGATTCCTCTTTACGGAGGTATTCGAGACCTTATTATGCATGAATCTCACAAGTCTAAATATTCCATCCATCCGGGATCCAACAAGATGTACCAGGATCTCAAGCAACTTTACTGGTGGCCAAACATGAAAGCCGACGTCGCAACGTATGTTGGAAAGTGTTTGACTTGTTCAAGAGTCAAGGCTGAAAGCCAGAAGCCATCCGGACTACTTGTACAACCTGAGATACCAGTTTGGAAATGGGAAAGAATCACTATGGATTTTATTACCAAGTTACCAAAAACGTCAACCGGATTAGACACCATCTGGGTTATCGTCGATCGTTTGACCAAATCTGCCCATTTTCTTCCAATCAAAGAAACATACGAGATGGACACACTCGCTCAGTTGTACTTCAAAGAGATCATAATCCGACATGGAGTCCCAATCTCCATCATTTCAGATAGGGACAGCCGATTCACTTCAGGATTTTGGCAGTCTCTACAGAAAGCTCTCGGTACTCATTTGGACATGAGCACCGCCTATAATCCCCAAACTGATGGACAAAGTGAAAGGACAATCCAAACCTTGGAAGATATGCTTAGAGCATGTGTACTTGACTTCGGAAAAGGTTGGGATAAACACTTACCATTGGTTGAATTCTCTTACAACAATAGTTACCACGCTAGCCTAAAGGCCGCGCCTTTTGAAGCACTTTACGGGAGAAAGTGCAGATCACCTGTCTGCTGGACGGAAGTTGGGGACATGCAACTTACCGGACCAGAACTAATTCACGACACGACGGAGAAGATATTCAAAATCAAACATCGTCTCCAAGCCGCTCGTGACAGACAGAAGAGCTATGCAGATATGAGGAGGAAACCAATGGAATTTGAAGTTGGAGATAGAGTTATGCTAAAAGTTTCACCCTGGAAGGGAATGATACGCTTCGGAAAGCATGGAAAACTCAACCCAAGATACATTGGACCTTTTAAAATCCTCGAGAGGATTGGTCCAGTTGCTTATAGATTAGAGCTTCCAGAAGAACTCAGTAGGGTACACCCTACCTTCCACGTATCACAGCTAAAGAAGTGTTTGTCGGATGAAACTCTCGTCATCCCGCTGAAAGAGATCAGACTAGATGACAAACTTGTGTTCACAGAAGAACCAGTAGAGATAATGCACAGAGAGGTGAAGCGACTTAAGTAAAAACCGTATTCCTATTGTAAAAGTTAGATGGAACTCTAAGAGAGGACCAATGTACACATGGGAACGCGAAGACCAAATTCGTGAAAAGTATCCACACCTATTCTCGTAAATCACTCTCATTAGCTATCTCAGACTTGAATTCCGGGACGGAATTCAGAATGACGGGAGGGTACTGTAGGATTCTACAAAAATCCATTGTAATAATTCTCATTGATTAATAACAACCTTGAGTTACCGATTAATAAAACCCATTTTTACGGGGAAATTTAAAATTTTCTCTTATTATTATTCTTACCATGTTGCGTTATCATGATATTTACCGAATAACGACACGTACTTCGAGACACGATTATACACAAACCACCATTATCACTAAACTCGAATCTCACCAATGATGAATAATACTGATAAAGTTCCTACACTAAACTTACTTAGCATTCACTAATTAATTTCGCTAAGTACAAGTAACTTTCACTAATTACCTTCATTAAATTCCTAAACTACAACCCAAACCGGGCTCCTCATTTCTCAGCCCACCATCAACATCACCATAGCCCATCACAAACCCATTACCATTTTTCTTTCTTTCTTTGTTGTTCTACCCGATCACAAACACACCCACAAAGACGAATCGTATCTTCATAATTTCGAATGTAACCTAGACATGTCTCTACACCATAAAGATCACCACCCACCAAGCTACATTTGTGCAATATCCCAGCTCTAAATATCGAATGCTACAATAGAAACAAAAACTGTTTTGTTCGTCCCATATTTGAACCATACGCATACAAAAATATTGCAAAACACAACCATTTTGAACCCCGCTTTTTCCTGCGTTCTTCTAATGACATTCTTAACATAATATGATGTTGAAAAGAAGGATAGGACTGCAGAAAAAGTCTGTGGCTCGCTAGTCTCATTTTGGCACCTTATTTAATACAAACCGAATATATATATACTCCAAGAAGCAAGATACAATGTACCTACCTCCAAATATCTTCCCAAAATCTACTAATGTCAGTAAACAAGCATAGGTGTCCTCTCAATCACTGGTCATCCATAGTAGAGGCCAATGATAAGTTTTGAAAGTCAAGAGGTCAATGCAACGTGTGAAAATCCTTCTATAAGAATACCTCATCCTATCCCACTCTAGCCTACCCACATTTCACTTTCTTTCACCTCACAAAATACCCTACAAAGTCTAGAACCTTTCTGTCTCTCCTTGGGAAGCAAAAGAGTTAAGAAGTGAATACATTTAAAAACGTATTCGAGCTCAGTGGACTGCCTTCATTCCTTGTGTCTCATTCGAACTTCACAGCTTCATCACCACCTTTCTAAGGTGTAGTAAGTGCCTCATGAATCTCTCTTTCTATCTTAGTTTGCATGTTAAGTCGTTTCATTCATGCATGTCGTATACGTTTCGAACGTATCATTATTCTTCTTCATATACCACGTTAAAAATGAGATGAGGAGACCTCATGTCATGATCACAGCATGATAGAACCACATTAGATCACGTATCACTATATTAACTTCTCATGCATACCACTGTTCTTAAACGTTGCATTCGAACGTCTATATATTAAGTTGTACGCATAAAATATCGAACATGGGAATTATATAAATGTCGAATGGACTCATAAGGATTCATACACTCTCACCTCTCGATCACACAAGTCACAGAATACTTAACATCGACCCAAGAATACTATGAAACCCCACGTTGAACTTATAAGTGAAAGAACCAGAAATTATCTAAGTCATTTATTTTGAAAACGCGCCAAACTCGCCTAGAAAACCCTCGTGTATCTCATAAACTCGTCACACAACCTAGTATTTTCTTCACATGACCCCTTAAACTACATGGCAACCTACATTTTTCATTAAAACAGCATGTCATGAAATACACAGCTCGACTCTTTAAAACAGCCAAAGTGTTTCGCAAAAATCTATTCTGAAAACCCTTAAACTATAACGAATGGGTTCAAGGCCCAACTCACTGTTTTAATAAGCTCTTAATAAGCTGGCTTAATGGCATTTTCAGAATAAGCTTTTGATGTAAAAATGAACCATTTTGATAATCTAAACCCCCCCAAGACCCATGGATTAATATACGTAAATCGGCTACTAAAATGGATCGTTAAAGCCCAACAATAACAAAAATAAGCAAACGGCCTAATAAAAAGTTGAAATAAGTTAAAAATCACTTAAATAAGCCTTAGGAAAACTCGCCATACTTTTCCCTACATTTTTGACATTTTTGGACTAAGAATGTAACGCAATCTGACTGGAAGGACCAAAACTGCCAAACCGAGGACTATGTGGACTGTAGCCGTGAAAACAGATTGTATAGGTTAGAAATGGACATATGATTAAATGCCAAGCCGTATATGTACATATGGACAAGTTTCGGACTATTTATGGACTTTGGACTTAACGAAAGACTAATGACGTAACGCAAGCACAGTTAGGGTAAAAAAATGTAAAATCTGGAAAAGAACACGGACCTACTGTTTATACTTGACATTCTTATTTTATTTTCCATTTTTTGTCACACCTTCACTTCATATGCATTTTACACATTTTATTTGCATATTATTTAACTTTCGATACTTAGTGACACTAGAAACATTTCGAGTTAACATTGCATAACATTTCATTCATTCTTTGAAGAAATAATATTATTGGAGTACTTGACACAAAAATCAAGATAATCATAATATATACCATTATTCTGGCATCATAAGCATTTCAAGCATAACTCATTCGCACTTAACGATCAGATCGGTATTCGTCACCCGTTATTCATCATTCACTAATCATTTCACACCCACCACTAGTATTTAGTCAGATTCTCAGACACTTGTATTTACCAGGTTTTGTTTTGGAGCCGCTACTATAATCACACCTGAGTTTACTTTTACCATCACCAGTAACGCTTAAGGTGAGTCATAGCCTCACTTTTACTGATTTAACTATTTTATATCATTTCTTTGATGTTGAACTCCTCCGTTTTACGGTACTCTGTTAACGTTTGCGTGTCATGAGACTTAGGGCAATATATGAACTGCGATATCAACTTTTAAACTGATTGTATCTCCAATACAATCCTACTTGTGTATCGAACTGATTATTAAACTTCAAACTCTATGATTTCACTCAACATTTTGTTGACTTTTAAGCATGTATCTCAGGAAATTAGCGGAGCGGATCAAGGCATGGAGCGGGCAAAACCTATCTTAAATAAGGGTGTAAAATAAAGTTTGTAATTCAGTTAAAATGATGTTTCCTTGGAGAAACTGTTTGCACTCTGATGTAACGCTTTGTAACTGAATTCATATTATGGACCTATAATAATTAAAAATGCCTTTGCGGGCTGTTTTCTATGATTTTGTTTTCGATCCTCTCAGTAATACCCCAATTAGACTTCTGCTGCTATATTAAAAAATGTGGGGGTGTTACACATTGTGTGAGCAGCTTATGGTGGTTCAGTTGCTAACATAATAGGTTGATGATGGACAGAGTTTGGAAATTCATTAACAAAGGTTTTATACCTAAGTTAATTGATTCTTTAAAACTTCTTTCTTGAGATCTTATTATGATGTTTTGTATTGAATTGATGGCTTAGTTAGTCAGATAGTAACTGACATAACTCACTTTCTACCATTTTATACTTTTGTATACTGAGTTAGTCTAAGGACATCTGGTAGAAAGAACAGCGAGCAAACGTGAATCTAACACTTGTGTTAGAGGCAACAACTGCCACGAGCTGGAAACCCTGTCAAGAAAGCTCTTTGAATGAGTTTATCTGATCACAGGCAGTTATTTATAACTGAAAACATTGGTTCTCGCACAACCAGATGTTGCATTAAACCGAAATCTTGATTGAGTGTCTGTCCTTACACTTAATCCCTTCAAAATGATTTTTAGTAGTATGATCTTTAATCAAAATTGTGTTCATACTTGATTCGGTTAAAATCAAGTCATATTTTTCCTAGGAAACACAAGTGAAGTATGTGTGACCCGGTTCGTTATCCCCGATGAGAGTTGAATGGAATTTGTGAGATCGGGTTTGTGAATCGTGTTTGAAATATGAAATTTGAGAGATTTTGGATTTTGATTAATTTTCCTACAATTACGGGAAGCATAAATAAGCTACGGGAAACTTAAACATGTAAATCTATGAAGCAAAATTAAGCACAAACTAGAAAACGCGAATTGGGAAATCTAAAAACGAGCTTAAAAGTAAAATCTTTCAAAAACTAATCCTACAATTTCCAAATTATTTTTCCTACATGCTAAATGACAAAATAAAATTTTGAAAAAAAGAATTTTGTTTTTCTGAGTTTTATTTTATTTAATACGAATTAAAAACTAATTTAAACTAATTAAATTATTAAAAATACTAAAACTGTTTATAAAAATCTGGAAATTTCTGAGTAAATACTTTGATATGTACTAAATCTAAGAAAATTAATTTTGAGGAAACAACTTTTAAAAATAAGCAGAAAATAAGCAGTACGGTGCAATAAGCTAAAATGAGAAAAACAAAGTTAAATAAAAAGTTTTGCAAATGTTAAATAACTAAAGGCCTAGGGCAGATGGTAAACGTGAGGTTTTGTTTCCTGAGTTATCAGGGTTCGAACCCTGGTCTTGCCCTTTTTCTAAACTATTTTTTTTTTTTTTTTTTTTTTTAAAAAAAAAAAACCCTATTAAGCAACAATAAACAAGCACTTTTTGTAAAAGAAATTATTTTTGAAACTTAAGAAAAAGCTAAGAAAAAGCTGTTTGAAACTGGGCAGTTGGCTTTTAAAAAAAAAAGAGAGAAACTAAGGCTAACAAATGATGAATAGGCTAGGAACAAGCTAAAATGGTGACTGAAATTGAATAAATAAATGAAAGTAATCTATAAAAACACTGAATAAGCTACAAACACAGACAAATAAGCACTAAGACAAGGTGATAAGCACACAAGATCTGCTGAAATGCTAATGGTGCAGGGGAAACAAGGGCTAATTCAAGGCCTGTAAAAGCTATCTAAGCAAGATCTTAAAATCCAAAGAAAAATATTAGTGGCTAGATAAGCTGGCCAACTAACTTAGTGCCAAGTTTCAGCTTGTGAAAACTTAAAATGAAGCTATAAAAAAATCCTAGAAGGGCTGCAAACTAGAAAAATCAACAATTGCAGACTGCATAATGCAGGTCTGAGCTTAACTCTGGTTTGGGGCTTAGGGGCACTTGACAAGGCACAAGAGGTAAACTCAAATGACCAAATGACTTCTAATAACACCAAAAATAAGTGCCAAAAAGAGCTTAAGCTCTTGGGAGCTTATTGGACCAGTTGACAGCTTATGTCTGCACTAGCAGACTTGAATACTTACAAATCCTCAAAACTAGTACAATGCTTCTACTAACATCTCCTAAATAATAACTTAATCAAGATCAAACTTGGAAAAGTTGCAAAGGAACAGTGATACTACAATTTTACCCGTTTGACTGCTAATTCCAAACACCCTCTTATTATAACTGTTTAGAGTATAACACTAGAAACTGCTAATTTAACTTAAGATACTGACTAATTAGTGATAGACTAGCTTAATGAAGATGAAATAAGCAACTTTAATATACTATTAAGCACTAAATAAGCCAACTACAAATTAAGCCTAGTTTGACTGTTTTTAAGTTTTTAAGTAAAAATGAGATTGAAGCTAACTCTAACTATCAAATTAACTTAAATTAACTTAAAATAACATGAATAAGCACTGAAAACAACAAGAAGCACACAATAAAGCAGTAGATAAGCAATGCTACAGTGAAATACAAAAATACAAAGAAACTTAGAAATTTCTCACTTCTGGCCTCAGCTTAACAGAGGCTCTCAATCAAGAGCAGCTACAAGCTCCTAGCTTATCAAAGATAAGCTAGGTACAGTCCATCTTGCCCAATCCATTTCGGGCAACTTCCAAATGCTTTCCACAGTCTCATGCTTGGGTAACCTGTTTTGTTTTAATTATTCTCTTTTTTTTTTCTTTTTATATTTTTAAGAGCTTATGTGAGCTTCTGAAAGGTTTGAAATGACAATGAAGTTTAAACAAGAACTTAGCTAAGAAAAGCTTTATTTTTCTAATGAAACTGAAAAAATTGTAACAACTTGAACTTGAAAACTGAAATACTTGTATTAACTTAAAAACTGATTACAACTGGAAATTAAAGAAGACTGAATTAAGATTTAAACTAAAAGCTACTTTCTACTTAACTAAAGACTAACTAAAACTAACTGCCAAAATTGGCTTACAATCGACCTATTTATACTATGATGCTAAAACTAAGGGGTCTTCACGTATGTGTTTCTTTTGTGAGACAAAGCAGTGTTATTCTTCAATTGTGCTTCTTGGAATCATTTCCCAGCATTGGATTAAAGTAGATATGATCTCAGCCGTTAAATTCCTTTTGGCGCCCAAATGGTCACATGGATTGCTGACCTGGCTTGGTATCTCGTGAAGAGGGGGAGGGATACATGTGACTAGTAAGGTGGAGTATCTAGGAGGGGGGAGGTTGAGTGTGGCAGAGGTGAAAGCAGAATAGGCAATGATGGTGGATGGTTGCTTTTTAGTTGGGCGGGAAAGGAGATAGAAGAAAGGTTGACCTAGGTCAGACCTGGGTTGTGTTTAGTTAAAACACAAAAAGGTCGGGTTTGGGTCGTGGGTGGTGATGGGCTTTTTATTTATTGGGTTGGTTATGGGTTAAGGGTTAGTGATGGGTTGTGGTTAAAATTAAATCCGGATGTAATATTAGTTATAGGATTTAATTTTAGGGACCAAAGGTGTAAATTTTGCAATCTTCAAGGACCCAATCTGCCATTTCTCAAAAGTAAAGCTAGAGACCAATCTTGTAACTCTGAAATTATCCAAGGGCCATTTGTGTCATTTTGGTATTTTTGGGGTTGACTTTGACTTTTCTTGATCAAATGCACCATCGTTGTCGAGTCGATCCAAAAATGCTCGTTTTCGCTCCGTTTTCAATCCTTCGTACCTGAAACACATAAAAACACAAAACCAATGATATCTGCAATATATTTGGGTGTTTTTGGTCGTTTTCTAGTCTAAATGGGTATAAAAATGATGAGTATTTACACACTCATCATTGTGTTCATACTGCTGAGTCAAATTTTTCCAAAAAGTTTGTACTGCCAGGCAAAAAGTTAGTACTGGTAGGCTTCAGTTTGTACTGCTGGATAGTCATTAGTACTGGTGCGAAATAACAGCTTTTTGAAAATAGCCGTTGAGAGTTAGTTGAGATTTTTATTGATCAATTCATTGTTTTAAGGGTTTCCTTTTTGGATATTTTTACTTTTAATATATTTTATTTACCTTATCTTCAATCAAAAGTTATCTTTCAATTGAAGTCGGTCTAATAGAAACCCTCATAACACTTTCATAATATCTCAATTCACTTTCTTCATCTTCTTTCTAACCTAAAATTACACTATTCACAACAGTCAAATCAACTTTTACTTCAAAATAATGGCTACTTTATCCTTTGTTGACAAGCACAACGTGGTCGCGTATTTGGAAAAAGTAGAGGATGATGCTACCTTTCATCAGATAGTGGACTTTTTAAATGGTTCTTGCATAATGTATTCTTTAACCTTAAATCCCACTATCTATGTCTCCCAAATCAAAGAGTTTTGGCAGACTGTACTGTCAAAACATTTGAAAATGGTGACAAAGAGTTAAATGCCATAGTGGATGGTAAATCTATCACTATTACTGAATCATCACTCATGAGGCATCTTCATTTGAATGATGACAATGGTATTAGTGCTATGCCAAACACTGAAATCTTTGAAACTTTATCCAAAATGGGGTACAACATCCAATCACAATCTTTAACTTTTCAAAAAGGTTGTTTTGCCCCACATTGGAGGTTTTTAATCCACACCATTCTTCATTGTCTCAGTCCTAAGAAAACCTCATAGGAACAGTTCAGTAGCAATATTGCAACTGCTCTCATTTGCTTAGTTACTGCCAGAACATTCAATTTTTCAAAACTCATCTTTGAAGGAATGGTTAAAAATGTTGACAGCAAATCAATTTTTTTTTATGTTTCCCAGGTTCATTCAAACTATTTTGAACATGATGAAAATCAACTTCTCCCTCACAAAAATGTTTATCCAACACCCAAACTTACCTAAAAACTTTTTATTAACATGAAGATGGCTTCAAAAGGGTATAGTGGGGAAGAAGTTCCACTTTTTGATTCAATGCTCCAAGCACAGGGTGAAGGATCAACAAGCCCAGTTGACTCCCAACACACACCAACTACATCAGAACAATCACCTTCACAACCAACATCATCACCAGATAGGTCTCTATCCAGAGAGGGCTCTGTTGTTCCTCAGCACAGAGACCCTACCCCTCCTAATGTAGCAGATGAGGCTGACTATGTCAGTATGGAAAGGGCTGCTTCTACTAACACCAACAGTAACAAGTTCCTATGAACCCAGTACTATTGGTGGAATCCCAAGCCAACCAAAAAATTTGGGTGGCTCAGAAACTTACCATGTGGTGGACTATGAGTCTTTGCCCCATGATGCACCTCTCCATGAAGGTAACACATCAGGAAGTGCTGAGGGCAGACAGACACTAAAAGAATTAACGGATCTATGTACAAAATTGTCTGAGAAGGCTGCTAGTTTGGAGTCTAATCTCACCTTTCACAAGAAGCTTTTTGGTAAGGTCTATACAAAGCTAGTGCTTAAGGTCAAGAAATTGGAGCAACAGGTCAAGACACTGAAAAGGAAGAGATCAGCTCATGTGGTAGAATCAACTAGTTCATCTTTTTCATCAAGCTCATCAGATGATCTGGGAAGAGATAAATGTGAGGAATCTTCGAAACAGGGGAGGAAAATTGCCCAGTTAGATCAAGATCCTAACATTTCTTTGGTTCAAGAGGAGTATGATGCTCAGGGGAGGCAAGAACAACAAATGGATCAAGGTACTGCTGATTTTACTAAAGGTACTGGTAGTGCTACACATGGTACTGCTAGTATACAAGAACAAGGTACTGGTGGTTCACAAGGTACTGCTGGTGCAGTATACATAAGAACACCAAAGAAAGCAAGAGTAGACAAGGGTAAGGGGATCATGATAGATGAAGAACCATCTTCTCAGAAGTAATCCAAGAAGGATCAAGTCCAGATAGCTCTAAATGAGGAAGTAGCTCAGAAATTTCATAAAGAAGAGTTAGCAAGGGTAGCTGATGAAGAAAGGATGGCAAGATTTATGGTTGAATATAAGGTTCAGACTAAAGAAGAAGAGACAGCTGCTCAGGTTCTTACTGATCAGAAGCTAGCTGAAAAGCTTCAAGAAGAAGAAAGATCACAATTTACTAGAGAAGAACAGGATCAAGCTATTGATGATCTATTGGAGCATATTAGAAGAAAGAAGAAAACTTATCAGAAGAAACCTCCAACAAGAAGTGAGCAACTAAGGTATATGAAGAACTACTTGAAACATCAGGATTACTGGAAGGAAAAACACTTCATAGGAAGATATCATGAAGAAATTGAGAAGTTGTATATTGAAGCTCATACAAGAATCCAGAAGTCCTTAAGAGATGAAACTGCAATAGTTGAAACTGAGTCTAGCAAGGGTATGAAAAGAATAGTAGAGCTATTGGAATCTGAGGAGTCCAAGAAGCAAAAGATAGAAGAAGAAAAGCATGATGAATCAGTTGAGGAAGAATCAGCTGATGTTGAGGAAGAGGAAGAGATACTGACTGATGAACAGATACATGGAATGATGGTGGTAGTTCCAGAAGCTTTAAATGTTGATCCCATTTAGGCCAAGCATCCCATAATTTATTGGGAGGTGTACTCAGATGGAATGATCAAGGGATGAAAGATCATTAGAGTAGGAGATCAGACTGAAGTATATAAGTTCTTTGAAGATATGATAAGAGCCTTTGACAAAGAAGATTTGCATAAGCTGTGGAGCTTAGTTCAAGAAAGGTTTAGATCTTCAGATCCTACAGATGATAAGGATGAAGAGCTATGGGTTGAGCTAAAAAGGTTGTATGAGCCAGATGCTGATGATTTACTATGGAGATTTCAAGCTCATGATTTGGCTACTACTTGGAGGTTATTTGATAACTGTGGTGTTCATCAGGTTTCTACAAAAGCAAGAGTAGAAGTTTACATGCTAGTGGAGAAGGACTATCCACTTAGAGCAGGAATCTTTATTGTTATGCTAGCTGACAAACTCAAAGTAGATGAAGACTCAGAAATGGCAAGGGAGTTAGTAAGAAAATATATCAGCAAGCAGAAGACACAAAGTCCAGAAGATAGTGTTTGGAAGACTCCTCACAATCCTCAAAGGTATGAATTTAATTCAGAAAACTTGATGATTTAGGGTAAATCACAAGTTTAGGGGAGGATTGTTGGGAATTAAATGTTTCTGACTTAGTACTGTTGAAGGATTACACTAACAGTACAAACTGTTAGTGTATAACCGAAGAACTGCTGAAGTATAACTAACAGTACAAACTCTAAGTTAGTACTGCTAGTATACTAATGAAGGTACTGCTGCATGGATAACTGCTTTAGTAGATATTGTAGAGGATAAGTATGGAATAGATCTTTTGTATATCATAATTAATTAGAAATATACGGTAGAATACTTATCTTGTAAAGGACTCCTTAAGTCTATAAAAGGAGATCCTAGGTTAGATGTTTTAGACACAAGTCATACAAGTTTTGTTAAGATTCAAGGTCGTTGTAACCCTAGTGATATTGAGATCACTCGTATTATTCTTGGATAATATTGAATCGTTTGGTGTTAAACATTGTACTCTTTCTTCATACTACGTTACTATTACATTAATCAACATCTTCTAAGTGTGGCTGAGTAGATTCCGTATACTTAACTACATAACCTCAAAGTATCCTAAACACATCATAAAGGAGTAACATCCTAAATGTTTTAAATCCTCTCATTATCATATGCCTAAATATAGCACATATTTCAAGAGACTCCTTTCTAACAAAAAGAAGCTTGAAAGTCTGGTGACTCTGGGCAAAGAATGTTCTGTTGTTATCCAAAAAGGCTTACCCAATAAGGTAGATGATCCAGGCAGTTTTACCTTGCCCTGTTCTATAGGAACCCCAACCGTAAGAAATGCCTTGGCAGACTTAGGAGCAAGCATAAACCTTATGCCATACTCACTATTTCTAAAACTTGGGTATTCAGGATTGAAGCCAATACGAATGAGTATACAGCTCGCCGAAAGATCAGTTAAATCTCCCATAGGAATCCGCGAAAATGTGTTCGTGAAGATAGGAAAATTCAAATTTCCAGTTGATTTTGTGATCTTGGAAATTGAAGAGGATGACATTGTTCCCATCATACTTGGAAGGCCATTTTTAGCCACTGCTCGTGCTATCATTGATGTTCATGATGGTAAGTTAACTTTGCGAGTAGGGACTGAAAGCTTGACCTTTGATATTAAAGATACGATGGATTTCCCTCTTCCACGAGACAACCCATTGTACTTTTTCGATGAGATTGATGAATTTGTGGATGTGATAGATGAATGCGTTGATGAACACATTGCGAATGGGTGCTTGCATGAAGACAATGTCTTAGCATTCGAGGAAGAAGAGGGTGAAACAAAAGTGGTTGGAGCAGTTTCTTTATATCCCGGAAAAGAACTCATTGAACCACTCGAGCTTCGGAAAACAGAAAATAGGCTTAAACTCTCCATCATAGGACCTCCCAAGTTAGAAATAAAAGAACTTCCAAGTTACCTGGAATATGCCTTCCTTCGAGGGGAAGACCAACTTCCAGTAATCATAAATTCCTCCCTGAAACCCAAACAAAAAGAAAAACTCTTGGATGTTTTGAAAGAATACAAGGGGGTTATCGCATGGAGTGTTGCAGACATTAAGGGAATTGATTCAACGTTTTGTACACACAAAATCCTCATGGAGGAGGATTATAAGCCGACTGTACCACCTCAGAGGCGAGTGAATCCTAACATCAAGGAAGTGGTGAAGAAGGAGGTTATCAAACTCTTGGATGCCGGCCTAATCTACCCAATTTTTGACAGCCCTTGGGTTAGTCCAGTTCAGGTTGTTCCCAAGAAATGAGGGATGACTGTTGTAAAAAATGATAAAGATGAATTGGTTCCCTAGAGAACGGTTGCCGGCTCGCGAGTCTATATCGATTATAGGAAGTTAAACGATACAACCCGAAAAGACCACTTTCCGTTACCCTTCATCGATCAAATGCTGGAAAGGTTGGCTGGTCATGATTACTGTTGTTTTCTTGATGGATTTTCAGGGTACTTCCAGATCCCTATAGCCCCGGAGGATCAAGAAAAGACTACCTTTACATTTCCTTATGGAATGTTTGCTTATAAACGCATGCCTTTTGGCTTATGTAACGCACCTGCCACCGTTCAACGATGTATGACAGTGATATTCCATGAGTTAATGGAAGATAGCATGGAGGTTTTCATAGACGATTTCTCAGTGTTTGGAGACTCCTTCGACCGTTGTCTCACCAATCTAAAAAAGATGCTTAAGCGATGTAACGAAACTAACTTAGTCCTGAATTAGGAGAAGTGCCATTTCATGGTGAATGAAGGAATTGTTCTAGGACACAAAGTCTCCGGAACTGGAATTGAGGTGGATAGAGCTAAGATCGAGGCAATATCTAAATTACCCTATCCGACAACCGTGAAAGCCATTCGTAGTTTCCTTGGACATGCTGGTTTTTATAGAAGGTTCATAAAAGACTTCTTCAAAATTGCCCGACCAATGACTCAACTGCTTGTGAAGGATGCACCATTTGACTTTTCGCAAGAATGTAAAGAGGCATTCGATCGACTCAAGCGAGATCTCATGCAAGCTCCAATAAAGGTGACTCCTAATTGGTAATTACCATTTGAGATCATGTGTGATGCTAGTGACTACGCAGTTGGGGCCGTGTTGAGATAGAGAATAAATAAACATTTCCAACCCATCTACTACGCTAGCAAAACCATGAACCCTGCACAGGAAAATTACACAACTACTGAGAAAGAAATCTTAGTTGTAGTTTTCGCATTTGATAAATTCCGGCAGTATCTTGTCCTGTCAAAAACCATCGTGTTCACTGATCATTCAGCTTTGAGGTACTTATTCTTGAAACAAGATGCTAAACCACGACTCATTCGATGGATTCTATTGCTGCAAGAATTTGATATCGAAATTCGTGATAAGAAGGGTGCTAAAAATTTAGCAGCCGATCATCTCTCTCGTCTCGAAGACCCTGACCTTGGGGAAATAAACAGCATTGAAATTCGGGATTCCTTTCCTGAAGAGCAACTGATGTTAATCTAGGATACTGAACCATGGTACGCTGATTACGCCAATTATCTGGCAAGTAGAGTTCTCCCGAATAATATGAAGAAGTAGGAGAAGAAAATATTCTTTACTAAATTAAAATACTATTTCTAGGACGAGCCTTTCTTGTTTCGCAGATGCCCAGATCAAATTATTAGGCGTTGTGTTGCAAGAGGAAAAGCAAATAGAATCATGAGAGAATTCCACGTCGGACCTTCAGAAGGCCATCATGGGATAAACACCACTGCCCGAAAAGTTTTCGATGCAGGATTCTATTGGCCCACCGTATTTCGTGATGTTAGGCAATTAATCCAAACTTTTGATGCATGCCAAAGGGTTGGAAATATTTCACGAAGGGATGAAGCGCCTCAAAACTATATACAAGTTTGCGAAATCTTCGACGTATGGGGTATCGATTTCATGGGCCCTTTTTCGTCTTCTGGAGGAAACGAATACATACTCGTCGCCATTGATTACGTGTCCAAATGGGAAGAAGCACAAGAGCTTAGGAGAAATGATGCTAGAGTAGTTATTCACTTCCTTAAGAAATTGTTTGCAAGATTTGGGGTTCCCAAGGCGCTCATTAGTTATAGGGGGACCCATTTTTGTAATGCCCAAATGGAGAAGGTGATGAAGAGGTATGGAGTGTCTCACAAATTTTCAACTGCATATCACCCTCAAACGAACGGACAAGTTGAAAATACCAATCGTGCGCTAAAACGGATATTAGAGAAAAATGGTTAATCAAAACAGAAAGGATTGGTCATTTAATTTAGATGAAGTTTTATGGGCGTTTAGGACAGCCTATAAAACACCCATAGGGACGACTCCTTTTCATTTAGTCTATGGTAAGGCATGCCATCTTCCTGTTGAACTTGAGCATAAGGCATATTAGGCATTGAAGGCTTGTAATATGGACTATTCAGAAGCAGAGGCTAATAGGTTCTTGCAACTTCAAGAGCTTGACGAATTTAGACTTGATGCTTATGAGTCATCAATAACGTATAAGGAAAGGGCTAAGAGATGGCATGATCAACGAATAAAAAGTCCTAAGGAGTTTGTGGAAGGGGATAAGGTACTCTTGTATAACTCAAGGTTGAAGTTATTCCCCAGAAAGCTTAAGTCTAGATGGTATGGGCCCTTTACGGTAAAAAGCTCATCAAGAACCGGAGCCGTGGTTTTGTTAGACCACGAAGATAAAGAATTCACCATAAATAGAAAACGAGTAAAACATCATCAAAAAGATAATAATGACTTAGTTAATGAGGAAGACATTGTTTTTGAAAATGAAGTCACGTAATAAGTCATGACTTTGAGTCTAGCTACAAGACTCGTTAATAAAGAAAAGCGCTTCTTGGGAGGCAACCCATGTTTTATTGTTTGTTTGTTTGTTTGTTTTTCTTTTGTTTGATTTCATATACATGCTCCATCATAATTGTTTATCGTTCATGTCTCGAATAATTTTGTGAAAATGCTTTATTTTGTTTTTAACTTCGCCTTAATCACATATAAAGGTATTTTACAAAAAGATAAGTGTATGGAAGATCATATTTGTTTACAAGAACAAATTCAAACATGAAAGTCAACAATTATTGATAAGCATATATATTTGTGTGATTGTTTGAGTCAAATGCTTGTATCGAGTCACAATGAATGTTCTGCAGTTTTTTCAGGTTTTAATAATCAGGTTTTTCCAGAAACAAAAAGCAAAAATACTGTCAGGTCATACCTAACATCGTCTGGGTCTATAACCCGACGGCGTCAGGCACGGTAGCAGCACAGTTTTTCAGGATTTTGTTTTTCTGCTGGAACTTAATTTTTGAAAATTTTCAGAATTTTAAATTTCCAGGAATCTGTAGACATTTATTTTGCAAGCATTATATCTTACTTTGATTTCTAGGAATTAGTTTTTATATATATAGTGTTTACCGCCGATTTTATGCGAGGTTTTGTGTTTGTTTTCTTAGTAAATTACAGGTTATATTAGACGAAAGTATACATTGGAAGTGAAGCTTATCAAGTTTATTTTCTTGTAGGAGGATCTAACCATGTTTTCACCCCGTCCATGCCAAGAAAATCAGGGGAGTATTAGTTTCTTTCATCTATTTTATTTTTCCTTTATCATAACTTTGATACTTTTCAAGAACATCAGAGACAATGTTCAATTTAAGTGTAGGGAGGGTAAAATGGGATACCTTAGAAACTATAACTTCACTTGATATTTGTTTTTTCTTTGAGTAAATGTGTAATAAAACTAAAAGAAATACTTGTTAGGGCAATTTTGGCACCAAATTTAAAATTTTTTACAACATGTAGGAGTGAAACTTTAGTCTTAATAAGCGTCTCATGGGTAGGAATTATATAGCTACCACAAAAACCCTTCCACACGAAAAAATTCCACCCCAAAAATGTGAGGTTCGCCTTTAGATCTTTAGGAAAAAGCATTAACCTTCAATGCTTATAAGTGTACCGGTAGTATATAGATTCTAGAACTTGCGTTTGGATGCATTCCGAGATCGATAGTGAGACTACATTCATGTAGTTGGGATTTACTAAATGATAAGTGGCATTAGGATAACCCTTGTTTTAAACCCGTTTTATAATTACTTGACCAATGAGCCAAGTTACTTGACCAATAAAGTCAAGTAATTTTCCCACACCCTTGCGATGTACTCATCTTTAGTACACGATACCCCTAGTACACCCCTCAAAGCCTATCTTTTTCGCGGTTCTCGTAATATTTCGGTGGATTCCAAAATATTAATAAAGGACATTGTTTACAATCCCCCCCCAAATGTACACCCAAATCGCCTTAGCCTTCCTTGTATGCACTCACCTTTAGTGCATTATTGTTACAACATTTGTGTTAAACCCTTTGTCAATTGTCTAATTGGTTACATGGTTGCTAAGTCGAGTCATATCTTGTAAATACAGTTTTGGGACGATTGGGACACATGGGTAAAAGTACTAGTTTGTTATGGAGTAATGTAGCAACCGGCATTTTAGGGCAATATTTGTTCATAAAAATTGAAACTATTTGTGACAACCGGTGATTTTTAATACTCATTTTGATGATAAATATATTTATTATTACTTATTATATATTTCCAAGCTTTTTGGACATCATTTGATTTGAAAACGAGAGATTTTCTCGTGAAACGTAAAAATAGAGCACGACGCGTATCGGCACGAGTCTAAACCTAATAATACGTTAAATAATTGATTTAAGACGTTTTCAACAAATATAGGCATATAAATAGTCGTTTTTAACGGAAAAACGATCCTAAAATTAATGGCGCAAGTTAGAAAATCTCACGAGAAACTTTACTAGCCTAAACGAGCCCGGGGAAACAAAATAACAAAATATTAGAGAAACTACACATAACCCCCTTGCGCCTAGTTTGACCACGCCCCTTTAACTTTCATCGGTTGACAACTTTGGCCCCTAGGGTTGGTATAAACCCCTCACTACCTCCCCATTTCACCAAACCCTAAACTAATAACACCTCTCCTTCTCTCTCTCATCAGCCGCCGCACCACACACACCAACCACCACCTCCACACCGCTCACCGCCACGTTTCACCACCAAACACCACCACAACCCCCTAATTTCCACCTCCCTCCACCTCTCCTCTCCTCCTTGTTTCTTTTGTATAATAAGCAACAGATCCGAGACCAAGAAGGTGGTAAAACCACCGATTAACGACCCTATGTGAACCGGTGAGGCTAGATCTAGACTTTTGGGTTGGGGTTTTAACTAAAATTTTTGGGTAACGATTTGGTAACAATAAAAATGGCTAACGAAAACTTATGGTATCATCTAGTGTGTCTCGTTCCCTTTTTGTGTCGTGCACCGTGATGGATAAGCTCGAATACGAGCTTATTCGTGGCTTATCTTGGGGTATTCGAGCTTATCGTTAAGCTCATTAGGTTAGTTGTTGATTTGTAGCTTGGGAAACTTGTTTGTGGTCCGTTTGGTTAGCTTTGGGTTTCGGTATGACTCGAACCGAGACCAAAAGGTCTTGGCGTGAGCTTGTTGTTTTTCCTGTTGATCCGTTTGATTATTCCTCGTGGCGTACGACTTGAGCTGAGACCTTAGTGTCTCGGCATGGTAAGATTTTCCGTGTCTTGTTGTGAATATGAACTCGAGCCGTAGGATTAGATTGCCTTATTTATGGTTGTGATGATTTGGACTTGAGCTTGATTTATTCATGATGTTTCAGCCATAACGAGGCTTAGCCGAGACCTTGTAGTCTCGGGAGAGCCTCGGCTTGCCTAAAGTGGTTATTTGGACATAATGCTTGGACGTGTTGACTATTGTTTGACTTGACATAATAAAACCGAGGGTGTTAGGGATTATTATGTGAATGAAGGTATAAGTTTGACCCAAGGGAATTAATGTTTGACCACAACTCGAAAAGAAAATAGTAGCTCGTGCGTTTTGACTTGTATAAACTCGAATTGGACAAAATAAAAGATATAAATAAAAACATTTGTAAGTTAAAAGGTTGTGAAGTAAATTGTTATTAAATCTAGTAATAACAAAATAAAGCATTAAAAATGTACGTGAGATATTATGGGATAAAAACGGAACACACGAGGGCTATTGGACTTTTCGAGATATGTGACCGTAGATTATCATATTTGAACTTGTTAGATAATTGATTTGGTTATTGATTGGTAAGTCGGAGTACTATGGGATATTTGCAACAACGGATTTGGAATATATATTTTGAATTGAGATATTATTAGACCTTGGACATTTTCGACTATTGGAACATGAAACGACTATAGTACATTAGACTCATAATGAATTTAATGTATTCGAGCCGTAATGGATAAACAATGGAAATAATGTCTAACGAACAATAATATTTATAAATTACACGTCATCTAAACTACTTGGAAATTATTTCTAATAAAGTCCTTCGACTTGGAATCGTTCAATGAATGAACGAGTCATGGCGAAATTTTACTTTTAAACTATAAAACAAGTATGCTTTTATAACTAAATGGGATTATGGGAAAGTACCGACGCTTACCAATCTATTCATCTTATTAGTTGTGTTTGCTATTTGTTATCTTTTTGGTTTTGCTCTGTCATCTTTTCTTGACTCGAGTCCTCGTCAATACTCTCCATGTCAATTCCGTTGTCTTGCTTCATTTTTGGCGTGTGTACTCTTGAGTCTTTTTTCTCTTCCCGTTACACGAATGATGATACCAAACACTATTAAAAAGGAAAAACAAGATTAATTTGGAAACGGAGATGGTTTATTTAGGGAATAGAAATAGCTAACCTTTAGAGACCTTTGCGCATTAAATTACTTTCTGGGATATATCTTGAAACGAGTCTTTATATTATTAGGTCGTGCCGAGTTCGTTTTGCTGTGACGTTCTAGTTGTTGTTGTGCTATACTACTCTTGATTTGTTGTGTTGTGGATTTGCTTGAATGAGGTGAGTTCTCGTAGCCCCACTTTTAATATGTTTTACCTTGGGGTGAAAATGGTACTCAATACTTTTCAAATGTTTTTATGCTGTGAACTATTGTTTTACATGATTTTGGACATATATGTGTGATGATGCGATTATATGCTGTGACATGTTTGTTTTGCGAGTGCATGACTGCGCCACTGTTAACTCTCTACTGAGAGCCCACAAGTTGATAGGTTCAGTTGATGCAACTGTTAACTCTCTTTGAAAGCCCACATGTTGATAGATCTATCGGAGTAGCTCCCCACGTGATATTGGTTATGCGTATGAGGAGCACTATAGGTTTAGTTGGCGTGACACTATTACTATTTGAAAACGTGCTTGTAATTGGTATTCATTTTCACTATTGTCCTACACTTCATTATTCACAGCTTCATGGTTTAACTTTCAAACCTACGAGCTCACCAACATTATGTTGTCGTTTTCTAGTACCATTTTCAGGTGATCATTGTTAAAATATTTGAGGGCACGTTTATTGGAGTCAGACTATTTGGTATCTTACGACCACGTTTTCAAGACAATAAGATTTCAATATGGAGACACATTTACTTTCAAGAGTTATAAAAGAATTGTTTTGTAATGATGTAAACTATTATTGAAGTTAATGTATGGTGTGAACTATAATGTTATGCAATGTGCCTTCTTCGTTACACCTCGTTTTTCCGCCATTGACGGGGTGTGACAGAATGGTATCAGAGCTTAAGGTTATAGAGAATGCCAGTTTTACAAAAATAAAAACCTCAACTATAATCAACTAAAGCTTTTTATAAAACCCCAAACTTGGTACGAGTCAATTAACCCGAGCATTCCATCATTTTTCCTAAATTACGCATAGCCTGATCAACTATACTTAATTTAGGAGTGATCATGGGATAATGGGGATAGTTACCTTATACCGTGTTTGGTTGGAGTCGGAGTCTAGATCACTTGAAAATGCATTGGTCAATGTGTGTGCATCAGCCTTACTTGTTATTTGCATATGTGGTTATGTTGTTTTGCCTTCTATTTGCTGAAGCTTTTAGCTTCTAGGACAACATGTGAGCTTATAATTGTGTACTTAAGTGCTTTGATTTGATTTGATATTGTGTGATTTAATCCGATATGTTATGATGTGTTTTGACTTGAGTTGATATGATATGGTTTGATTTGGTTGGAGTTAGAGTATTTCCTTTACCAGCGCTTGATATTAGTTATCATTATACGCAAACAAAACTCATACTATACATTATGCTAAATATATATGGCGATGCGTTATTTTGGGTAGACTATTTTGGATACGTTATTTTGGATACGCTATACAATTTTGAATACTATTTTGGAAGGTCAACATTGGTTTCACTATTTTGAAAATGCATTATATTGATATGTTATTTTGAGAACTATTTGGGTCATATTATTTTGGAAACACTATTTTGGAATACTATTTGAAAGCTATTTTGGAAACATGATTACTTTGGTATTGCCCTATGCCATTATGTCACATGCCTTGTCTCCCTACACTACTCACCTTATTAGCAAGCCTGAACACACCACATTATAAGCAAATGAGTCGGATGACATCATTAGTTGCCTTAGGAAGCAACCCATCAATCAGAATGGACACGTTAATGGCTTAGTCGTACGATTTGGACCTTGGAGACTGCAAGTGAGATAATAGGACACATGAGAAAGTGGTGACCCTAAGCTTGTCAGTTGAGTTGTTTGTATTGACCATGATAGCGATGTTCGCCCTGGTGTTCGTGTTCCAGAGTTGGTACTACTTAGATAATTCGAACACTGTTGGCCAAAATTTTTTTAAAAATGAAAGATTTTCTTGCGGGCTTTATAAAGTATGATGAATTGGTAATCCTCAAAAAGGTTGGACTGTTTTGGTATAAAAATCATTTTAAATATTTGTCCAAACGCAAATTTTCAAAAATAAATAAATAAATAAATAAACCTTTTCAATATACAAACTTTTTGGTAGTCAAATATTTTCACATGACTATAGTTGCCGAAAACTTCAAACGATGTTGCTTCAAAATACATTTATGGTCAAATTTTTAACAAATTTCAAAAACCATGACTCCAAAAGAGAACACGCACCGTCCATGGACAAACCTCGAGAACAATCACAATCCGTACATACTATGCGACCTTAGAAGTGAATCGAGCACCTCTATCCGAGACTATCAGTAGCAGTGTGCCATGCCTTGACATTATTCCTTCAAAGTACAACTTTTCTACTCATCCTAAAAGATAAGACTTTTGTGTTGATCAAAGAGCGTTGGATTAAACCATCAATGTTATTCCAGAGACAACGTAGCCTTTCGGAGTCGTAGACGAATTAGTCGCATTGGAACATGACTTCGCTCTTACATTTGGATATGAAAAAGTTGCACCGGACCATAACACTTTTGGCATTCACTTGTGACCAGATCTCTCAATGTAGTATTCGCTTGGCAAAAATTTTGAGTCCTTATATATTATAGCCCTGGATAGAGGAATAGAGTACTTAGACGTAAGAGTTTCACCTAATAATGATCTTCAAGCATTCTAGATCATTGACACCAGGTCCTGCCCATATACCTTTTGATTCATAGACCATCGTCTTCAACTGTTCGTGCATACCTGATGACACGTTCTTCCATAATGTTTACACACCACAGGCTTTTCCTTTAAAAGCCTTATTCCGCTGTGAGACTGTTAATGATCTCTATCCTCAATGATCAAACTCGATTGGATTCTACTCTTTCCTTCCAGATAATTACGTCAACGAACTCTTCCTACATAATAAGAATGTCAACATCGAAACTCCTTACTAACACCATTCAGACTTTTCCTGAGTATTAGAACCTCCTCATGAAACATAGGCATAAGACTCTTGTGATTTGAGCTGATAGGACATTGCGTACCATCCAAACACCGCCTTTTATGATATTACTTCAAAACTACGACTGCCAACTCCGTGTCACGAGTTGGGATATTCCTCCCCATTTCATTCAATTGCCTTGGAACAACTTTCTTCACATTAGGAAGCCTTCATTTTTACCTCTTCAATCTTTGTAGACGGCGATAGTTCCTTCATTCGGAGACACAGCCTTGATGATTTTCTAGCACATATGATTTTCTCCCCCTCGACTTTTGGTCAACAATTCCCTCCCAATAGCCACAAAAAATTCACCCAACTACCATGTAATCTATTCCACTAGATCTTCCCCCATAAATGCCCCGTCCAATTTTCCTCCATCCACAATTTTTTTTCAGCTAGCGTTATATTTAATTCCTTCGATCCACGGCTCATGCGACGGTATGAAGAGGAAATCACAAAGCATCTTTTGGGCACTAGACGTCGGACGGAAGCAAGTATGTTATAGATGAGCAAGATACCAGACACAACACTCGGTGCTACCCTTACTTTCTCATCAATCGCCTTAAAAGCTCATCCTTTTCCTTAGATTCTCTATTTTTCTTGTCATGTTGATCTTTTCGATAGCAACTCATATCATAGTACACCTCTTTTACGAATACATCGACTCTTGTGAGTCCACAGAGACCGTGATCCTCGTAATTCAACTAAGTAGGTGCAGCCTCACATAAAGCAACCTGAACAACTACACTAGCATCAAGTGCTCATACCAAATCTACGCCATCGTACTTAATTCATACTTCATTTTGCGCCAGTAAAACTAGCCTCAAATGCCTTGTTTTCATTCTTATAACATTAGCTTTCTCTACTGCTTGTACGAAACCATGAGAGTTACAAATCCTACAACCGTTTTGGGGCTTGATGAAGAACGTATAGATAACTACTGATCCTTCCCTCAATGGATACTCGATGATCTGCAATACATCATGACACAACGAAGATTCCTTACATACACCTATTTCAGCTCGTCTCTTCAAGATTAGGAAAACCTCCTTCAAAACCTACCTACGTAGTAGTCTCATAGACAGAGTTTCTTTCCCTGTCACCTCTACAAATTCCTCCATAAGTGACTCATTTACCTCGACAGTGCCTTGATCTTCTTCGCTAATCCCACTAATCTAAGCCGTAAGTACCTATTCTTAGTTTTGAGCAAGTCCTTAACTGAGCCAAATCATCAAAGACGTTAAATTCCTCTTTCTTAATGACTTGATTAGTAGCCTAATCTCGTGACAGTTCTTGTTTGATGAGTTGCTAGATTAAGCCAATATCAAGTTGTTACTTAGTTTAAGGTTTCGATGATTTTGATAGAAGACGAAAAAGCTTATTCCATCGAATTTGACCACCCGATAGTTACCTTCGACTGCTTGTCTCATTTCACTCAGAAGTACGAATTTGGATTAAGACGACATAGGTTACAGCTTTTAGTAGTATTTACCTTTGTTACATAAGTTACGACCGCGACATTGGATCCCTGATTCGAATTCTAGTTCTCTTGTCATGACTCTGACCTTCGTTAGGTTCTGCAAACATACGCTAATTATTTCAGTAAGAAAAGACAGAATTATTGACGCTAACATTGTGGACTAGGTTGTTAACAGCAGACTACCAGTTTCATTAGCAAGAATTTGTCATATGGATTTTCGAGCAACCCATTTTAGTAGTTAACGTGTGAAGAACCATAAGTATGGCCTAGCTGGTGACCAACTAGATATCGCCCTTAAAGTATCATCTTGACGATTTATTTCGGGTTACTGGAGAGCCGATCGAAACCCTCGTTAGGGAAGTTGAGCAACTTAGATGAGACAAGATTCTAATTATAAGTTTATTTGAGCTTAGACCGTGGACATGAGTTACTGGGGAACGAAAGGACTAGGCGAGACTTAAGTACCCACACTTTTTGGCAGTGGTACTAGTAGAATTTTAAGGACAAAATTCCGATAACGGGGATGTTCTGTAGTAACCGGCATTTTAGGGCAATACTTGTTCATAAAACTTGAAACTATTTGTGACAACCGGTGATTTTTAATACTCATTTTGATGATAATTATATTTATTATTACTTATTATATATTTCCAAGCTTTTTGGACATCATTTGATTTGAAAACGAGAGATTTTCTCGTGAAACGTGAAAATAGAGCACAACACATATCGGCACGAGTCTAAACCTAATAATACGTTAAATAATTGATTTAAGACGTTTTGAACAAATATAGGCATATAAATAGTCGTTTTTAAAGGAAAAACGATCCTAAAATTAATGGCGCAAGTTAGAAAATCTCACGAGAAACTTTACTAGCCTAAACGAGCCCGGGGAAACAAAATAACAAAAGGCTAGAAAAACTACACATAACCACCTTGCGCCTAGTTTGACCGCGCCACTTTAACTTTCAACGGTTGACAACTTTGGCCCCTAGGGTTGGTATAAACCCCTCCCTACCTCCCCATTACACCAAACCCTAAACTAATAACACCTCTCCTTCTCTCTCTTGTCAGCCGCCGCACCACACACACCAACCACCACCTCCACACCGCTCACCGCCACGTTTCACCACCAAACACCACCACAACCCCCTTATTTCCACCTTGTGAACAAGATTCAGAGGTGCACGCGCCACTAATCTACCTTACCACGCACCACCACCTCCCTCCATCTCTCCTCTTCGTTTCTTTCGTACGGTAAGCAACAGATCTGAGACCAAGAAGGTGGTAAGACCACCGGTTTACGACCCTATGTGAACCGGTGAGGCTAGATCTAGACTTTTGGGTTAGGGTTTTAACTAAAATTTATGGGTAACGATTTGGTAACAATAAAAATGGCTAACGAAAACTTATGGTATCATCTAGTGTGTCTCGTTCCCTTTTTGTGCCGCGTACCATGATGGATAAGCTCGGATACGAGCTTATCCGTGGCTTATCTTGGGGTATTCAAGCTTATCGTTAAGCTCATTAGGTTAGTTGTTGATTTGAAGCTTGGGAAACTTGTTTGTGGTCCGTTTGGTTAGCTTTGGGTTTCGGTGTGACTCGAACCGAGACCAAAAGGTCTCGGCGTGAGCTTGTTGTTTTTTCTGTTGGTCCGTTTGATTATTCCTCGTGGCGTACGAATTGAGCTGAGACCTTAGTGTCTCGGCATGGTAAGATTTTTCGTGTCTTGGTTGTGAATATGAACTCGAGTTGTAGGATTAGAATGGCCGATTTATGGTTGTGATGATTTGGACTTGAGCTTGATTTATTCGTGATGTTTCGGCCGTAACGAGGCTTAGCCGAGACCTTGTGGTCTCGGGAGAGCCTCGGCTTGCCTAAAGTGGTTATTTGGACATAATGCTTGGACGTGTTGACTATTGTTTGACTTGACATAATAAAACCGAGGTGTTAGGGATTATTATGGGAATGAGGGTATAAGTTTGACCCAAGGGAATTAATGTTTGACCACGATTCGAAAAGAAAATAGTAGCTCGTGTGTTTTGACTAGTATAAACTCGAATTGGACAAAATAAAAGAAATAAATAAAAACATTTGTAAGTTAAAAGGTTGTGAAGTAAATTGTTATTAAATCTAGTAATAACAAAATAAAGCATTAAAAATGTACGTGAGATATTATGGGATAAAAATGGAACACCGAGGGCTATTGGACTTTTCAAGACAAGTGACCGTAGATTATCATATTTGAACTTATTAGATAATTCATTTGGTTATTGACTGGTAAGTCAGAGTACTATAGGATATTTGCAACACCGGATTTGGAATATATATTTTGAATTGAGATATTATTAGACCTTGGACATTTTGGACTATTGGAACACGAAATGACTATAGTACATTAACTCATAATGAATTTAATGTATTCGAGCCGTAACGGATAAACAATGAAAATAATGTCTAACAAACAATAATATTTATAAATTACACATAATCTAAACTACTTGGGAATTATTTCTAATAAAGTCCTTCGACTTGGAAACGTTCAATGAACGAACAAGTCATGGCGAAATTTAACTTTTAAACTATAAAATGGGTATGCTTTTATATCTAAATGGGATTATGGGAAAGTACCGACGCTTACCAATCTATTCATCTTATTAGTTGTGTTTGCTATTTGTTATCTTTTTGGTTTCGCTATGTCATCTTTTCTTGAATCGAATCCTCGTCAACATTCTCCATGTCAATTCCGTTGTCTTGCTTCATTTTTGGCGTGTGTACTCTTGAGTCCATGTTCTCCTCCTGTTACACGAATAATGATACCAAACACTATTAAAAAGGAAAGACAAGATTAATTTGGAAACGGAGATGGTTTATTTCGGGAATAAAAATAGCTAACCTTTAGAGACCTTTGCGCATTAAATTACTTTATGGGATATATCTTGAAACGAGTCTTTATATTATTAGGTCATGCCGAGTCTGTTTTGCGTGATGTTCTAGTTGTTGTTGTGCTATACTACTCTTGATTTGTTGTGTTGTGGATTTGCTTGAATGAGGTGAGTTCTCGTAGCCCACTTTTAATATGTTTTACCTTGGGGTGGAAATGGTACTCAATACTTTTCAAATGTTTTTATGCTGTGAACTACTATTTTACATGATTTTGGACATATATGTGTGATGATGCGATTATATGCTGTGACATGTTTGTTTTGCGAGTATATAACTGCGCCACTGTTAACTCTCTACTGAGAGCCCACAAGTTGATAGGTTCAGTTGATGCAACTATTAACTCTCTTTGAGAGCCCACATGTTGATAGATCTATCGGGGTAGCTCCCCACGTGATATTGGTTATGCGTATGAGGAACACTATAGGTTTAGTTGGCGTGACACTATTACTATTTGATAACGTGCTTGTAATTGGTATTCATTTTCACTATTGTCCTACACTTCATTATTCACAGCTTCATGGTTTAACTTTCAAACCTACGAGCTCACCAACATTATGTTGACGTTTTCTAGTACCATTTTCAGGTGATCATTGTTAAAATATTTGAGGACACGTTTATTGGAGTCAGACTATTTGGTACCTTACTACCACGTTTTCAAGACAATAAGATTTCAATATGGAGACACATTTACTTTCAAGAGTTATAAAAGAATTGTTTTGTAATGATGTAAACTATTATTGAAGTTAATGTATGGTGTGAACTATAATGTTATGCAAAGTGCCTTCTTCGTTACACCTCGTGTTTCCGCCATTGACGGGGTGTTACAAGTAATGGGGAAGAACTATTACCCCCATATGTGCGCTAATGTTTAAAGTACTCCACGTGTTTTAATTTTCTTAATTCGGGTCATTAGTTAGTTATGTGTAAAGGATGTAAAAGTTCAAGTGTAGGGAGGTTGCAAGATCCCTTTGTAATGATGTATTATTTTGGATGGTAGGGCAAGAGTGTATGAAAGAAAATTATAAAATTAAAAAATTAAAAAAAAAAAAAAAAAAAAAAGTAGAAAATAAAAGAGAAAAAACATACAGACTACCACCCGTCTTTTATTTTTGTTTTAGTCAAGAAAGTGTCAAGAAAAATAAAAAAAAGAGTTAGTAGTTAGCGAGTCGAGTCGAGTCTTGGCTTAGCAACGCCTCATTGTACATGTAATTAACTAAGATGATTGACTTGCCACCAGTAAATTTCCCTTCTCCAACAAAACCATGTTTTTCACACCCTTACACCTAACGTTACAACGCTTTATAAGACCTCTTTGATAGTTTATCCTTGATGCTTATGCCAAAGTGGTGGAGGTTTGATCCTTTCCCAAGCCCATGGTAATCTATGTGCTATAACAGGTAGAGAGTGTTATATTTTCCCGTTCCCATTCATGTTATATAACTTTATATACCCGAGAGATGTGAGAATCCAAACACTTTACGTAAAGTGCTAGTATATAATTTCCGTGCTTAATTTGACTAACGTGGAATGATTATGTGTTGTAATTACTTTTAAATTAATGTTAAATGACCCCTAGCTTGTAAATTGATTAGAATAAAAGTATATTCGCTTAAGGACAAGCAAATCCCTAGTGTAGGGATATTTGATAAGGATTTATTTGGTACCTTTTTAAGGGGTCATTTAAGCCCAAAATATTATAAATATGATCAAATATTGCCTAAAGTCATTTCTTTTTGTATTTTAGGTACTTGGACGAGAATTCTGAAAAATTAACACTTTTTGGACGTATTTGGACGAAAAAGAGAAGAAAATGACAAAGTCGCAAAATTCAGTCGGACATGGGAGTCTGACGGCGTCACAAGCTACAACATGACGCCGTCATTTGTTAATCAAGCTGTATTTCTAGTGGAAAGCTACCAAGTGAAACCCCAGAAGAATCTGAAGACGCTATAACCTGACGCCGTCAGGTGTTAATTGAAGATGGGAGTCACGTTTTAAGCTATCAAGAGACGGCCCAGACGGTTTATCAAGTGACGGCCTCAAGTCATTCCTGACGCCGTCATAACGGCGACTTGCACAAGTCGAAACCCTAAAACATGGCGATCTAACGGCGTCACATCCATAAAGTGACGCCGTCACCAATGTAAATCTATATATATATTTTTCAAATTCTTCTCATTGTTTGTAACATCTTGGAGACATCTTTAGGGAATATCTTAAAGTAGGGTTTTGGGACAAATTTAACAGCTTTTGTGAGGCTTTCAAAGCCTTTGAACTTCAGGTTTCAATAAAGATAAGTATCCCTTTAATCATTCGATATGTCTATGTATTGTTTGATTATGTGTTTATCTTTTCTTTGTTTTAACATGCTAGCTTAAGTTTATTTGTGTTTGCTTAGATCTAGTGAAACCTAGTTGTTGAATATTGATTTGTTGTCTCTTGTTTAGTTAATTGCCTCACGTTAGGCTAAGAAAACTGGCTGACCTCTTATATGTAACTAGCTTGAACGTCTTAGAAAACGCAACCATAGAGTGCACTATTGGTTTTTCTCATTGTATTTATTGCGTGAATTGCTGCTTGTAGATCCTAGAAAACTTAATAGACTTTAAGGTTTTTAGGGGAGACTAAGATTCATAGAGTTGGGGACTTTGGCACCTCCCCGCGACCGATATTAAGGAATACAGCGCTTCAACTAAAACAAGGACGTGACAATTCGGCAGATCAATAGGAGATAACTAGGGAGTAATTAAATCTAAGTAAACACGCTTTTCCTTATCATAAGAAGTCACCAATTGTATTTTCTCTTTTTAATTAGTTTATTTTAATTGAATTATTAGTTTTTGGTTAGTTGACTAGCAAGTAATTCCGCCCACTCTTTTAAAACCCGAGATTTTTACTGCTTTCATAAAATATAAAAAAAAATACAAAAAGAAGCATCACTCACCTCTAGACCTATCTCGTCATACATCTTGACCTAACGACACTATTCCCCTATAGAATGATCAATCCCCCGGACCTACCTATACTACACTACAGCGATTTGGTACACTACCTAGAGGATTGTAAAACTACTATTCAAGGTTCTACAAATCTCGCATCAGTAATCCTATGAACATGAAATTTGTATTGTAGAAACTAGAGGGGAGGGGGTTCAATAGTTTCATCGATTATAATTACGTTTTAAAAACTTTTAATTCATTTTTGTTCCTTTTTGAAAAGCGTTTGATTCGAAGCTATGTGATATCTATCTAATGTATATGAACACAATAATAATGCGTAAAGTAAACAAAGTAAAGACAGGAGATAAAGGTAGAAAACAACCAAACTGAGACACAGAGATTTATAGTGGTTCGGCTCGAAGCTCACTCTTCGCCCTACTCCACTCTTCGAGTATCACACTCGAGAGTTCACAATCACTATGTCAACACACTCCCTTTAGGTGGAGCAAACAGTACACCAACGCTTACACTAATTTTACGACACTAAGCTGAATGTCGAGTCCTAATCCTAGCTAGAACCAATCTACACAAAAGCCCACGTGGCTACACGGACATACACCTCGTCCACTTGAATCTTCACCCTATCTAAGTCTTCACAGACCTTCACCCGGTCCTAGTCTTCACACACGGACTCACACCAAGTCCTAGTCTTCACACACCGACACACAGACTCACACCAAGTCCTAATCTACAAGCACCTACACATGGACTCACACCAAGACCTAATCTAAATACACCACTTCACGGACTTACATTTTGTCCGTATTTATACTAACACACCTAATCATGACTCACACACAAGTCGGATATACAAATTTACAATATTGACAAATGAGAGAGTTTAGAGGAAGAAAAGAATCGTAACACAAGTTATGTGTGTGTGATGACTAATCTATAACACTTTGTTTCTTGGTGAATATGAGCGTTCTTCTCTTGCACTTTGATATAGATGATGACGGGATCACTTATAAACACATATCAACACGTTATAGTGATCAAAGAAGAAGAAAGAAATAACATAATGTTTTTATGCCAAGAGGGGTTCATTTTCTGCAAGGAATAGTGCAGTATTTATAGGCACCAAGAGGAGCGGGGATGGTCCCGTAAACATTGGACGGTCCCGTATATATAAGGGACCGTTGCCTATTTAAGGGACCGTCACCTTAAGACGCTTCTATTTTTGTCCTGGTGTGGCAAAAACTTATCTGGTGAAAATTTATCTGATTTGGGCTGGAAAACTAGCTGTTAGAGAATTTTGAAATTCAAATTTATTTTCTTATTAAAACATTTCTTTATAATTACAAAAATACTTTTGTAAAAATGTTTTGTCACATAAAAATGTGAGGTTTTAAGAAAAATATCTTCTTTGATCACTTAACTAAATTGGTATAGTGTTTGTTCATACCTTAAGTGATGTTGTAGTCGAGACGTTGTTCAAACGAGTTTTCTCGATCAAAAACTTATTAAGCATAGTTTTACATAACGTGTTTTTATATTTTGTGATTATCAAAATGTATAGAGACCGAATAATGCAAATTACGTTTTTGACATTATTTGTATTAAGGGATAATTATTACACTGCTCATGTTGCCCAATGCGTTTGCTTATCCGACCCGATCTCACAAAATTCTTATATTAGACCAGGGCAACTTGTCCGACTTACTACGGGATGACACGTGTCCGACCAAAGTACGTATTGTTTTTTAGGCAACTATTAGTTGTTGGGCAACCGTATATTGGGCAAGTGGTTTTTTGGTCATTTTACATATTATACACAATTTACTCCCTTGACTCTTGTGCAGACCGTATACGAAAATAAATAAATAAAAATAAAAAAACCAAACTTTAAAAACAAACAGTCTCTCCTCTATCATCATATACCTTCTTCCCTCCATCTCGTTTCACTGTGACACACACAAAAAACATACTCGGTTTATGTTCGCGCTTTTTTATCTTGTTACACTATTATTTCAATATCCAATCTACTCCGGTTGTTTTGCCTGATTCTCAGCTGAAAACAGCTTCACTGTTCATTGAACAGTGACCCAATAAAATCAAGAATACCATCGATTGTTGATTTTATTAGCCAAAATGTGGTATAATAGGGTATGTAAATCGTATTACGAATGTTTATTACATATGTTTTGTATCATTATTGATTTTATGTTTATTTGGTTTTTCTAATTGACCTGATTTATACCAAAAGTATTTTATGCCATGTTATTGAACTACATTCATATAATTGCAATGTTATGGTTAATCGTTATAGTTTATCAAAGGTTGGCATTGTATTAATTTGTATCTTAGATAGGTGTTACTTGGATTGTACAATGATTGGTTGGTTTATAGTTTGGGTGTCCTTGTTTAAGCATCCATGTGTGTTATGATCATGTTGGATCACATTTGATTATCCATTAATAGTATCCAATGTTGTTTAAGCATATACGTTATTGGAGATGTTTTTAGTGTTGTTTGTTTGTTTAAGCTTTTATGTGGATTATGATTTTATTTGTGTTTTGGGTTGTATTTGATAAGCCACGATTTAGAGGCTTTACTTGAGACTTGTTGGTTCATAATGTGTCATCACTTATAAGTCTGAAAATTTACTGGAAATTTGGGGTGAATGATACGCCAGGCCTGAATCAAATAAGCTCACAAGCACACATATATCCGTAAACAAAACACCCCCTTAGTATGGTCCAATACTAAGGGGTTGTACTTAAGTTGTAATTACTAGGCAACTAGAAGTCATCTATAGGGGACAAGGTTCAAGCATTGAAATAGGCATTGAATGATTATTAACTATGCGTTTGTATGTATCGCCTGAACTCTTTATGATATTGTTTACGCCGCCTGTATACATGTCTTCAAACTTAATTTGTTATGAATTGTATGTTCTGAGTTAACTTATTTTTTCCTTTAAGGACTATGAAGCCAAACTAATCATTAGGAGCAAACTAAACTACTTTTGGTTAATAAATCAGAAATTAGACGCAAAATGACGGAACTTGTTTAGGAGTACCTGCTTTGGTCAATGGTTGGATCTGTTATACTTTGAACATGAAACACACCTCATAGACTATATAGTACGGAAACAAAGAAGAGTGGACGACTCTCATTATGATATGCCCTTTATCTATTACCTAGATGGACATACTCTGCATTTTGGTCGTCCTGAGTTTTGTCTAATGACGGGGTTGCGGTTTGGAAGTGTGAGCTTTGAGTTATACACTTCTGGTGATCTCAAATTTCGTGATAGGGTATTTCCTGACAAGCAAGGGTTGATTGTAACCAACTTAGACCTTATTGGTGTCATCGAGGATGAAGAGCAGTTTTGGAAGCTATCTGATGAAGACGCAATACGGATATCTCTTTTGTTAGTCTTAGAGGTTATCTTTATGGGTCGTCTGTTGACATGCCAAGTTGATGACACATTGATGAGGTTGGTTGAAAATCTAGAAGCTTGGAATGCATTTCCGTGGGGTGAACATATTTGGACCCATTTATACGACCAACTACATAATGTAATGGATAAGCACACGGAAAACCACCTTTTAGAATTGAAGAAAAACCCAAAGTATGTTCCGACATATGCTTTGTCTGGATTTGTATTTGCCTTCCAGGTTTGTATTTCTTTTTAGAGTAAACTCCAAAATACATCCCTGTGGTTTGCCCAATTTCGCACCATACATCCAAATTTTTTTTTTGAGTTTTATACATCCTCCGTTAGTAAAACTCAAACACAATACATCCACGAGGATGAACGGTGCAAAGATTGTGTCGTTAAATTGGACATGTGGCAGTTATCTCTTTTTAAGCAAGGGTATTTTAGTTTTTTTATCATTCCATCTACTTGACACTCTTTCTCTACCAATTTAATCATAAATACAAATAAAAAACACAAACACAATTCCAGATCCACATCAAAAACCCAAATCAAAATCAAAAACACAAACACAAACACCACTCTTTTTCAAAAACACAAACACAAATCAATTAAACCCAAATCATAAACCAAAATAAAAAACACAAATCAGTTAAACCCAAATCATAGCGAAGCCATCACTCAACAAGGAGGTTGGAGACAAGTTTTTATTCTGTAGATTAATGATTATGACATATTCCTTAGATTATTCATCAGTTCTATCCAACTATACCCAGTATCCTTTTTCAATACCTTTTCCTTCATAACTTTACGAACTTTCGCTATTTTCACTCCTTGAATCCATTTCATCCCAAAGACCCATAATCACTCTTCATCACAGATTCTTTTTAAGATCCGGATATATAGAAATTGACAATGGATCCATCTTCACCACCATCTTCGTCCCATCACCCTCAACCCCACTCCCTCTCATCTTCATAAAATACTCCACCCCTTCATAAAACCACGACACACGAACAAAGCCAGAAATAATACTATTCCACGAAACAACACTCTTCCACTGCATTTCATCAAACACTTTCCTTGCATCAACAATCTTTTTACACGACCCATAAAAATGAATCATGGTATTCCTCACATATACATCCGAATCGATCCCTCACATAAAAATGAATCATGGTATTCCTCACATAAAAATGAATCATGGCGACTGTTTAGAGTCTTTGGAGGTGCAAAAATGGTTTGAAATACAAAATTTGATGATTTTATAAATCGGAATTATTTGGATTTGGGTGTGAATTTGTGAGATATTTTTCATAGGAGTTGTGTGGTTTTAGTATCGAAAGTGATTTGGGTTTGAGTGAATGATTTGTGTTTATAGATCCAGTGAATGATTTGTGTTTATAGATCCAGTGAATGATTTGGGTTTGATTTGTGTTTATAGATCCAGTGAATCATGATTATTTGATTTGTGTTTAAGAATTGTGTTTGACTGATAATGTATTAAAAGAATGGTGGGTGAGAGTAGGTGTGAATAAAAGGACTAAAATACCCTTGCTTAAAAAGAGATAACTGCCAAGTGTCCAATTTAACGACACAATCTTTGCACCGTTCGTCCTCGTGGATGTATTGTGTTTGACTTTTACTAACGGAGGATGTATAAAACTCAAAAAAAAAAATTGGATGTATGGTGCGAAATTGGGCAAACCACAGGGATGTATTTTGGAGTTTACTCTTCTTTTTATTAATAATATTTTGCAGCCGAAGATTTTGACGGACTGTTAAATTGATATGTTTGTGTTTTACAATTTGTTTAGATTTGGATACTCGAGTCTTTTGAAAGATGTGAACGTTGGTGGAGTAAAGACCCAAAAGTGATTCCAAGAGCTATTGCATGGTCTAGGAAGTCGTTATTCAAAAGAAGTGACCGTTCCTACCTTTTTTCAAAGGTTACTCTTTTTCTAGTTTATTTTATGTAAAATAAAAATTCAAATACTTTTAAGGTCACATATGTTATTTGTCCCCATTTATTTGTAGGAGTTGAGTACAAGTTTTGATCTCAGACCAAATACACCTGAGTACGAGTCTTCATGGTGGACACATAGCCAAGAATATTTCCAAAACTACGTTCCCAGGGCTGCAGTCACATACAATTACACCCTCTTCGATGCTTATCTTAACATGTTGGAAAAGGCACGCAAACGGGTCACTGAGTCGTTCAAAGTAAATTCCACTCAATGCAGGACTTGTAATAGTTCAACAACCAAGAGGCTTAAGGATCGTGTCATTGCTGAGCTGAATCACCAAGTATTGAAACTTGAGATTATTATTGAGGTTTCGTTGTATTCAGCATAATATATGAATAGTATGCACTCTGTATATACGGGTTTTTAATACAAGTTCAGATCTTATAGGTTCTTGCTCGTAACAGAGCTGGCGGACTACAGGTACATTTTTTCAAAAAATGAGTATCTACTTTCACATCCAGTCTGTACTTTTACAAAAAATATAATGATTTCACAGGAGAAATTGGATATTGAATCACATTTTCCAAACACGAGGTCTGAATTTTGCGATTCACTTAACAACATTTACCTGAAATTGATTGCCATGCCTGATTCTGATGAAGAGCTTGCTCAGGTAGAATATGTTATTCCAACTTATTTGTATACCCGATGTATACCGTAATATTATTTGTGCGGCATATGTAATCCGCAATATCCTGTTTCAGGAGTATCTTATTCAAGAGCAATTGAGATTAGCGTTGGCAGAGGAAGAGAGGTTGCAGTTAGAACAAGAGAAGATGATGGTAGAAGAGAACATGAAAAGACAGGAAGAGGCTAAGAGGTTGCGCTTGGAAGAAGACAACATGTTCTAGATGGAGGAGGAGAAGAAGAAAAGCAGAATAGCGTTTATGAATTCAGAACACTATCAAAGATATTTTGCTCGGTTACCACCGAGCAAGAGGCGAAATTATTTGGAACCTGTTTCAGAATCAAAAAATTCGAAAAAGGTTATAGTGAGAATTAAAAAACACAGTCCTAACGTTAATAACCCAACTATTGCTGAATTACTGACAAGAGTTCAGCCTTGGGTTGAGGTACTGCCATAAACTAAATTTAGTTGACATTTTCTTTTGTTACCTCTTTTACATTATATCTTATAAATTGATCCACGTTTGTAGGATCTATCTCGATGGTTCCATAGTGTGGAAAATGTTTGGCTTACCGATGATATTGAAGTATTTCTTGGTCAACAGGGGTACAGTCACAAGTGTAAATTTCCATGGTCCGAAGACTACACCGTTGACCGAAATTTCTGGCTACGCTTAGTTTGCTTAGACCCTGGAAGAAAGGGCTGGAAAACTGAGCAGGTGAGCATACAAGCATACTATAATTCATGTTTTCTGTATCATATTTGCCTCTCACCCTTTCTTAAAATACTTATTCTTTTTTGTTAAATTCGCAGCACATAGACTTGTGGGTTGACTACATGTGGCATGTAAGACCTAATAATGCAAACTGGGCGATGGTTAGTTGTTACTTTGTTCAGCTTCTTCTTCAAAACGGCACACCATCGTTTTATGCAGATGGCCAGGGGTATCCCTGTCCATGGAGCGATGTTGATCAGGAACTATGTTTATTTGCGTACACTTAAATTTAGATGATGACTCAAGTGTTTTTATATGACCATTTTGGTTAACTTAAATACAAGGTTCATTATTCATAAATACCATCTGGTTCACTTTATCCTTCACTACTTTCCAAACTATTACAGAGTCTAGTCTTTTGTCCATTTAAATCTAGTATAAGTATTTATGGACATAGATATGTCACCTAGTATAAGGATTTATCAGAAATCCTTTGTATTGTAGGTTTTTATTCTGATGAATGAAAAGAGATCTATTCATTGATAAGAAAAAGAAAAAACGTGAACGGGAACGGACAAACATTGGTGTCTTGCCCATTTTCATATACCCTCAGGAGTCGTAACATTCTATGATAGCGGCGACATATATAACTACGACACCCGTGACTGGTATATCCGTGTTAGGAAGTACTTACAGGTACGTTGTTGCTATATACAATTACCGATTATTATTTTGTTTAATACCATATAAAACTTTTGTGGTTTTGGTTATGATTGTTGTTTTGGTGTTGATGGTTTTGTTGACTTCAGCTGTAGTATTGCATGAGCCAGACTAACAGCATCATCCAATATCTCAGCAGTAGAAGCAACTTGAGTCTCACCGGTTGAAACCATATTCTGTTTAATACCATATTCTTAACACCAGCAGTAGAATGTTTATCTGTTTGAGCAGCAGATTCTTTTTCACCAGCAGTAGGAGGATTTACACCAGCAGTAGAATCAACCTTAGCCTTTAATAGTTTCCACCATCACTTCAGAAGCTTTAACAAGCTGCTCAGCATCCAAAGTTTTTAATTTTTGTACTAGTTGCTCCATGTTCACATTTTCAAGCACCACCTTATTACCTTCTGTATCAGCCACCACAAACTCATCTGCATTGTCTCCACTATCCATATCCAACTCAACAGTAGCACTTTCCACATTAACCTCAGCCTCCCCTGAATTCTTGGTCTCATTCCTCCCCTGTTTGGGAGCATCCTCCCCCAGACCTGTGTCTTCAGAAGAGCTTACCCTGAACTTAAAGCATCCTCCCCCAAACCTTCTTCAATTTTTTCTCACCCTCCAAATGCTTTACCCTCAACTTAAAACATTTAATTGTACGTTGTTGCTATATACAATTATCGATTATTATTTTTTTTAATACCATATTTTTGGTCACATTGGTTATGATTGTTGTTTTGGTGTTGATGCTTGTTTTAGTGTTGACGGTTTTGTTGTAGTATTGCATGAGCCAGACTAACATCATCATCCAATATCTCAGCAGTAGAAGCAACTTGAGTATCACCAATAGAAACCATATTCTATTTAATACCATATTCTTAACACCAGCAGTAGAGTGTTTATCTGGTTCAGCAGCAGATTCTTTTTCACCAGCAGTAGGAGGATTTACAGCAGCAGTAGAATCAACCTTTAGCAACTTTTGCAACATCTTCAAGAGTAGAACCATCTTGAACTTGAGCAGCATCATCACCCAAGTCTTTAATAGTTTCCACCATTACTTCAGAAGCTTTAACAAGCTGCTCAGCATCCAAAGTTTTTAATTTTTGTACTAGCTGCTCTTTGTTCACCTTTTTAAGCACCACCTCATTACCTTCTGTATCAGCCACCACAAACTCATATGCGTTGTCTCCACTATCCATATCCAACTCAACAGCAGCACTTTCCACATTAACCTCAGCCTCCCCTGAATTCTTGGTCTCATTCCTCCCCTGTTTGGGAGCATCCTCCCCCAAACCTGTGTCTTCAGAAGAGCTTACCCTCAACTTAAAGCATCCTCCCCCAAACCTTCATTAATTTTTTCTGGCCCTCCAAATTCTTTACCCTCAACTTAAAGCATTTAACTGTACGTTGTTGCTATATACAATTACCGATTATTTTTTATTTTTTTAATACCATATTTAGGTCACATACAAGTACCTCAAACTAAACAGCATATGTCTATTTGGGCAATGTGGAAAGTGTTGCTGTTGAGTTGGATATGGATAGTGGAGACAACGCAGATGAGTTTGTGGTGGCTGATACAGAAGGTAAAGAGGTGGTGCTTGAAAAGGTGAACATGGAGCAACTAGTACAAAAATTAAAAACTTTGGATGCTGAGCAGCTTGTTAAAGCTTCTGAAGTGATGGTGGAAACTATTAAAGGCTAAGGTTGATTCTACTGCTGGTGTAAATCCTCCTACTGCTGGTGAAAAAGAATCTGTTGCTCAAACAGATAAACATTCTACTGCTGGTGTTAAGAATATGGTATTAAACAGAATATGGTTTCAACCGGTGAGACTCAAGTTGCTTCTACTGCTGAGATATTGGATGATGCTGTTAGTCTGGCTCATGCAATACTACAGCTAAAGTCAACAAAACCATCAACACCAAAACAACAATCATAACCAAAACCACAAAAGTTTTATATGGTATTAAACAAAATAATAATCGGTAATTGTATATAGCAACAACGTACCTGTAAGCACTTCCTAACACGGATATACCAGTCACGGGTGTCGTAGTTATATATGTCGCCGCTATCATAGAATGTTACCACTCCTGATTGTATATGAGTAGGAGTAGATTTTACCTAGGTAAAAAGAAGTGTTTTCAATATAAACCAACGTTGTGAGAAAACATTCCTTTTTAAATGGGTATTCAAAGGTTGTTGATTAATAATTTCCGGATTATTTGTGGATCTTTTTAGTTGATTGTTTTTAACGGGCAAAAGCCGTTAGGAAAATTGATTATTTAGATCTAATAATTATTACCAAGAAAAATTGATTGTTTTCAATATAAGCCAACGTTGGTTTATTTGGTTTTTTGCACTTAACATGTTCACCACTGAATGAAACCTATCCAATTTTTGAATCCCTACTTTAACTACTGATAAGAACACAAAAATGCTAAAAGTTTCCACCAAAACAAGCTCAGCATATATTAAGCTTATTAGGGCAGTTGTGATTCTAAATTTTCACTTTCCACATTAACCTTAGCCTCCCCTGAATTCTTGGTCTCATTCCTCCCCTGTTTGGGAGCATCCTCCCCCAAACCTGTGTCTTCAGAAGAGCTTACCCTTAACTTAAAGCATCCTCCCCCAAACCTTCATCAATTTTTTCTAACCCTCCAAATGCTTTACCCTCAACTTAAAGCATTTAACTGTACGTTGTTGCTATATAAAATTACCGATTATTTTTTATTTTTTTAATACCATATTTAGGTCACATACAAGTACCTCAAACTAAACAACATATGTCTATTTGGGCAATGTTTCAACCTAGTTGCCCAACTTTTATAACAAGTTGCCCAACTTTTATAACAAGTTGCAAATTAGTGGACAGGAAGGGAGTACTTTATGTCACTCTCTGTCCACAATCATTACATTTCTCTAATCCGCATTAATACTATTTGGCTTACTTTACATTTGTCTAATCCGCATTAATAATATTTGGCTTATTTTGCCCAACTTTTATAAGAAGTTGCCCAAATTGAATTGGGTTGTGTTGTAAATTAGTGGACAGGAAGGGAGCATTTTATGACACTCTGTGGCCACAATCATTACATATCTCTAATCCGTAATAATAATATTTGGCTTACTTTGCATCCAATAACTTGACATGACCCAACTATTCACCAATTGACTATCCTAATTTATTAACATTTAATAAATTCAAATGTAAGGGTCATCCCACTTTTGTATATAAACGATCCATCTAATAGTGCAATTTCATACCACATTTAGAACCCTACTCACCTTTACACACACACAAGCATTCACTTCAAATATCAATGGATCAACAAAACCTTTTGAAGGATCTGCTCACTAGTTTATTTAAAACTAATATTGAGAGTGACTTTAAGTACATAAAGTCACTACATGTGGAGGCGATAGAGCTCGTACACCGTTGCAAGGAAAGGGGTGACCAGATCAAACTGCTCCAAACTGTGGTTGGGTCCAGTCTCGCAGCTAAGTCTATAGATTTGCTGCTTCAAATTCAAGATGAGGACCTTGAGAAGAATAGGACACTGATGAGACTCATCAGTGAAACTCAAATCAAAGTTCTCAATACAATCTCATTTCTGGCAAAGATGCGCAAGAACTATTGAACCTCCATCCCTGGCCTGCTATGTGCTTGCTCTTAATTTCTGTCACTCTAGTCTTTTGTGTTTTGTGTTTTGTGTTTATCATCTATGTAACTCTTGTGTTGGCTGTACTTGTTTTTTTATCTTATAATGAAATGGAATTAGTTTATGTAATACTATGTTTGTTAACTAATCAAATGTTACAACACTGCATATGAAGCAAGGAACAATAAACCTTTAATAGCTTAACAAATATTCTGAACTAACTATCACCAAAAAAACAAAAAAATTCAACTGTGTATGGACAAACATTGCTAGTAAATGGATACTCTTTAATAACATTATTTACAAAATGTCCCTTAAGATCTCCCGTCTATGTATACTAACATTTTATCCTATTCTACAGGCTCAACTTCTACTAGTTCTAGACCGTGCCAAAGTTTTTGATAAGAATGGAATGCGTCCGAGTGAATATAACATTACGTTTAGGCTCGCGGACAATGTTCCAAAGCAAGGGGGTATCTTTGGTGATTGTGGTGTGTGGGTGTGTGAATTTCTGTAACGTTTGTCACATGGTCTATCGTTGCATGTTGATGACCCCGTTGACGTTGCCATAGCGTATCGTGAAAAGATGGTTCGGTTTTATTACAAACACAAATATTATCCTT